>JACGWL010000012.1:11649509-12175052 GCA_034509725.1 Sesamum angolense
AACTGAATTTAAATTTTTATCAGGATGAATTACACTAACCACCCTTGAAATACTTGTAGTGTCACAAAAGCCCCATAGCATACCAAAAGTACAAAAAAGGTCCAGTTGACTTTACGCCAGTAGTAAAATCGTTAGACTGATGTTGATGTGACGCTAATGTGATCTTTATAATTGTTAAAAAATTCATTGAAATTTCATGAATATTTTTTCATTACATGTTTAATTATAAATTCATTAATTCTGGTTTGTTACTTGTTTTAGCAAAATTTAAATAAGTAACAAAATAAAAGTAATAAATTTATAATTAAATCTAAAACGGAAAAAATACGTCTTACTATTTTCGTGCAGTAGCCTTGATTTTTCGAATATATTTTTTCTCGATTTTTTTGATTCAAGTGCACACAACAACTCGTAGGTATATACAAGTGTTTAGGGGGCAAAAATGGTAAAAAAATTCCGACGACTATTTTTAACAATCATAAAAACTACATTAAAATAAGTCTAACAATTTTACTAATGACGCTAAGTCAATTAATCCTTTTCATATGTTTTAAATATTGGAGAGATATTTACGATATTAAGTACACTCAGTGTAATTAACTCTAATGATTATAAATTAAGGATAAATTATAATGAGCTTTCTTTAATTTATTTTTTTAATTATAAATACTTATTGTTATTTTGAAAAATTAAAAAATATCATTCTAAAAATATTATAATAAATATTCTCATACAATGAACTATAATAAAAGGTATTTATAATTTTATAAATAATAAGAGAATATTTATAACTATTAGACACGCAGTTGTAATTTACCATATAAATTAATATTGTATGTGGTGTATGGGCAGAAGATGTAAATATGTAATTCACAAAGGAGGTGAAACTATATGAGCAAGTGCGTGCAGAATTACATAATAATTCGGATATATGAATATTAGTAAATTGAAATATATTTCCCATTTTCTCCGATCGTCAGTCGAAAGTCGCCGTCGTGGTAGGGAGTTCTTCTCCACCGAGTCCGCCACCTCTACTGGAGGTAAAGAAAAAGAACACGAGAATTCATAGCGAATGTTGGTGATTGATTCTGTATAAAAAGACGGCACAGAGAGGAGTGCGGAAAAAGAGGAAGTGGAAACCGAGCGCGGCCGCGCGTAGGGGGTAAGAGGATGATAACGCGATCGAAGTTGGCCGAGCAGCTGAGAGAGTATCAGAGTCGATCCAAAAATGACTGGACTTCCGGTTCTTTATTCTCCTCCTCCTCCTCCTCCGGTCTCGCCTCTTCTAGGTATTTATTTTTAATTGTGTTATTTTTCTTTCTTTATCAGAATTTTCGTATATGTATTTAAGGTTCGTTGTTTTTGTTTAATTCCGAGGATTTAACGAGTGAGTTGATTTGATGAGAAACTTTGCCCTTTTGAGATGTTATTGCTAAACTTAATCAATCTGGGGATTCTGAATATGGGGAACTTCTGTTCTTAAATCGTTGAGATTCAAGAATGTGGAAATGAATAAATTAGAATTGGATTTGATCCTAATGGGTTGGCTTTAAGATATTTTCTTTTAATTGGAGGCAGCGGGCAATGTTAAATGTCTAGGAGATTTTGAAACCTCGAGTAATAGTTTGCACTGTTCATAACTTTCCTGAGGTTTTTTGTTAACTTTATGGATGGGATCATAAAGTTTTCCAAACAAAGTATCTGCATATGGTTCATGTGTAAAGGATCACACAGAAATGGTGTTCCTTTTGCCATAAATTTTTGCTGTATGTGGTTGAGCACTTGCAAATTTTACTAGTGACCTACTGAATTAGGATTCATCAATTATGATGCTACTGAATGTATACTAGAAAGAAATTCAAACTAAGGCGTATCCTCAGATAACCAATCAGAGGATGTTGCAGAACAAATTATCCATTTGTTTTCATAATATTGGGCATTAAATATGTCTTTTGTGCTGATCTATACTTTCTCAAGTGAAACTGGTAAATTGAGACCCAATAATTTCTTTCTTTGGGTTGTTTAATTCCTGTCTTATGCTCACTGTTGTTTAGATGGAATCTGGCCTGCAAAACTGGTAACTGCTGTGATTATGCAGTAAAATTTTAAATATTAAGTTGCTCAAGCGAAGTTTACAATGAAGTCAAAGTCACAAGTCTTTTCACAACATTTTAAATGAGTCTAAAATGAGTATCTATATTGGGCAGTATTTCTTCGTGCACTGCTGATTGATAAAAAATAAAGTAACTCTAAATTAGCATAATAATTCCTAGAGACTAGTTATTTTCAAGTGCACTGAAGAAACTCACAGGTGAGATGTTGCATTTGGTATGTGGAAATATTTTCCTAGGAAGCTGATTTTGTTGGTAAAAGTCTTTGTAAGATTGATTTACACATCCAACATCAATGCGCTGATAATTGTTTGACATTGTAATTTCTTGGGAAATTTAAAATTTTAATAGTTTTATATAGCGTGTGTTCTCTGTTGTTTGTTATTTAGATGAGATTGACTTTTAGTTTTCAAACTTGGAGTGTCCATCCTGTTTGAATGCTCAAGCCAATTTTTTGCCCTGCTAAATCTATGCCTTTTTTTTCCTATCACCCTTTCTGAATCAATTTAATTGCTTTCATATCATAATCACCACTTCCAATACAGCATCTGATGTGATATTTTTCTTCTTTATGGTTGCAGGGTTGATGTTGCAGTCTTTGTTATATGGGAGCTTGTTATTTTAGCATTCTTTGTGTTCTCAGCTGTTTCATTATATTTTAGGCATTTAAGGCTTTCTATGTTTTTGTTATGTACTACACTGCTTCTGCTTTTATGCATGAAAATTACAAAGCAAGTAAGACTTGCTCGGAAGAAGCAGCGAAGGATGCTTCTTCCATTATCTATGTAGTGCCAATGAACTGTAAACTTTTCCACAAGTGAATCAACTTTTTCATGTGTATTTTGAGAGTTCATGGCCATTGCTTTTGGTCAGTTTCTCTTCTTTGGTATTCATTATATGTAATAGCATTTAAACCTAGCTGATGAAAAGATCTAAGTGGTTTCCTTTCTCCTCCGAGGAATGATTAAAGCGGTGTGGTAATCGACTGAATTTTGCAGTTTTGGTTTGACAGGTTCATTGCCTTTTAAGATTGTTTACTTTTCTTGAAGTCTTTATTTTGTTTTATGTATTTGCTGATTTCAGTCAGGGATTGTTCTAATACAGCTGTAATTCTTCTGACCACTTCTTTTTATTGTCCAAGAGATGGTGAATTCTTCCTACTACTTGTCCTCCCAATTTCTCAGGAAGCAAGCTATCCATGTTCTAATCAAATATGGACCTTGATTTTCATTCTTTTGGTATGCACACTCGTACTTTTTTTTCTTCTCATAAATCCTGATTTCATTACAATTTTGCATGTCTTAATAGCAACTGCAGCGGATTCGCCTTGTTCCATATGCTTTGCTTATTCTGGCTTGAAGAAGTGGATCGGAATTCCTTGTGTTGCTATAGTCCATATTGCTCCAAACACTAGCAGCAAACTCAAGATCATTCCAAGAGATCCAAGCAACCAATTTAACCACCACATTGAACTAAACTTCTGGGGTTTCTTGATCCTAATCCACATCAAGCAGGGATATGCAAGAGTGACAGGTAAGGCGATCCCTCCAATCAACCCCGCCAGGCTTTTCAAGAATGGGAGTGCAACAGAGATGAAGAACGTGAGGCAGCCATAAAATACTCTAATACCTGTTCTAAGCCACCAAGGGCATGGCCCATTCTTGTTGCTTGTGTATCTGAACTCCAGATTGTCAAAGGCTGGCATAGCATATATCTGGAATGAAGTAAGGCAGTTGATCACAACAAAGAGGCTTGTTAAACCTAAAATCACCCTGGATGTATCGTTCCTGTGATATTCATCCAATGCGCTCAACAGCCCTCCATTTGCGGGTATCTGGAAGAATTCCATGTCATTAGATCCCAAAATTTCTGCCTTGAAAGTAATACTTTGGAAGATGAAATTTTCTATTTTCTAGAGGTTGAGATAACAATAAGAGTCCCTAACTTTGAGCACAAGCGAGATTGGTTTTTTAAAGTCAATGGGCTTAACATAGAACCTTATTAACTGTACAAGCCTTTTGTGGTTTGAAGTTGAGACTCTATGAGTGAAACTTCAGTGTAATTGCTCCACTAAATGAGGTAAGCCTTTGTTGGTAATGGGGACACTTTAAAATTTTAGGGATAATTATATCTACACCCCTCTGTCTGTACTAATCACCAATATCTTTTAGATAATTACACATGCACTCATTATATGAATCAACATCATTTATACAAATCATTCATGTTTTTTGAAAAATTGCATATACACCCATAAGAAATTCAACATTATTATACAAACTATTGTTTTTATGTTGTTAGATATGATTTTTGTAATGATGTAAATAAAAGAAATAATACATAAATAGGTCGTAATTTGGGAGTGTAAACGCAATTATCCCAAAACTTTAAGGAGTATTATGGGTCCAAGCTGAACTTTTAAACAACACTGGCTGTTGTTAAAGCACAACTTTGTTTTGGGCCAGACCTCGTTTTGCTTTCTCCAGCATTTTTTTTTCTAAATACTGAAAGATTAAATTTTAATTTAGCAAGTGATTGAAGTGGAGGTGCTCACCAGATTTCCATACGCCCAATAACCTCCTACAGCCATCGGAAACAAGCAGCATGCGATGATCAGATATGAAAATTTCACTCCCTTCCACATTGGTACACTTGATGGATTCTTCACAGTTGAAGGCATCGTTCCCTGCAAAAAACAGACAGTACACCATATAACTCGGACACTGTGTTCATAGTTCTATTTCATCATCGTTTCACATGATACTCATGTGAAAATTGTTTCCTGATCTCCTAATGATGATGTAAATTCCTTACCTGAATTTCCAAGACAAGGTTGTGGCCCCTAAAAGCAAACGCAATGATACCAAGAGCATTCAAAACGCTGCAAATGTTCCCGACATCGGATTTCGTCGTCACGGGCTCGTACGACACACCCGTTGGCCTAATCTTGGAGACAGACAGCACCCATGTTAGAGTGCAGTATGTCACCGCAGTCGTTGCACCGATCAGAGAAACTCCGGCGATGGAGTTCAGGTTGGGAAGCTGAGTCAAGATGATGGCTGAGCACACGAAAACTATGTACCACTCCACAATCGACAGTGAATTGGCATTGCACGTTGTACCACACACAGTGTGGAAGAAGATTTTCAATGTGCTTCCTCCCATCATTATCAGGCTAACACAGGTTCCACCCGCTAAATACAGAGTTGGAAACAGGGCCAGTATCTTTCCCAACCTTTCCCCTGGAAATGAAAATCAGGAAATTTTCATGCATCAGCTAGCAACTTCAATTTCCATGCTCAAAATATCTGATCAAGAATATTAGGAGTAAACTCATTTTTGGTCTAGTAATTTAGATCATTTGGCATTTTTGTTCTCTAATTTTTTAGAATAGTATTTTGGTCATGGATCTTTTTAATTTTTGCAATTTTAATCCTTTTGTTCAGCGAAGTTCACTTCCATCGGGAACAAGGGTGAATTCAGGCCCAAAAAAGAACTGAAATAACGGAAATTAAAAAAATGCAGGACTAAAATGTTCCCCTCAAAAGTTAGGATTAGTACTTTAGTAGTGAGATGAGATAAATTACCAAAAGCAGCCATTGAAAGCCTGAGATATCGACTGTATCGCGTTCCAGGAACAGATTCATGGAGTTGAATCAGTAACCATAAAGTGTACAATTGCCATACAAAAGCCAAAGACAGGCTTATAACTCCCCAAACCCTGAAAACAGTTAACACAAACAAGCCTTATCGATCACATAATGTGCTGCTCATGACATATATAATTTCAGTTCTTGGACAAAAACCATGCACCAATCGAACTCACCAACCAAGCGTGGTAAAAGCAAGAGGAAGAAGAAGAGCCTGAAATCCGATTCCGGAGCTGAGGGTGTGAAAAGCGGCGTAATAGGCATTCCCATTCCGTGACTCAGTGATGGGAAGCCATGAATCCTGAGGATCGAGCTTGGTGAGATGGCCGACTTCTTCCAGGTAAGTGTGCATGCTTGCGATGGCCTTCTTCATGGGGCTGGCCAATGGGGTCATCATGCGGGCTGCGCCGGAAAACGGGCTTTTAGGGGTCTTCGGTATGGAATGTTCATTTAGATGTGGTGATGGAGTTGAAGCAGCTGATTGAATAATATGTAATTGTGATGGTGGGTTTGCGAGTCCCGGGCTTGAGTTCATTTCCACAAGCTCGCACATTCTTGCAATGTCAATCAGATTACAATTACACACACCACACGCCTTCTGTCTGTGCGTTCCTCTCTCTCCTATGCTGGTGCGTCTTCATATTGAACTGAGAAGATGAGGTTTATATAGAACTCATAAATTCATGTTAATTAATCTATTATTTGATTCAGGGCTTCGATATTTGTTGAGAATTTTGATTCAAATTGAGTTTAGGCACTTATACGATATACCTGAGCTGTTATTTGTGTATATTTAGAAAAATGATCAATTACATAACAAATGTATTATATTATTATGTGATTGATTTGGTTCGATCAAACTTGATTTTGGATAAATTTTTATTTAATTAGATTTTAGTGAAAGTTAGTGAGTTTATGTGTATATAGTTTTAGATTATTGTTTTTAAAGGCAATAATTGAAAGTTAGCAATATCATATTATTACTTTAACAAAAGAAGTTTTTTTTTCAATATAAAAAGAATTCCACTTGATTTCGATACATAATAATTGGTGAAGCATTAATTGATGGGTATATATTGTTACATGTGGTAACGTGACCTGAAGAAAATTTTTAGTCTAATCGAGGAAATTTTAGTTCTGATTGAATTTGAAGTGCAATATATATATTATTTGATTGGTGTATAATTTAAGAAGAATGACTTGATTACACGATAAGTGTACCACATTTGCTTTATGAATTAGGGAAATCCTAGTTTGAACCTGACTGGATCGAATTTTAATCAATTATATGAGAAGTTTAATACATTTACCGTTTGATTGGTGTACAATTCCAAAAAATTGACCAATCATAGAATAAGTGTAATTTGGCTCGATCAAAAAATTAATTTGGATAAGAATTTTTTGGTCCAACTTATTTGACATAATCAATCACATCATGAATGCGACTGTACATGAATAGCTCACAAATATAAGTGTTGAGCATTTATCATGTGACTGACCAGCATTTTTATAATCGACTTTTCATTAAACAGCGTAGCAATAATACGAACCGAAATCAAATGTAATAATATTTGACTTTAAACTGTTAGGACATTTCGATTTATGGTTGTTTAACTGGTAACTCTCAACTGATCACATGAAATTATTGTCGGGAGGAAAGTTCCATTCTTAGGAACTCGTTGTTGAGGAAGGCAAATTCTTGTCTGGGTGGTGAAAAATCAGTCGTAATCAGACACAGCCCAGATCAGATGAACATAAGCAAGATGGGAAGTTTAAGTTTGAGGATGATGACAAGACGAAAGTGTCCAATTAATAGTGGAGAGAGAAAGAATAAAGTTGTGATATTTGACCGGCACCACTTTGCCTGCTGTTTCCTAATTAACACAAAGTCGGTGAAATTATTAAAAAGCAAACCAATGTGTTTGTGTGTGTGTGTGTTTTTTTTTTACAGGAAACAAATGTGTGTTACACGTCGTAAATTTTGTTTGGTTTCACTCATGGAGACATCATGCAAATCAAGATAACTGCCCTCTTCCGGAGTCGTGTTTCTTTTATTACATTTTTGTATTATAAAATTATAATTTAAAAATGGAGTTGACGGCATATAATACGTGTATGAGTGTGGTAGTACGTAGTATACGATACGAAATTGTGGTCATTGAGAAATCTAGGCTTAAAAGGTATTTTTGATCTTGTATTTTTGTCACTTTGATATTTATATCATTGATCTTTTTAGGATTGCAAAAATAATATTGTAACTTTTTGACATTTCGCAATTTTGATCCTTTCGATGCCCGATTTTGCAAAAATTGTCGAAATAAATTGTGTGTCACATTATTTTTCTCAAAACAAGTTTCATCCATGTTGACAAAAGTTAACCAGTCAAAACAAAATCCCCCAATTTAATTTAAGCACATGAGACGCACATGATTTATGCCGACAAATATACAAAATCCAACATCAGAAGGATCAAAATTGTAAAATATATAAAAAAATCATAGGGCTATTTCACAATTCTAAAAAGATAAAAAATAAAAATACTAAAATGCCAATATTTCAGGACCAAAACTACATTTAAACATTACATCTACAACTGCCCAGTTGGGAAAAAACTATTAAAGATCATTTACAATACAAGAATGAAGAATCTTTTGTCTACCATGTAAGGCTTTCTGTGATGATCACTCTGCCCATGTGACTACTTAGAAATATTATTACATGGTTGTTTGTAAGTGAAAAAGGAGGATAGCTAGGTGTGAACGGACGATAATGTATGTCCGAATCAGAGTGTTGTCGGTAGATCAATGTGTGGTTGCTTTATATATAGTAGAGAAATGCAACGAAATTTCTGAGTGACAACTTTAGGAATTATGAGTTTAATTAGGAGTGTACTACATACGACCAATGTTGCCCAATGCCAAAGTTTCCAGGAAAGTGTAGTTAGCCGGCGCCCATTATTTTGGAACCATCTAACTTAAATCAACACAACTTTCCCGCTACGCTACAAGACTACAAAGAGTGGAGTGCCGATGAAACTTTTAAAGTTAAACCTAACTAATTGGATTGTAGTTCGGGTCGAAAGAGTTGTGTCTTTTTATAAATTAAATTATGGGACGAAACCGATATTAAATATATATGAATCAATTTGTGGGACGTAATGAGCTATGATTTGATTACGAGAAGGGATCTTGATCGACTTTGGATCTTTGTATGATTTTGGAGACGAACTTGTTCTTTGTGTAGTAGTCGTGCGTAGTTGAGATTGGATATATATTTCATTGCTGAATGATTTTATAATCATGTTCAACGAGGGTTGTTATGATGCGCTCTATTCTGCTTTTTGTTTATTAAAATAGAAAAAGGACCGAAAAAAGAAAAAAAGGTAGATGAGAAATTCTTACTCAGACCAGGTTTTACCGAATTTGAACCAATCATATGACAAGTGCAAGTTCAGGAAAAATTACCAATCACGAAACAAGTGTGATACACTTGCTTTATGATGTTTGATTCGACCAAATTTAGTTCAGGTAAGAATTTTCCAAGGCAGACATACTTAACATCGAAGATTCAGTTACAGAGGAAGTTGCAAACGGAATGAATTTGGCTGATGAAGATCTTAATTTTACACTTAACTTAATGGAGTTGATTAGACAAAGGATTAATATGCGCGTGACTGTTTCATGTCCTGGAAAATGGAACGGTGCATTAGTGAATACTGAGTCAAAACACACACACACACACTTGCGTAATTTATGTATGTTAAAGATAGTGTAGTAAATTAAAACAGATTATCCTTAATTCAAAAGCCACTTTGATCTTCAACTTTTAAAAGGATGTGATGACCATGGATGCATGCATGGTCCCCGGTGAAAAGGGGTCATTACCAAGACGCAAGAACCACTTTAAAGCCTACCAAAAAATACCCCAAACCTCGCTTTGGCATGCACGGTTTATAGCCTTTGGAGGCACCGAAACGAAATCATCTTTGAAGGCAAAGCTCCAAATCCCGACGGCCTTGTAATTTCTATTAAAATTACAGTGTATAGGCACATTTTGACACTCTTCCCACACGGATTATGATTGCACATCTATCCACATAGTGGATCTTTTGTATCTCTCTGGGTATGCCCGGAGTATCTTGTAAATACATCTTTGGATGAATACACTTACATTTCACCCAAAAAAAAAAAAAAAAAATACCCCAAACAAAGAAGAAAGGGAAGCCCAAATATATGTCTGGCTGCTTGACGATCACAATGATGTCATCTGATGACGAAACATACGAATATCGAGAAAAATCAACGTATCGAAACGAAATGAAGAACGTCGACCACATATGCCTGTGCAACTTTCTTTACACCAACTAAAGATAAAGTGAAAGCCAAGCCTCCACACTTTTGTTAAGCCACAACTGACTCTAGCTTGATTGATGATCATATATATACATTACTGCTCCATTACAGGATTTCATAGTCCTGTAATGATGGAGGAACAGATAATTAAAAGAGTCTGCATTGCATGCTTATTACAGCAGTGTATTAAATCTTTGCTTTAGCTGATGACTGATGATGGCTGAATTTTTAATTAGCATATCAAGAAAAGAAAGCTACTGACAAGAACTTTAGTACTAGTGGATAAAGGACTGAAAATTACATGAAATATATATCTATGTTTTAATGAATTAAATGGGATATGAGGATTGCAAACTCGATCTGCATCCACTTTGAGATACAGATCATATAGATCATATATCCATGTGTGTGTGTGAAACACATTGCTGCATTGAGGATGACAACATCTTAATTATACTTTATTTATGCAAATTGGAGATGATGATGATGATTTTAGATAAGTGATCTATCTTACCAATAAAGCACGCAAGCGCGCACATGCACATATATATATCTATATATATATCTATATATATATATATATATATTATAACTGCAAGATTGCAACCATTCTTACAATATGTTTCTTGAGAGGGGATCTAGATGACCGGATTGGATTATTTATTTTAAATTTTAGTGCATTTTCTATTTCATCTAACATATACACACCATGACGTATGTATGTTAAATGGAATAAAAAAGCGCGTATGATTTGAAATAGAATATCTAAATACGCAACATTGGATACATAAATGTAGATGAGTCGATCTATACAAGAAAGAAATTATTGACAGGAATTGTACTAGCTACGTGCAAACTAGATGAAGTGTATATATTGTAGATGAATATTAATTATACTCATGAAATCAGCAGAAATTTCAAAAAATTAAGAGAAATAGTAAGTACATGGGTGATGATTTGGATTTGGTATTTGATATTATGATTGATCCTAGTGAGGCTTGAAAAAGCTAACTGCAATTCCAGTGTCAATCACAACATAAACACCGGCAGCAACCAGCAACACTGTCAGCAGAGTCCCTGAAATCCCCAGTCCCCAGTTTAGCCACCACATGAAGCTATGTTTCTTGGGCTTCTTGATCCTGATCCACATCAGGCATGGATAGGCAAATGTCACCGGAACCGCAATCCCACCGATCAATCCTGCCAGGCTTCCCAGAAATGGGATTGCCACTGCCACAAAGAAGCAGCCGTAGCCGAACATGACCCTCAATATCACTCTCAGCCACCAGGGGCATGGCTTCTTCATCCTCTTGGTGATTTTGGACTCCATGTCGTCGAACATTGGCATGCCGTAGATCTGGAATGAGCTCAGTGCATTGATTATGACAAACAGGCTTATTAATCCCAAGATTGTTTGTGAAGTGTCTCTCCCGTGGAAGGCATAGATTGCTGTCAGAATTCCTCCGTTTTCTGGTATCTAATCCATGAAAATAGCATAAGATTGCTGTTTCAAATTTCAATTCAAGAAATGCATGTCAGGGGAGTCTCCAAGTGAACATACCTTATTTCCATATGCCCAGTATCCTGCAATTGCAAGAGGAAACAGACACAGCGCTACGATACAATACGCAGCCTGGACCCCTCTCCACATTGGCACACGAGATGGCTTCTTTTCGCTTGATGGCATAGTTGCCTGCAAAACAAAATTCAGTAACAAAATTAAGTCAAATTGAACTACTGGAACAGAGTACTTGTTGAACACAAACTAAGTAAATGCTCATTCGGGCATGCCTGGATTTCAAGAGTGACATTGTGTCCTCTAAAAGCAAAAGCAATGATCCCAAGTGCATTCAGAACTCCAAAGAACCACTCCGTGTTAGTATTCGGTTTGATGCGATCATAAGACACGCCGTCAAGCCTTCCCTCAGTAACAGACACGATCCACATGATTGTGCAGTATCCTATAGCTGTGACGGCCCCAATCAGCGACACACCGGCAATGGAGTTGAGATTGGGGAGTTGGGAGAGGAGCACGGCAGCACAGGTGAAGACCAGGTACCACTCCACGGTGGTTAAGGGCTTTGCAACGCAACCGTGGCCGCCGCACACAATCTGATAGAAGAGCTTTGAGGTGGAGCCGCCCACCACGATGAGGGCTACACATGTGCCTCCTGATAAGTACATGATTGGAAACAGGGCAAATATTTTCCCCATCTTCTCTCCTGTAAGATTGTTTTGACAACATTTTTGGATTGTCAGAAGAGTTCTTGTCATGAATGATTAATTATGTTTGGTGTAAGAAAAACGTGCAAATAAAATCGAAATCAATGAGAGTACCGAAAGCAGCATTGAAGAGTTGGAGAAATCGGCTATAACGCATTCCGGTTTCAGTGGATTCATGGAGATTGGTCAAAAGCCAGAAGGTGTAGAGTTGCCATACAAACGCCACTGTCAGGCATATGATACCCCAACTCCTGCATGGGATTCAAGAGATGTTGCTAAAAACAGGGCCAAATTCAAAGCACATTTTTTCTTTCCGAGGAACAGGTTAAAAAGTTGTAGCTGTAATTCCTGTTGAATTTTGTAGCTGTCTGAAACTTGGAAAATAATCTCCGGGAGTGAAATTGAATTCTAGTATGATAATTTTCATTTTGAGACAAGATATGCTTAATGTCATAATTTCTAATATACTTTCCTAGGTCTTTAACTTCAATAAGTAAAGTAGTAATCTTCCATTTTTCACTGTCTTTTCAATTTTTTTTTTTCAAAATAAACATCAAAACCAGGCAAAATTGCACTTTTGGTCTTACACTTTGTAAGATTAACACTTTTTGTCCCATTGATTAAAAAACATTGCAGATGCGGTCCTAAAACCTAATAGATTTGGTCCCACAAATTCGTGCTTGAAACCACATCTGCAACATTGTGGGACTGAAAATGTAACCTTATAAAGTGTGAAACCAAGAGTGCAAAACCCTCCTATCATGTCGAAACTGAGAGTGTGATCAGTAATATAAACTAAAAAACTAATTTCATTAAATTTTCATAATGTTGCATGTTCTCTATTATAAACAACTTAAGTTTTTCTTTGTAGTTTTTCGATTAGTTTCAGTAGCAACTTATATATATACAACATAAATAACAGTACTAACCATCCAAGAATGGTGAAGGAAACCGGGAGCACAAGCGCCTGAATTCCAATACCAGCACAAAGCGTGTGAAAAGCTGCATAAAACGTGTTCCCATTCCTGGACTCTGTAATGGGAAGCCAAGCATCCTGAGGATCCAACCTCGTCATCATTATCGCCCTTCTTATCGGGCTCCCCAACGGAGTAATGAAGTTAGGAGTCCGAGAAGTAGTCGTAGTTTTCGGGTTCGCCCTGTCATGAGCGTTACTGCCGTCTGCATTTGGATGCTCAATGGACAACAACAATGGCTTCCTGGACAGAGAGGGTGAGTTGTACTGTGTCTGCATGGGAGGGGCCGAGACCACCGGAGAAACTATCTCCCCGCCGTCCACCGGAGGAGCTGTCGGGCCGGTCTCAACCACCTCCGCCATGGTTTCTTTCTCTCTCTCTCTCTATATATATATTGAATTATGCAGCTGTTTTTGTTCCTATGATCATATGGATCGGCCCGGATAGTAGACAGGAAGGGTCTGATGTATATATAAGAGGAGTTTGATTCGATGCATGTCCAAGAAAATCAGAGGGTTTTGAATATGTGAAGGTTTGACCAAGTAAATTTTATGCTGGTAGACTACTCGGGCTGACCGGCATTTTTGTGCATTTAATGACTTTATTACTGATTTTAATTATTTTTTCTATTTCTTTAATTTATTTATTATTCTATTTAAGCAATTATTAGTACGAAAGACTTCTTATTCAACGATCATCTTGTTTAAATTTTTTAAAATTATTTAATATTAATATTTTAATATTTTTTTTATGTATTTCAAAACAATATAATGAGTTTTATTCAACAAAAGGCAAGGTGGTAATTAGCGAAATAATATTATTATTGGGTTTTTTTATTAACAAATAACAAGACTGAAAAATCATTATTATTTGTGGGAATGAGAATAAAATTATCTAATCACTAGCAAACATAATATATATATATATATATATATATATATTCTGCTTACTGAAACGTTGTTGGTTAAGAAAAATAGTACTTGTTTAAGCAAAGGAAAGCGTGTTTATGAGGATGCGAAAGCAACTGAAAAAACGTCAGTTGGTCTCATTTTTCCAATGGACTCGTGAACCATTAAAATCTAACGAACAACAACCTTTGACTTATTGGGGCAAATGTGGGTCCGACGTTGATTTTCTTTGTCTTTTATTTGTTTTCCTCCATCTAGAAGGGGTACTGTCGTCTGTCTGCAAATCAAAATTCAAAAAAGAAAAGAAAAAAGAGTAAAGAAGAACTTGCATGAATAATATATATATATATATATATATATATAATTCCAGGGTTATTGGAGTTTGACTGTTGAAACCGAGTGATTGACAAGTCTTTAAATGGAAACTCCCCCAGTTGGTAAGTCAAGCTCAATTTCCCACAGTTGCATGCCCCACATTTTCGTGCGCTGGTAATATCGCTGGTAATATCGTTCATGTGATTTTGTATTCATATCAATACAAGATCTTACATATCATAAACGAGTGTTAATCCAAAATTTACAATCCATATATATGAGTATAAATTTACGTGGATGAAATAAAAAAATTCATTTTCATATGATTCATTCTGCGTTGATTCCTATCTTTTTTTACGTCTCTTTCTTCTGGAATGATTCTAGTTTGAAAATGAAGCTCTGTTTTTCTGATTGACTTTTGGGGCTTTGAGGTAGCTAGTTATCATTAGGTCGTCCTTTTTGAATTTTAATCCAAATTCAAGACATTTCTGGAAATAATTTATCAAAATTGTTTATTCTCATGCTCAATCATTAAATTTTAGTCAATTATTTGTTTGTTTTTTTCTCCCCGATAAACAAGTGTTCTCATCCACGTATGTAGATGAAATTAACTAATCATGTTTGAAATGAAAACCAAAGGGTTAAACTCCTCAGCAAGTGTGATTATGATACTTTAATTCTTGCTTCTAGACAAGAATCCATTTCGAAATCCAAATATGCATATTTGAGAATGCGTAATTTTTTTATACTTTTATTACATGTATGATTTTAATAGGTCGTTGGTTGCATATATATATATATAGAGAGAGAGAGAGAGAAAGAAATGTGTGTGTATATATATAGTTTGTTGAATAAGTAAATTAAGCATGATGCAGGTGCTGTAATTAGGTGGGAATCCGTTGAGCTCTAGACAACCAAAGTAGGCACTAATTACTATACAATACTATTACATGCTCATCTACATTTACCAACCTTGTCATCTCTTTCATAACTTCAAATATGTTTGCCAACCATAAATGTCTAAACTATGCTTTTTTTATTCCAATTTGAAACTCTTGTAACTTTCATTCAAACGTGTCATAATAAAGATTCATAATGGGTGGTATTAAATTAGGTAACTAAATACACAAAAATTTCAATAAAAATGTTTATATATCTATATATGTATATTGATAAAATCATTCAAACTCAATTAAGTTGAAATGAAAATCAATAGTCCCACCCAATTCTATCGGCCCCTAGCACCAATCCAAGATCATGAAACTCGAACCTAACCGGTTACTACTCGCTTCGAATTAGGCAGGTCATAGTTGGAGATTCCACGTATTCGAACTCATTGTCACACCTATATATCGAGTACCCCAACTGAGTAAACGTTGAGAGAGCTAAGCCCATGAAGCTTTCACGGTGGTCCATCTTAGTTTCTCGAGAGGCCCACGGGCTGAGAAACAACTGCAACAATTGGCTGCCCCCATCATTTCTCAAGTACAATGTTCCTAGCCAGTAAATCTACACTGTCCCTTTTTCATTCAATCCTTTCATGTGCTCGGACTCGGACGTTTCTACATTTCTCCAGCGAACAAGTAAATGTTTTCAGGACAGGACTAGGGCGTTGGCCTCGGCTCAGAAGATTGCATTTTACCAAGAATGAAAGACACTTGATTACCTCCACACAATACCAATCTCTAGTTTTATCTCTTCCCTCACCTTTTTGGCTTCTTCCAACTACCATAACCCCCTAGATACTTCATCAAACACATCAAGACACACTCTTAAAGCCCTTTACATCCCTCAAAACTGTCAGCAAAACTTGAAGCCGATAAACACACAGATTTTCATGCTGATTCCCATGAAGGTGAGCTCTAAGAAGCTAAGCAAGATCGTCGGAAAGTGGAAGAGACGGGGTAGTTTTGTCGTCTACTCCAAGGATAACAAGAGGTTTGTCGTGCCGTTGCGCTATCTAAATCACCCGATTTTCCGAGTGCTGCTGGAGATGGCAGAAGAGGAGTATGGATTGACAGCTGACGGGCCGTTACAAGTTCCCTTGGAGAAAGAGTTAGTCGAGTACATTCTTTGTTTGCTTAGGAAACATCCTACCGAGGAAGTAGAGAAGGCAGTCTTGTCCCTTGCATCGTGCAGAGGGGCTACGTTGCAGGCTCCGAATCAAGAACGGATGGGAACTCCAGTTGTATCTTGTGGTTGAGCAAATCTTTGGTTTTTGATAGGCGTAGACAGAAGTAGAAAGGCAACATGTTTCTTGTACATATAGGTCAGGATGTTGCAACGGTTTCACTAACCTTTAAGGTTCCTAGAATTTGTGAATGAATCCTAAGTGCACTTTTTGGCCTTGTCTTTAAGCTGTGTACTTTTAGAAGCTCAAATCTGACCTGCAACGATCTGAAAACCTCTTGCAATTCGTTAATCTTTTGTCATTATGATCAATTAATTGAAGGGTAGTATGATCAGGAGAGTTAATACTATATATTTGCTTTTACAACCCAGACAACCTTGTAATTCACTAAATACATGCACACTGATCAAATGTAATAGCTCTTGGCCTAAATATAACTGTATGGTTTACAAGTTCACATTTTAGAGACAGCAAGCTTGATTAGATCCTTCCTGAGTATCTTGCCTGAAGGATTCTTCGGAATGGACGCCACAAATGCAACTCGTCGAATTCTCTTGTATGGAGCCACCTACAGCCAGATAATTGTGTAAAATGTTAGCATATATTGTCAATTAAATAAGTGGCATAAATCGTAAAAAATCGAATGTTATTTTTATTTGTAGCAGTTTCACCTGTTTAGCAATGAAATCCATCACTCCCTTCTCTGATATAGTACTTCCTGTTTTGCGTACCACATATGCCATTGGAAACTGTCCAACCTCCTTATCTGGGAACCTATAACGAATCCGATCATGGAAATGATTTTACTCAGAAACAATCAAGCCTTTAAATCCATAGCCGTCTAGCTATATTGATATAATGATGTGATGGTTGTACGTTGCAGATTAGCTTGCACGGCCAAATAGACCAGTCATGAGATGAACTTACGGTATAACAGCAGCATCAGCAATTTCTGGGTGAGTGAGCAACAATGCCTCCAACTCTGCAGGAGGAACCTGCAGAAGCATGCAGCATAAGTTAGCCACCGAATTAAAACCACAAAATTTGCATTGCTGCATCTTCTTGATGATAACTTGAAAACTGATGATACTTTTAACATAAATTGATGAGATAAGCATGCAGCATCGTTGTTTGTTCACCTGATAGCCCTTGTACTTGATGAGCTCCTTCAACCTGTCAACACAAAGATAAATCCGTCCTCATCAATGTAGCATAAATCTCCAGTTCTCAACCACCCTTTTGAGTCCAGAGTCGAAGCTGTGGCCTCTTCATTGCTGAAATAACCTGTCGTTGTATTGATCGGCATTAGCAAAGAAAATACACGAGACGTAAATTAGTATAAATTGCACATAGCAAAGGTGAAAGTTTAAAAACAAGAACAAGAATCTCATCACTAAAATCAAGTTCTTCTGTCTCTCTCTCACCCTCTCTTTCATGTAGTTTCATGTAGGATGGATCATGTCGTCAACATACAGGCCTTGTTTGGTATATCTCTCTCTTTCCATTTTCCCTTATATGTAGAAGACTATTTTGATATCTAGCCAACACAATTTTCTCAACAACTTGAGAGTTCAGTATTAACCTGAGTATACGAATACTATACATAATTACCATGAGATTTCAGAAATTGAATCATACAAAATCTGAATATCAACTAAAATAGTAATTAAAGAATCTACTAAAAACCTGTGTTTGTTCTTTCGCCAACACTCCATTACTCTTCATCCTCTGGACCTAATTATTATTTCTTGATTCGTTTATACATATTAACAAAATGAGGTTTTTTTTCTTCTTCAAAGAGTTAAATGTAATTTAATCTCTTGTGATATAAAAAAATGTACAAAATAATTCTCTGTCAAAATCGTTTTTAGCAAATTATCCAATTTTCTTTTTCAAATAATATATATATATATATATACATATTATTATAAATATTAATTAATATATTCATAATATTATATATTATATATAAAATAATATTTTATTCTTAATTATTTTATAAAAGCCCAAACGTATATTACACCACCCACCTTAGGGGATTTTTTTTGCTTCATTTCAAATTACACAGAGAGGTATTGTAATAATTTTTTTTATTTTATAGAGAGTGTTTTGCATATACCTCATATCATAGGGGACAAATTACATTTTTCCCTTTTTGCAAACAAAAGAATTTTAATTGTTTCTCCTGACGACATACCAATATGTTGCATATAAAGCATTTTCCTTCTTACTAATATTTTTTAAAACAAAAAAGGTCTTCACTTGAAAAGAAAATATAAAAAAATCATACTAGGAGTCTAGGACAGGCTATCTTCATTAGAGTATGCACAGTTTGGTAAATTGATCAAACAAAATAAAAAAATTTGGTATTATCGAATACCAAATTCAATTCAGTTCGGCATGTAATAAATTTGAGAAAATTCGATAGTATATATGGTAAAGACATTCAACGTCTATATACCGTACTAAATTAAGTAATGAGTATTAATTAAAAGATGAAAAAAATAATAATAATGAACTATTCTAATAACTAGTAAGCATGATATATATTTTCAAAAAATTATTAATTCGATTAAAAATCGAAAAACCAAATTTTCTTTAGCTTTTTTCATTCAATATTCAATACGTTATTTTTGCATATTAAAATTTTAATTCGATTCGATCGGACGAACCCTCATAATCATGAAGACGCAGAAGATAAGGGTCCACTTCATTCGATTATTCTTGTTTATTAGACGCAATAGGCCGAAATCATCTGACCTTCGGACTTGAAAATGGACCACAACAGACCACTAGAAATAATGATACAAAACAAGAAATGCACAACCAAAAAGAAAAAAAAAAGGAGAAACCGACCACTAATTGATAAGCACCAACTAACCACTATTGTCTCCAATCACTCCCAAAACACTGTTGTTATGGATGCAAGACCAGGTAGCACTACAATGTCGCTAACCTTATTAAATTGTGCCTACACTTAGATCAGGTACTAATTGTCTAGTTATATAATTAGAATAGAGTGGGCGTGTACAAGGAAACTATCAATTCCCGTACAAACACATTATTGCCAGAGTACACCGTATTAATTACAGGATGCCTAATTTTAAATTGTTCATTCAATATTACAATTTCGTATAATTAATTTAAATTTTACTATATTTTACCTGAACTACTATTTTACATGAGATGTATTGGGTAAGAATGCATTAGGATAAAAAGGATATTCTAACCAAAATTTAGTTTGATTGGATCAAAATCAATTATGTAACAAGTGTAATTAATGTATAATTCAGAAAACTAATCAATTACATAACAATTAATTTAGCGATTGATTTGATCAGATTAAATTTAATTTTGGTAAGAATTTTTAAAGGGTATAGTTGGATTTGACATTTTTTACTTAAGTTATTTCATATTTAAGTTGGTTAGTTATAAAAAGCTTAATGAAAATTAAGGTAGATGAAAGGTAATGATTTGCCAACAAGAGCCAAGACCAATTATCTAGTCACACGCCATGTGCCAAACATAATATTAATGTATGGATTTACCTTTCATGATGGTGGGACCCCTCAGCCAAAGCTCACCCGTCTGATTCACTGACAACGCCACCCCACTCTCCGGATCCACGATCTTCGCCTCCATGCTCGGGGACAGCAGCCCCGCCGTGCCATACCTCCGGCTCTCCTCCAGAGAGTCTGTTGACGCTCCGACCCCAGTGGACTCGGTGAGTCCATATCCCTGTAAAATCGTCACGTTCGGATATTTCTCCGAGAACCCCTCTATGACTTCCTTACTCAGGGGGGCGCCGCCGGAGAGCACGGAGTGTAGGCTGCTTAAATCGTACTTTTTTCTAATGATTTCAGCATGGTTGACTAAGGCTACTAGGATTGGTGGCACTAAAGGCAGGTAAGTGGCGGAGAATTTTTGGATTGCCATTAGCATTTCATCCATCTCGAATTTTGAAAGGATTACGACCGTCGACCCGGAAGCTATCAGACCTGTGGCGAATGCTACTAATCCGTAGATGTGAAACATTGGTACTGTGCAAATGAATGTTTGCTCTTCTTCGTCCAATTTGAACCGGTTTACCACGGTTTGGACCATCGCGATTAAGTTTCTGTGTGAGGAAACGACGCCTTTGCTGGCGCCGGTCGTGCCGGAGGAGTAGAGAAGGGTTGCCGTGTCGTTCTGCTGAACGCTTTCCTTGACTCGGCTCTGCCTCGGTTCTCTCCTCATCAGTTCCTCAATCGACCCAACGATTCTCAATTTGCTAGAGTTCGGAGTACCACTGTCGGAGCCAAGGAGTACGACTGGGAGATTTGAATCGGCGAGTTTGGGCAGGAGTTGTGTGATAGTGAAGGCCAGCACAGGCTTCGAATCGGCGATCTGTTTCGCAATTTCGCGGGAAGTGTTGAGGGGATTGGTGGTGGTGATGATGGCGCCGAGGGACATAACGGCGAGGCAGACGATGGGGAAGTAGATCGAGTTAGGGGTGAGCAGGAGGACAACGTGGCCTTTGCGGATGCCAAAGTCAGCAGAAAGCGAGCTAGCGACGGCATCTACAGCACGCCAGACATCGGCGAAAGTCAGCTGGCGGCCGGTGGCGGCGTCAATGAAGGCAATCTTGCCGTTATGGGCGCGGGAGGAGATGAAGGTGGTGACATCGAGCGAATCATTGGAGGGAAGAGGCACCGGTTTGCGCTTGCTGTAGAAGGTGGAGTTGGGTTTGCAGAATCCACTGCGCGGATCAATGTTGGAAGGCTTTTCAGTGATTTCCGCCATTAGAGATGATGAGAAGATTATTATAATTCTGGGTCTGGCAGCTGAAACTTTTTCAAGATGGGAAAATTGGTTGAAGAGTTAGAGTTCAAACAGTGTTTTATAGGAAATTATCAAGGTTTCACTTTAGAGGACATTGGTGGACGGAGCGGAGGAGGTGTGCGCTGAAGATGAATGAGAACACCAACACCAACACCAACACCAACACAGGGCAACGACTTTGACTGGATTGTTATTGCTCACGTGTATTTCGTATATGTTAAATGTCCCCTCAGGGAAACGTGGCAAGCCGTGTATAGTTGTTTCTTAATCCATTATAAATAAATATCATAGATTCAGCTCACATATCAACAATTAATATTAGAAATAATTACAATTTTCTCACCTAAAATTTTGATATAATTATAAATAAATAATTTATTATTTAAAAAATTACATCTAACATTTCTAAAATTTGCTTTCGACTAACAAGTAAGTCCTTATATTAGTCACATTTTATTAAATTTGCTTATATTAACAAAAAAAATTAGATAAAAAAATCATAATTACACCATATCGATTTAATATCAATTTATTGCAAGTCAAATAAATCTTTTTATGATCAAATTATTCTTATACATCTTCATGTGTTAATGCTTGTGATGAGGTATATTTTTACCATAATAAAAGTAGTTAATTAGTAAAAAAAAATTGTTCGACATGCTATAAGTTCGTAATAAGTCAATCAAGATAAATATCAATTTTATTTATTTTTTTGTTAATATCAATAAATTCAACGAATTTTGACTCATGGGGCACTTATTCTATTAGATAGAAACAAACCTTATAGGTACTAAATATATATTTTTTTAAATCATAAGAGTTGAGTTTTAATCAAATTGAAGATTTGATTTATTTATTCATTTATTATTCTTTCACCGATCGAAATAAATTGTTGTAGAACCGAAAGTTTGTCAAATAGAAAAGGGCCAAAATCTTTATTATTTCTTTCAATACCCAAATTTTTATTTTTATTTTTTAAATAAATTTGATTACAATCATTCTTGTTGAATATTAATTATTACAACAATCATATTTTGATCAATAAAAAATAAATAAAATATAATCAACATCTATTATTCAGTGGAAACAACACATATTATTCAATAAACAATATCCCATGCATAAGACGGAATACGAACTCATGACCTCTGTATTTATGGGACCTCAACTTTGTCGATTGAAATTGACCTTATCGGCAATAATTATGCAAAAACTGTTAATCTCTTCACAGTAAATCAAGAAAATTTGATAAAATTTTGGAAACCCATAGATGGAGGATTGAAAAAGCGAATTGGGCAAAATAGGAATTTCCTAAATGAATAGTAAAAAAGCGAATTGATGAAAATGTAATTACAAAAATGCCCACTCTTTGAAAACACCAACTACATCGTAAGTATTAATGAAGGACAAAAGGGATAATTCAGCCTATTGTAATTAATGCACTGACATTAACTCCATTTTAAAGGAGACCTACAAATACCAAACAAGACTATTTAATTAGAGGAAATGTCAATTACAAAAATGCCCACTCACTCAAAATCTCCACTTCATGTACGAGAAGGTCTTTCCTTAATTTTGGTTGTGCACAAGGTCAATTTTGAAACTTCCAAATTTGCTTTTTATTCTTTCTCAAATTAGAAAACATGGTTTTGGAGGACAATATGGACTTTGCAGCCAAAATTCTCAAATGGGGGTAGATTTCCATAGGCGAATATGATAGTTTTGGTGTCTGCATTCTCTTATCTGTCATTTTTATTTTAAGTTAATTAATTTATTTATATTTTGTTTGTCATATTCAAATAACTACTTCTGAATTGATAATGAGACATCATTTAATTGGCGAAGTTGAGACTCCATGATGTAGAGGTTATGGTTTCGAACCTTGCCTTGTGCGAGGTCTATTGAATAATAAGTGTATTATTTCTACTATATAGTATGTGGTGTTTCTACCGTGATAGTAGGCTTTGGTTTGATTTAGTGTATTTGATATTAATGATCGTAGTTTGACTGTTGTAATAATTTGTTAGATATCGGTATCCAACAGAAACGATTGTAATCAATTTATTTTAATTAAGCAATAATTTATCATTTTTACTTAAAAAAAAAAATAACTACGTTCTGAATTCTCACTTTATCATTATCCCATCATCTACATTTTTCTCTAGATTAGTTTCTTTTCATTCATTTCTTGCGTCTATTTATTTTACTCAATTATATTTTAGTAAAAAAATATTATTTAAATAAAAGTATTTTATATATATTTGTATTTTTTAAGCGTATATATATTTGTATTTAAATACACATCGAGTGTGCGTTTTTGACTGACTGACTGTTAAGTGAAGAGAAGTTTTTCTCAAAGTTAGCAATTCTTTAGTGGAGGCCTTGATGTGGGGTATGCTTTAGTGGAGTTGTTGAAGAACAATGCAAAAAAAAAAAAAAAAAAAAAAAAAAAAAAAGGGTAATAATAGAAAACGAAAGAAGATGCAATTATTAAAAAAAAAAGTGAAGATAAATAATTGCATATTTTATTCATTACTCTATTTAATTTTATTACTTTATTTTATATTTGATCAAATATTAGTTATTTTTATAGGTATTAATTATTCATTTAGTTGAAAACAATAAATTATTTATTTTCTCATAATTAATTGAGTAGTAATTGATCGTTTCATAAAAATTAAATACTAACACATAATTAGTTAAAGACTAAAAATATTTTGACGAAAATTGGATGTTAGATATATATAATAAAAAATATATTAAGATGAAATTTTTTCTCGTCGTAGGTAATAGCTAATATACATAATAAGTGTATTAAGCTCGTTGCCTTTTAAATGATGATTATTATTTTTTTGGGGGAAAAATGATTATTATTCATATTAAGAAAGTATATAGTACATAAGAATATTTATTTTAATTGCTTATATTGTTTCGTAAAAAATCGTGGTTTAGGTGATGAATCGAACTAGATTTGATGTCCATATCAGTTGATGAATAGACATGGGATTTACTTGAGTTCCTTGATCCAATCACGGGTTATCATACAATACAATCATTAGACTCGGTGAGACGCTAGTGACCCTCACCGAAAACCCTTCAATACTTAAATTAGAATCCATTTAGATGGTAATTGAGGTAAAAACTTAAATATCATAAAATGGAACCCGTAATATTTATAAAGAGACATATACGTCAAAAAGTCTGTATGGAGTCATGTGCCTCACATATTACCCTTAAATGTGTTATTGATCACCGAATCTTATGGCAGGTCTCATGGTTAATTAGGCTGCAGTCGACTTGAGTAAAAAAGACACAGTGCTTGTTAGGAAAATAATGAACAAGAAAGAAACAAGAGTGAATCTAGACTTGAGGCGTGGACAAGACACACTTTTCTTAAAGTGATCGTTGCCTCCACTATAAGTTGCTATCGGGTTAATATGACAATTCACTTCTAGGATACAAGAAGGCCCCTATAGTCTGTGAATAACAATTTCAAAGTCTTCTATCAAGAACAAACATAAAACTTATATAAATACAGAATTTACGGATAATATATGACTATTGACACTTGGTATTTATAAGCATTTTGAACATTTTCCTGAATTATTGCAATGCTTAAATGCAAATCGGTTCTCAACCGTTGCAATGTTCTATGCAAAAAAGCTACATAATTCTTTCAACCATTGCAATGGTTGACATTATGCAAAAAAAGGTGCATAACTTTTCAGAAGAAAAGTTACAGTCATATTTCTTTCATTTTCTGCCAGGAAATTTGGAATTCAATTTTACAAATTGAATAAAAATTAATTTTGAAAATAAAAAAATTAAATTATTTATTTCATTTCAAGCATGAGCACGTGCCCAAGTGCCAAGTGTGTGTATATATATATATATTATATATATATATATATATATTTATTTATTTCGTTTCCTACAATTTTCCCTCCAGGTTCTATTTAGAAACTTAATACATGTCATTATAAATAATTTTGGATTTATTTATCTTTCTAATATGGGAGGTATTTTTATTTACAAGCTATTCCCATAATTGCCTTCACATGTTTCTTAATTTTCTGCATTTTAAAGGGCAAACATGTCTTTGCTGGGCTTTTCACTATTCATCCTCCCTTCATATACATACAAATTCGACATGATATACAAATTTAGGGTAAATTATAATGCGTTTTTCGAGATATGTCATAATTATAAATATTATTTTATTATTAAAAATTTAAAAATATTTTAATAAAATTAATTATTATTTAACAAATATCTCCTGCATTGGATTTTCGCAAAGAGTATTTATTAAATGATCGTTAATTTTAAAAGATATTTATAATCTTTTAAATAATAAAAAAAATATTTATAAATATCATAAAATTCAAGAAACTCGTTTAATTTGGAGAAAATTTTAATAAACGTAGTACTCGCAACTTTTCATGAATTGGCAGACTTGGTGTAGTTCCGATTCTGACTTGAGGTTTTCTATTCCCAAATCGCAACAGCCCTTCCATCAATTTTGACCTAATAGTTTCGAGGAGGAAGAGACGAAGATGGGTGGAGGACACGGCCATGGCGTAACATATAAAGGCGTAACTTTGCATCAGCCTAAGCGCTGGCATTCTGTCACTGGCAAAGGCCTCTGCGCCGTCATGTGGTAATAATGCATATATGTACTTCGCGCACACGCATTCAAAATGCACCCAAATCTGAAATGATTAGTTCAGCTTTTAAGTGACTTATTTGTGAATTGTAACCGGTTTTAGCTTTAACCTTGATTATTTTGCCCTTTTCGTCTATGTGAATGATCATTTGTCGTATTTGAAGATTTCCTGTTGAAAAATTATGTTGTTTTGGAATATAAATGGTCCGTTACTGTTGGATTGAGTAGAGTGTTTAAATTCTGACTGACGATTATAGATCAGCTGGATTATGTGATCGGTCTATGTCTTTACCCCCATCAATCTACGACCGTGTCGGAGCTGTTTAAACAATGAGATATGACAATTGGAAGGACTTGCTTGTGAATCGAAGTCCAATTGCCCATTAGTGTTGATCTTTAAAGTACATAATCATGAATTGCAGTGAGCCCTCTTATTCTTTCATGCTGCACTTTTTCATGCTTTTATTTCCTTTTGTGTTTTCCGTGACGTGAGTTGTGTTCTATAATTGGTCATGGGGCACAGAATTTAAAGCTCTTTAAACTGGGAAATTTCTTTTTGATGTAATTACTAATCCAGATTTTATCTGACTTCTTCAACGCATGGAGAGCTTCCAATGCACTAAATTTGTTGCATTTGAGATGGCTATTGCTGGCTTCAAAAAGCTTATTCTATGCAGGAAATTTTTTAGTAAATGACGCTACGATAGGCTTTTGATGCATTCCTATTCCATATGATGTAATATAAGTGCCGACTATGAGCAAAGTGCAGTTGCCAATCTTTTCTTCATAATGTCTATCTGCATGTTCTCATAGGGCATTAAAGTTCTTTTTGATTTACCTGGTCATGCTTCATTTTTCAGGTTTTGGGTCCTCTACAGGGCAAAGCAAGATGGTCCTGTAGTGTTGGTGAGATATGATGTTTATCAATCTTCTAAATTGTGGTCGAGTTGTAGCAATTTCTAATGAGTCATATTGATTCGTCAAAGTAGCAATTTTAAAAGATTTTCTGAAATAATGTTCCTTCTCTCAGGGCTGGAGGCACCCTTGGGAAGGTCATGATGATCACCACTAGGTATTCCTTTTCTTCACCTGGTTGAAGATCGACATAAATTCTTGTTGCATCTATGATTCTCAACTCAATAATCTATCTTTTGCATGTAATGTGATGATAACTTATGCTTAATATGCTTTCAGGAAAATGATGTTCCCAATGACATTGGAACACTAAAACAGGAGCAACACATTTCCTTTCATTAAGTTCTGTGACTTTTGTAGCATCAACAAGCATGACTTGGTTGAATCTGTTTTAGCTTCATAAACATCTGCCCCCCTGAATGCTTTGGTTTTCAAACTTTACTGCTGGTATATTACGAAAACTATGTACAAATTATCCAGTTAAAATTCTGCATCGCTTTCTTTAATTATCTGATAGTTGTAGTTTATGGCCTCAAAATTTTAACATGTTTTAGGGATTTGAATCTGCTTATTTAAAAGGAGTATTTTACCATGTGTCTATACTGGCTTATATGCATTACAAGTAAGAGCCCCAAAGTTTGGTTAGTAATCATTCCTAACTTTGTAAATCAATCCATTTGGATTTTAGATCAAACAAGAGGAACTTTAAGTTGTTGGATCCCCTGTTTGACCCAAGAGAAGAAAAACAAAGCAAGGAGCTGGGTTTGCTGTTAGAATGTCATTCGAGGACTGCGGTGGAATGCTAATCATTAAGTGTCCTGCAACTATGCTGATGTTTTTTTTCTTGTTTGAACTTCTATTCGGGATTTCCCTTTTGGTTTCTGTACTATTAATTGATTGATTTTTCTGTCAATTTGAGACGGGCAACAAATGTTTGACCTCAAAGACACTGAATAAATGGTGGTTGTTTTGTTTTAAGTCGCCTCTGAATTCTTTAGCTTTATATTCTGTGGAATTTTCTGCAGATTGAATCTTTGGTTATGAAAACTACCACTTTGTATCTATATGAACTTATTTTTTTTTTTCAAAGAGATTACCCAAAATTATCCTCAATTCCTGAATTTCAACAAGTTACGGGGCCTTTTTCCTAAAAAAAAAGAAAAATTACAGGATCAAAATATTTTTAAAAAAAAGAAAAATTACAGGATCAAATTATAAAAATAATTTGTACAGAACAAATTAAAAATGTCATTTGCAATTTCCCGTACCTAGTTATTAGGGGGCGGTGAAAGTTAGAATTGTATACTTCCACGTACATATATATTTAGTTAGATCTTTAATTCAATTTCATGAAATTAAGAATACAAATTATAGCGAATGATTAACGGATAGTTTTCTGTATCACTGGGTTATTCTCATTTGTAGCCAATGTATATATATATATATTTTTTTAGATTATCTCGTAATTCAAATATACAAATTATAAACACAATACTCAAAACATGCAAAGAGATGATTTTCTTTTACAATAAATGGCATTTCCTCTGAATAATAAAAGATCCCAACTGGATTTGAAAATTATAATTAACTTAACTCAATTCTAATTCCCTCAATCCAAAAATTCGACAGGAATCAAAGAATACATATATAGGATTAGCAAATAATTAAGATTAAAGTGAAATTACTTAATTAGACAAATCTATATTCATAATGTGAGTGGCCGCAGCCAAGACAAATTACGTTAATTCAAACCCCTCAAAACATATATTAGGTAGGCTGATTAACTGTTAATGTCGATGATTCCTAGGTGGTGAGTATGTTTAGAAGCGAAGCTCTTGTCCTGATCAACCTTCTAAACATACGCTCTAACTCTGCTTCCATGTCTTCCACCACTATCTCCACTTCCTCCAGTCGTTTGATCATCGTACGTATATCAGACATGTCGCATTTCTCCCATGTCGTAAAGCTGTCAGCCCGGGTCAAGTACTTAATCCTGAAAACCGGATCCTGCTTACGCCCCGAATCCGGATTAGGGATGGCGATGAGCGACAACAGTGACCGCACGATCAACGCCGTGGTGGCTCTCACTTCCTTCAGCAAGTTCACCACCACCACAAGGCTCGGATCCTCCGGCGGCGCGGCGAAAGTGCTCTTCATCCCCTTGAGCGAGTGCAGTCTTTTCAGGATCGCTTTCTTCAGCTGCTTCCGGGGGAGGCGGTGGGGGGCGAAACTGCAGTGATCCGCCGTGCTGGCGGCGATTCGGCGGAAGGCGGACTGCAGGTTCTGAAGATGGGCTTTAGCGAGGAGGAGGAGGTCCTTGGCTGCAGCGCAAGAATCGGCCATTTTCAGGGACGCTTCGGAGACCTGGTGCGCCCATTTCTCCTGTCCCTGGTGGATTATCTCCAGCTTGATGTCGGGGGAATGCAGCAAATTGTTCACGGAATCGTGCAACTCGCTCAGAGAATCGAAGTCGAAATCGAAATCGAAATCGGGGCGAGACATCCTTAATTTTCTCTCTGTACTGCAAATGATTGAAATCTTGTTCTATCTATCCTTCTATATATGGTAAGGTAAAATGATTTCAAGAATTCATGCATATATACAGGAAAATTACAAGGAAAGAAGGTAATATTGATGTTGATTCTTGACCCGCAAGACAGAAGCGATTATTCTTCAAGGGGAATTTTCGTGTTGAATGAGGTTGTGTGTGCGTGATGATGAGTGTAGTGTTGATTAGATGAGTGGAAGATGTGCTACGTACTTATATTGCAATGTCCAAAGAGATGCAGAGGAAAAGGACAGGAAGTATCCTTCCTTGTACGGATCTGTTGTGATTGTCAACAGCTAAGGGTCCCAACATTTTTGCAGTAGGAAACTTCCATGCATGCACGCCGCTACATTTTTCTAATACGTTTCATTTGAATAACCTAAAGTTTTCTCTATCATTTGATAATAAAAAAGAATATTTAATTATCTCAATTTTGTCACACAACTATATATGTAATTCGATTTCGGATAAGATGGTGTCTTGTGCACATGCTTTTGTTTTAATTATAAGTCTAAATAATCAATTTTTCTTGCCAGCAAAATTGCATTTTTAATTTCATTGAATAGGATGTTGAATGCTTTTAGTCATCTGTTTTATGAGATTTTAAAATAATTCCAAGATTGAGACACTCATAACATTTAGTTAGTCCTATATTTTATGAAATTTTTAAATGATCCCAAAATTGAAAAAACTCGATACATTTAATCCCATATTCAAGTTCTCCGTAAAAAAAATACGATAAGGACACGTGCAATGCATGTTTTCATCAACTTGACACTCACACAACTGATGGACATGCATATTGTTTGTATCAATGCCGTCCATTTTTTGATTGAAACTTGAACATGTTGCTAGATGTGTATAGCTTTTTCAATTTTGAGGTAATTTTGAAAATTTCGTAAAGCATAAGATTAAATGTGTCGAATTATTTTAAAATTTTGACTATTTTAATAATCATGTATATCATAAACTAACGTATAAGAGGGCAACAATTTTAGTTTTGTACGAATCTATTTTAATAATTTTGTTATGTAATTTTAAAAATTCACATATTAAGGACAAAAATATCTAAATTTATTACAACAGCCTAAAAAGTGCACCAAATTAAGCTAATTACATGGATGTCAAGTACTTTTCCAGCCACTGGCTATTTTTGTCTTCAATATATGAAATTTAAAAAATTATAAAACAAAATTATCAAAATAGATTCGTACAAAACTAAAATTGTTATATTCTTGTACTTAATTATAGAACTAAAATTATAATAATCCTCTGATCTCGACTAGATTGTCCAGCTAGTTTATGTTTCTAAGCAAAATTAGGTTTGGAATTTATGTATTAGAGAGGAGTAGTTTGAAATTGAGGTGATTGATCCAAGTTGTGGGGGGCATCCAGCAGAGTGTGAAGTGTACTTAATAAGATGGGTGCGATCATGGCGACAGAATGCACGAGGCCCCAACCTCCAACCTGTGATTACCACTTGGCATGCAGACAATCAATTGATAATTACAAAGGTATAACCTTAATTAACGTAGGGGGGTTTGATCATATGTCCATTCATGTGTGGATTCAGATCCAGGTGTGGATGTGAACGCCAGCTTTGTCAATTTCCATCGACAATCATATCTAGGATCAAGATTTTTGTCACCATCCATTGATTAATTTCGATTCCTTCCCACAAAAATATTCTCAAAATTTTATTTAAATTCGATTAGTTGGATCATATAGAGTTTATGTACAAACTTCAAATATATATTTTGAATTTGTAATATATGAAAATCCTATCATTAAACTCGAACAATCTATTGAAAAGTAATAAATTTATTTATAAAATACATATCATAACAATTTGTGTTTGGTTCAAGGGATTCAATGGAATAAAAAAAAATCAAATCAATATTAAATTTCGCGTTTGTTAATTTAGACCTAACGTGTATAGAAGCTCCAAAAGAGAATTATAAATGTCAACTGAATTTTTTCATTTTTTCCTCCCCAAACATGCATCCGCATGCTCAGGCACAAACTTAGAGTTTGAATTCAAAACCTATAAGAAGAGATCTTAAGGTCCAAACGACTGAGCTGTCATTTTAGTCCTCATCGTTGCCTAATTATAATAATACAAGATTTACAAATGACCTATATAATAAATAAAATCCGAACAATATCTCCCTACCTAAAAACTTAAGTTTGAAAACATACAAACCAAACATATTTTTGTTTCTTACGCAAAAGTCGATAAAATAGTTTCATCTCATTGAAAATACTAAAAATTGAATAAAATGAAAAAAAAACCTAAATGGGCCATAAGTATATGACCCGTTCAAGCTGGAACATATATGTATATCATCGGTTGTCTTATGAGCCTAATCCACTACCCAGATTCTCAGCCCAGGCCTGGTAGTGTTACCCAGATTCGAACCAGAAAATTAACAAGAAGACATTATTAAAATTCCAGAAAAATATCATTTTCCGACATTAGGTGATGCACAGAATACAAGTCAACGGTTTTGCTATTCCACATAGATGGATGGATGGAAGGGTGGGAACACGCAATGAGTATTGGACTTTGACTTCACTTGCATCATGCTTGGTGCAATTAAACACAACTGGTTGTCAATTAAACACGTTTATTTTCTACATATTTTGATATTGCTTTCATGTACTTCTCGTTTTTTGTGAAGGTATTTTTAATATGATCTGAGTATGAAATTAATATCAGACAGTATCGATCATATCACGATGATTCAAAACTTCGACACGTTTTGATTCTTGTGCGAGTGGAAACCACTTTAATTTGTTAGCACTGATTTACAAACTTTTATCATAGTTTGGACATTTGAGAGCAAGAGCGCCGGCTATCATCTAATCGCCAAAAGACGAGGAACCATCGCATCATGCCATTTTTCTCTAGTGTGGGAGAATTTTCCAACGTCTTTTCGAAGGAGATGATGGAAATGTTTACCTACTTGTTAAAGAATAACATGCAAGACAATGACCAAAATAGAGACTTTAATCACTGTAATGGAATTCTTGTAGGATAAGTAATAGGCAAAATACTTTTTTTAGTCCCATTAAATAAAGACATAATTTGTTTTAGTATCACAATTATAATAGGTGTCATTTTTAGTTTCATAAAATTTATAATCACGCATTTTTAGTCCGAAAAAGTCATGTACGTTGTGGTTTTGGGACTAAAAAGGTTATGTTATTTTGGGTTTTATGAAATTAGAAGCGTCACTTGCCATAGCTGTGGTACCAAAATAAATTCTGTTTTTATTTTATGGGACTAAAAAAATATTTTGCCTGATAAGTTATCTATTATCTACTATTTCAATGTTGATTGCAATAGTGATTAAATTATCTTTAAATAGAGATATTGATTTGTTTGTTTTCTTAACAATCACGGCTGAGAAGCAATGATAAAAGACGGAAGATGGAACTGAAAGGCGCCTTTTTTTTTTTTTTTTTGGGGCGTAGCACCGGTCCATATCGTATAGTATAGACCAACATAATTTTGACGGCAAATTTTCCCTCCCAAAATTCCAACTCCCTTGTAGTTTGTTTTTTAGTTGGGAGTTAGTGATTGCTTTACATTCTGCTGTTAAAAATAGTAGGAAAGGGGGTTTGGGACTAACCTAACGACTTTCTTTTTTAGCTTTTGGTACCAAATGCGAATTCCAAAAAAGTGAGGGATCAAAAAGACATACCCCCTTTATGGGCCTTAAAAAGGTAATTTAACCTGCAGCATGTATAGACGAATTTGACGTTGAAAATCGGCACTTGCGTCTAGAATGGGCATTCCCCTATGTAAAGATCAATGTCAACTGTTCCATATGCCATAAAATCAGCCCCACGAGGAGAGAAAGTGAAGTTGGGATTTGGATTGGGGATCGAGGTCCTACTTAGAGTAGTTCAAACTGAAGATGTTTCGAAAATTTGAGAAAGAAGAGCAAATCGTAAGACTACTTTAGGTTTACTGGATAGTTCTCAATGAAGACCATATGATGTTAAGTTAGTTCAAGTGATCCGAAAGTGAAAATATCGTATCTCGAGTTTCCAAATATAAGATGATCAATGGTCCTTGTTTTAGGTCAATAGGCCAAGTCAATCCAGGTGCAACCCAACTCGATGAAAAAATATATTGATCCTTTGTAAGGGTATTTTGATGTTATTATGATTGATATACATATCCCAGTCAGGGCCCTTAACCTACTATTTTTTTCTGGGCAATATTATACTTTTAGTTTCATAAGATAGTAGGTTCAAAACTTTTAGTCATCTGTTTTATGAAAATTTTAAAATAATTTCAAAATTGAGAAAAGTCGACACGCTTAGTCCTTTGCTTTATGAAATTCTTATAATGATCTTAAAATTGAGAAAATTCGGCACGTTAATTATATTCTTTAGTCTCATAGTATAGAAGGTTCGACATTTTTAATCCTATAGGATAGAGGGTTCAACACTTTTAGTCCTCTATTTTACGAAATTTTTGAAATGGTTTCAAAACTAAAAAAACTCGACAAATTTAATCCCACATCCAAATTTCCTGTAAAGCATATATAGAACATGGGACTAAATGTATCTATTTGTTTTTTTAATTTTGGGACTATTTCAAACATTTCATAAAAATATAAAATTAAATATGTCGAATTTTTCAAAATTTGAAACTATTTTAAAATTTTTAGAAAATAGAGGACTAAAAATGTAATTTCGTCTTCTATTTGCCTTTATTTGTGTGGTAATTGGGAGTCAATAAAGTTCAAGTTATCAAGTTTGGAAGAAATCATTTTCCATGGGTGGATTGTTGGGGAAGTCGTGTACGAAATTGCTGAGTGGAAATTGAACCTTTTCCTTGCAACTACCCATTAAACATATTGGATATCGAGTTATTAAGGAAACACGACACATCCATATCTCCTTGTTATAGTGATGGCAATGGGGCGGGTTTGGTACGGGTTCGCCCGGATTCAAGACCCGCCCCATTTAATTTTTGCCAGACCTATAACCCGCTCCCGCCCCGCTTGGACCCGTACCAGACCCACTCCATTTAATTTTTGCCAGCCCCATAACCCGCCCCCGCCCCGCCTGGACCCGTACCAGACCCGCCTCATTTAATTTTTGCCAGCCCCATAACCCGTCCCAGCCTCGCCTCGCCATGCTAAAAATTTCGCCCCGTCCCGACCTAATTAATTTATACAAAGAATACATTAAATTAATATTATTTTAAGAAATAATATCAATTTAGATTTAAATATTTTAATATAAATTTCAATCTAAAATGAATTGGATAAAACAAAAAATACGTTCATCTAAATTATTAAATTTTTTATCAACTAATTTTTTATTTTTGATATTTTAATATATAGTTGGGTATATGCCAAAATTATTTAGGATTCATATATATAAGATAATTTTTATTTATAATATATTGTATATATTAATAATATATAATAAAAAAATAGGCGGGGTTCGACCGGGGCCGGGGTCGGGTCCAATGGGGCGGGTTCGAGACAGGACCCGTAACCCGCCCCGGACCCGGCCGGGGCAGGTTTTAGCTGCCCCAGACCCGCCCCAAACCCGAAAAATGGCATCCCAGACCCGCCCCATATGGGGCGGGTTTTTCGGGTTCGGGTTGAAATTGCCAACCCTACCTTGTTACAACTTTAATTACACATATATTTGAACTGTCCCATCACCATTCTTAAAACCTTTGACCCATATCAACTGCCATTTCTTACCACTTACCCATTGTTGCTGCGGACATGAGTTTTGCACTGTCAAAATATGGTGCTTGATTTATTTGACAAAGTCTATTAGTTAATTGTATATTATTGTACTTTGCTACCTAGTATTAAATTTTTAATACAACGTCAGATATTCTTGGCCAAATTTGATTCGGCCTAATTTTAACTAATTATATGATAAATACTACAATACACTTATTGTGTGATTGATATATAAAAAAAAGTGATCAATTATATAGCAAGTGCAATACACTTATTTTGTGATTGAATCAGTTTGACAAAACTTGATTCGGACAATTTTTTTCAAAAAATTAAAACTTGGCCCAGATCTAAACCTACCACACACCGACTAAATTCAGAATAGGTCCTGTTTTACCCATCCAGATGTCATCCCTAAGACTTGTATTACCATTAACTCAGTTATGTATTCCTAGTAAATGCTTAAAAACAAAGTCAAAATAGTATTATTCTAATGATTGTCCAAATAATCAATTAAATATTTTTATTAGTAAATTTTAAAAAATAATAAAATAGCGAATTCCAAACCTAAACTCTCTCCCCATAGTAAATAACAAATTCAGTAAATTTTGAATCATTAATAAAGAACCGATAAACCAATGAGTTAGCATGCTACCTGCACCTTTTATTAGCACATCCCAACTCTGAACTCTCACTCCATATATTACATATATTCTAATAATTTGTGTTACACTTCATGTGTGTACAACTTTTATAAATATTATTTAAAATAAAGTACTTATAAAATTTTATTATTTATTAAAATATATACAAAATAATAAGTTAATATTAAATTTATAAAAAAAATACTAACAAAACAGGAGAGTGGGAATTTGATAATAAAAATTAATAAATAAAACTAAATATTAAAATTAACATATCAAAGAATCGAGACACCAATTATTCTTCAAATATATATATATATGATCATGATGACCTCAACTGTACTTAGCTAGAATTGATTTCGTGGTATTAATGTAAGTAATTGGGGTCAATATACATTCAACGCACCACACATTTACTCGGACCATAAAGTGATCCAATGACTACCTATGAATGGTTCTCAAAATAGTCCAGCCCCCAACAACGTGGAACAAAATTCAAAACTGGACCAAAATTCTAAATTTATGGCAGCATGATTTTAGTTTCCTTATGGAAAATTTTATTGCAAATTGGCCATCAAATTTGAATTAATTATACAATATGTGTAATATATTTATTTTATATAATTTATATGTAATTCAATAGAAGTGATTAATTATACAAATGACCACTTATTGGAGAATTATGTAATTAATTTTGACCAAATTTAAATCGAGTAAGAATTTCTTTTATTATATTATTTTCTTATATATATATATATATATATATATTTTAAGGAGGCAAAAAATAGAAAAGAATTTTTTTTTATCTTTATTGGGTTTGGTCGACTCGATACATTTGCTTTATAATTGATTATTTTTCTTAAATTGTATATATATATATATATATATTACATAATTGATTTTAAATTTGATCAAAATTAAGTTGGAACTAAAATTTCCCATAAAGGATATATACCGTATATACATCCGTTGCTCCCCAATCTCATTAGTGTCTATATATAGTAATCGTTGCGTGCTTCTCTAGTACAACCTGCGGAGAGAATATAGTTTGTCTATCTGCCCTCTGCAAAAACTCTTGACATCATCCCATTCAATACCACTCACTCTCTCTCTCTCTCTCACACACACACATACATATATATAGTTGGAAGGAGAATAAGATGGAAGACAAGAAAGCAAAGAAATCAAGATTCAAAAGGGTTTGTGTGTTCTGGAAGCAGCACAGGCAAAAGGGATTGCTATGGAGATGCCGCAGTTCAGTTGGGCCAAGAATTGGTACCCTACTCTCCCCGACAACCACACACACACTCTGACACACATGTGTTTAGTTATGAGGTTCGTGGGTTTAATACATGTGATGATGATGAGTTTGAGTACTGTAATAGGTTTCGAGAAGTATAGATCTTGTGTACGGAGGGGGCAGCGTAGGGTTGATGGGACTGATTTCCAAGGAGGTCCATAATGGCGGACGACATGTTTTAGGGTACGACGTCCTCCATTTAACTTTCAGAATCATTCCAAATATATATATATATATATGCTGTCTGTCTCTCCTAATTTTACGACTTTCTTGATTCAGAATCATTCCCAGAACGTTAATGTCCAAAGAGGTCAGTTTTATTACACACACCATTAATTATACAAAAATTATGGGCCAATTATGTAATTAACGAATAGTTAAAAAATTAACAATATTTGCATGTAATGGAGCTGCAGATAACTGGTGAAACAGTAGGGGAGGTACGGCCCGTAGCTGACATGCATCAAAGGAAAGCAGAAATGGCCCGCCACTCTGACTGTTTCATAGCTCTTCCAGGCGGCTATGGCACAATGGAGGAGTTACTAGAAGTCATTACATGGGCTCAGCTCGGAATTCACGACAAGCCTGTAATAAATCCCCACTTCTTTCCATTATGCGTTTCAGTTCACATTCTAGGTTCCACGCAATTTCATCAAAATATATCTTCAAGTAATTGCTCTCACGTTGGAACCAAACCAATCACAAAATAAGTGTAATACACTTGTCATGTGATTGGTAATTTTACTAAACTGTACACCTATTATATAAAGACAAGTGTACTACACTTTCCATATAATTGATTTATGTCTGACCAAATCCGATCTAATCTAATATAAACACATGTACATGATTCGGTGGAGAGTGTAGGTAGGTTTGCTGAACGTGGATGGATACTACAACAGCTTGCTGAGCTTCGTAGACAAGGCAGTAGACGATGGCTTCATCAACCCCTCTCAGCGTCATATCATAGTCTCCGCACCAACACCTCAAGAACTACTCCAGAAACTTGAGGTACGTACACGCTCACAATAATTCTCAATCTTATCACCACCACACACACACACACATACACATGTGTGTGTGTTTGTTGATGTTTTTGTTCTTATTCATTATTGCATGTTGGGGGTTGGGGGGGTCCATTTTTGTGTGTGGTATGGTGTTAGGAGTACGTTCCTCTGCATGATGGAGTGGTCGCTCAGGCACTGTGGGAGGTGGAACAACTGGAGCTCAACACTTCCCTCCAATCTCAGATTGCTAGTTAACTAGCCCCCGGCCCCCTCTTCTGTATTCAAGATTTCAAGCACTAATTCTTATTAAGATCGGGTTCAGTTAATACATTTGTCTTGTAATTGATTTATGATTCAAATAAGATGATCAATCACATAATAATTGTACTATACTTGTTGTGTAATTGATTTGGTTCGATCAAATTTGATTTGTGTCAGAATTTTCCTCGTCGGTGTCAATTCTACATCTATTGGCCTAAATTTATTCTGTAAATTAAATTTTCACATAATTACAAGGACAAAAAGAGAATAAAAAAAGGTAAAGAAAGTGCACATGACTAACTTGCCTGGATACACTTTTATGATTATTTTTTCCTTATTAATGTGAGAATTAAAATAATTAATACAAAATATACTTATCAAAATAAATTCGTACAAGATTAAAATTATAATTTTTTCTATCTTTTTTTGTGAATAATACATATCTATTCAACTAATACATTAATATGACTAAATTAAACTAGTATACTAATTATATCAATTTAACAAATAACTAAAAACAAACAAATTGCAATATATAACTCACTTTACCAGTAAACAAATTATATCGATTAATCAACAAATAATAACTCACATAAAATAAGACAAATACAAATACCTACATATCCGATGGAACTTGAATTTATAATCTCGAACTTGTTTATGAAACTTCAATTTTAGTCTTAACCATTGGGCTAAGATATGATTGATAAATTTTCCCTATATTTTTGTGTTGGCGAAACTGAGGCCTCATGATCTTATAGGTAACAGATTCAAACCCCGCCAGGTGCGCGAGATGTTGTCTGCTGTATAGCAGGAGTTAGTCTATGCATAGTAGGAGTTGTTGTCTACTGTAATAATAGGTGTTATTGAACAAAATATAATTATTATAATAATTTTTGTTAAATATTAATATCGACAGAAATAATTATATTTGTAATTAATTTATTTAAAAAAAAAAAAAGTGGGAAAATTAGTGGTGAGGGTGCAGGAGGTGTAATTAGGAAACAAATAGGAAAAAAACAAAAGGTAATAACAATAATAGCAGCCTCACATTTCTTCCAACCTTAGCCTTTTGGCATGCAAGATGGTCCACCTCTGCTCTTTTATGCTCTACTTTTTACCTTTTATTATTGTTTTTTCTTTTTCCCTTCACTTAGTGGTCCTAGAAGAACGTGAATATGCATTTACACGTGTTATATTACAAAGACATCATGCATTTCTTAATTTAAAATATTTTGGTTTCTTCTTTTGGAGATATTGTTCAATCGTACGTGGTCTTAAGAGAGCAATATCATATGTTCTTGGAAAACAATTCGCACATTTTTATTTTTCTTTTACACCAAGAAATTTTGTCTTATATTATCTTGTTTAGTTTTATTTTTTGTCCAACAATTATAATAATTTGACATTTTAATATTTTAATTTATTAGGATTTCAAAATGATTATTTATCTTTTTAAATTTTGTAATTTTAGAATAAAGTTAATTGGAATAATTATGATTCGTTTTTCAATCAATTTTGAAATTCTAACCAAATTTATCCTAAAATTGAAAGTTTAAAATTTAAATTAACAAATCATAATACAAAATTTTAGTTATGCTTAATTTAAATTTATGTGTCATTAATTAAATCATAATACCTAAATTAAAAGTTACGCTACTTTGAAGTTTCACCTTCAAACCACGTAATTAAAAACATATACTTTCGACTTCCTCCTGTCGAAACGTTCTGAAAATGCATTCGCCTCTTATTCGACATCATATCTACATGCACAAATGTTTGTGAGACTGTCGAGGTGGGCGTTGCATGTGTTCGGAGGACTTTCGCCCCTGTCATCGATCCTATATACATATAGCATTCATAAACAGATGAAAGGTTTTATGTCGAACATCTATCGAACACAGAAATTAAAATTTGCATATTCGTCGCACGTTTAAGATAGACAGACATGTCTTGTAATAGAATTTTTAGTTGAGGTTTCACACACTGAATTGTATAGAGAAAGGAGTGTCGGTATAATTTATAATGTCATTTCCTTAAGTATATATGTATAAACTGTACAATTATGGTGTGGTCAAAACTGATCAGCAGAAGCCAAAGAGGGCTAATGGCTGAGAACATTGAGAAGAGAAACTCTAGTTTTCACTAAACTCCTAAACAAGGCTTCCAATCCTTCTTCAAGTTCCTGGATGCACATTTCTGTTGATTTCAGCTGCTTCAGTGTGATCTTGTCCATGCCTTTGCTTGACTTGTGCATGTTCAAGGAGCACAGCTCTTGATCAGCACCGTTTTCTTGCTCTGTCTCGGAATGTACACGTTTCGTCTGAGCGAACTTGGAAAGCAGCGACCAGCTTCTTTGCTTTGATCCTTCCTTTTCCCCGGACAAGAGCATCAATAGAGATTTTAGGACCGAGGAATCGAGGGCCTCTGTTTCTTTGAGCATCGTCCCGATGGCTGGGAGTGGTGTAGCACTTTGGTTGAAGCTCTTCAAATTCTTGATGCATTTATTGACCATCTTGTTGGTCTTCTTTCTTGAGGCTACATAAGCATTGATGTCCTCCCGTGTGGCGTTTTCACCTCTGTTTCTCCTGATGGAGGATTCGAGATCTTGAATGGATTCCTTGGTTGAGCACACCACATCTCTTGAAAATCCACAGAGGTCCACAAGCCTGAGAGACTCCTCAAGCAACTCATTTACCCAATTCTCGCCTTGTCCCTGGGAAAGGGCTTGTTGGACTGAAGGCATCTGAATCAGATTATCGATGCTTTCGTGCAAATCTCTGAGGCTAGCCAAGTTTGTGCATACAGAAGCGGCTGACGTTGATGCGGCTTCTGAAGACTTTAACCTCAACAGATGATCTTCAACGGTTTCCATTACCGGATGAGATTGAGACGGGAAACTGTTTGATCTAGAGTGGAAAGCAGCCATGTTTTTGTATGAAAATCAACTCTTTAAGGCTGAATGTAGATTATTTGGTATTGAGAAAGATGTCGAATGGTTGAAACTATCTCGTCGGTACGAGCTATATATAGAGAGATAGGTAAAGAAAACAAAAGGAATATGTTCCACCTACAATGTCTCATCCCTGCAACGAATAACGCTGTGCACGAGTTCCATGTCCCACGGATCTTGAACATGAAAAACTCAATCATACAGATCTCAATTAGCTACATTGCTATTGCTGATCTTGAGGCAGGAGGAATCTCGACAGCCATGAATTTGAATTAATTAATAAGCATGCAACTACTCGTCTAGCCGATCGACTCATAGATGAATGAGCCTATGCCGAATGCCTCCTAACCGCGAAAGCAGCAAATAAAAAATTAATCATGTTAGGCTGGAGGCTTCTGATCTTCAGACAACGATGTAATAATATACAGAGGCGCGCACACGAGTATGGCTAAACCTGTCTTGCTGTAGTCTGTGTTTTACCAGCAACTTGAATTATATATATTGTCCATGGGGGTAAATTTATTACAAGTGCATGATCAACATGGTCGAAAATGGCGATTACGTGTATTAAATTTATCAATCATTTGCGTAAAATAAGAACAAGTGGTTCCCCATTTCTCGATTTATGCGTGTCATCCTTGCGCAGGGACCGTGTTAATCTTCTCTGTATTATTTCAATTTTATCAGATGTCCCCCACCCCCCCCGGAGGGACGAGAACAAGAGGTTCCTGTCCTTGTTTAATAGTTTTCCAGGGCAGGATTTCTTGTTTCATCTTACATGTTTTGAACTCTTAAGATAATTTCTAATAATGGAATTTCCATAGCCTGATGCCATATATATAACTCATCAAGCTATTCTTCCAAACGTTTAGTTTCTTATGGTAGTGGCAAAGACAGCAACTTGGCTTACCTCTATTAAAATTTAATTAATTAGTTTGATTAATAAAAATATTAAATTCATAATTACTATAATAATCGAAGTAAATTAAATACGTGGAATGTTACAAGTGTGATTAATCTTATAAATATTACTCTGACAACAAGGGTGGGTTGAAATTTACGATTAACAAATTTTTCAGTCTTTAAACAAATTTATCCATTTTTTAAAAATTAAAACTTACATTTAAATAATCATAAATTTAAAAAAAAATCATAACCGATTTCCTGAGAGATTTAAATAAAAAGTTATCAAATGAAATACTGAATAAATAATTTAACATTTCAAATAAATTAATCGATCATCTTGCACATTTTTTTGGGTGTATACTTGTTGATATGAAAAAAATAAAATTTATTTTATCTAATAAAGAAAAATGAATTACAAACTATCAAAAGAAAGAAGTTGGTTGAAAACCAAAATACTTAAATTGAAAATTAATAATAGAAAACATAAAAATAAGAGAAATTTTGGGAAGACTTATGGACTGATATTGAGAAAATCACAAGAATAAGCAAATTTTTCTTTTTGTCTAAGTTGAAACCGTGTTGGTTTAGCTAGTGGAGAGAGAGACTAAAAGTGAAGATATTAAAGAAATTATTTTTTAAATAGGTTAATGTAAATTTTGATATTATTACTATTTTCAAAAAAAGAAAAGGGAAGACAAGTTTACGTCTAGGGCTTAATAGACTAATAGCCTTAAAGCCTAGGCCAAGCCCCAAGTCCTGTCGGCCATTAAGGCTAGACATGGCTTGCCTCTGCCCCTGTTTGGTGGAGAAAAAAAAATATTCAAGATAAAATATATCATTTTAAAGAAGGAAGATTGAAGGAAAGCCACGTATTTGTATTGTTGTGTATATTTAGTAAATTCATCATGAGAAAAATATGGTGTCCACATGTAGACAATTAATTGAAGGGTAAACTTGATTTTTGCTACCCCATATGAAATGAATTATGTGGTATAAATAAGCATTCAAAACATTGTAAAAATATGTTTTGTAGCCGAAAAAGAGAAAAATACATTGTAGCTCAGAACTTATCACGCGTATTAAGCGTGTTTAGGTTACTTCATATTAATTTTATCCCTCAGTCTCATAATTTGTTATAGTTAAAATAGATATGTAGACCCATTAATAGAAAAATCTAATGTAAATTGAGTTTGATCGAATTTAAACTAATTATATGATAAATATATATTTATTTAGAGTGTGATTGATGTATAATTTTAAAAAAAATATTTATATTTACTATATAATTACTTTAATTAAGAATTTAACCATATCAACATGCATGTAAAGTAATGGCAGCCTAAGCTTAGCAGCAGAATTAACTATATATAGAAACCTAGGTAACATGTGAACTCACTGTAGTATCTCAAGGCCAAAGCATAACATGTAAGTTGGAGCCACTAAGACAAAATATATAAAGTTAAAGAAATTTATCCTCAACTTTGAACTTTGTACAAGATTCAATATATAGTAATAAAGTATTTCTTTTTTCCTTTTAAATTTTAGGGTTTATTGTGTTTCCCAATTTTGCTCATTATATTTCACATTGTTCTAAGCACAATTTGTTCAGCATGAAGAATTCCAAGACTGATTGCCCATAAGCATACATGATGCCTAATAGGCTAAGGCTATTGTGGTTGGAATTTGAAGTTAGTGCCACAATTTGCTTATATTTACAAGTATTCTTACAAAAATATAATTTTTATCTTTTTTTAATACTTTTTGAAACGTTTTATTTTTTTGAATTGTTTTGAAAGGTTCGCTGCAAACACATTTTTCCAAAGATAATAATCATGCAATTGTGTGTTGAATTAAGATATAAATAATTTTGTCATCTTGAATTTAAATTTATTCTTTCACTTTAAACGATCAGTCTCGTTTGCATTTCCATTACTATGAAACAAAACGAAAAACATTATAGCAGGTTATTTGTATCACATAAGAATTATATATTTTTTCAAAATATTATGAAAATAATTTCAATTGACCAAAAAAATTGAAAGAAATAAGAGATGGTACGTAGTGACAAGTATACTTTGCTCAAACTAGGATTAACCAACACCACACAGAACAGAATCCCCGAAGAACATACAAAAGCAGACAATGATTCCTCGGTATTAAAGACAAGCTCATCATCGCCGTAACAAACCCGCCACGAAAAGATCATGTCCATGCCAGGCCCATCAGTAAAGACTAAAGAGTATCAAGATTGGATAATTCTCTTACCCCCGGACTCAAATTCGTGTTAATCGATGATTCAATGAGAAAAATCAAAAAAATGGTGTCATATAAAGATTTGATTATACGGCCAACCTACCCCAGCCTTCATTGTCAAGGTGGGGAAGGCGACAAATTCTGTGAAAACCCATGCATAATAATTCACGGGTGACGGGACAGTTCACAGTTGGATGTAAATACATTCCCTGCGGCTACTTGGTCTCCCCTTGTGAACTATTTGCTTTTTTCTTGACTATTTTTCTTCTTTTCTGCTGATTTTTAAGTGTTTGGATCTTGTTCTAGTGTTCAAGTTCTCCTAATGGGTGGGGCGGCGAAGATGATGGGAGCGGTGGCGGTGGTGATGTGGGTAGCTCTCCTCTGCTGCCACGCCGCCGAAGGGGGGCGTCAACAGCTGAGGTTCGACGGTAAGAGGGGGAGTTCAGGATTCTGCAAGTGGCAGATATGCACTATGCTGATGGCAAGAGAACCCCTTGCGAGGACGTGTTTCCGCAACAGATGGCGTCTTGCTCTGATCTCAACACCACTGCCTTCATTCGCCGTGTTATTCTTGCCGAGAAACCCGACCTTATTGTTTTCACTGGTCTCTAACTTGTTCTTTCTCTGATGCGAGAAAACCCTAATAATTGTTGTTTAGATTTCTACAGTCAGGGCTTCCTGTCCTGTTTCAATTTTTGCTTTGTTTTTTTTTTTTTCCCAGCAGCCTCTATTGTTTTTCTGTATTTGTGTTGTTGAAGGGGATTGTTTTTCAGCCCTCATATGCTACATTCTTCACTGTCTAACTTGGTCAAATTCTGTTTTTCCGTGATCCTGATGTCCGAGTTATATGGACTTCCTTCTTGGTTGCTGCAGAGTTGCACTTGAGTTCTAGCTGTGGCCATGGAGCCATATATAGTCCCACATTTTGTGGCTTTTACTTAAACACTAATATTGCATTTTGCTTAGCAATTGACACTTGACTTTAAATATGTTAATGCCAAAATTACTTGATGATGCAGGGGATAATATTTTCGGGTTTGATGCAACTGATGCAGCATCATCCATGGATGCTGCCTTTGCTCCTGCGGTATCATCAAACATTCCATGGCTGCTGTTCTTGGCAATCATGATCAAGAGTCTACTTTATCCAGGGAAGGTGTGATGAAACACATTGTCAGCATGAAGAACACTTTGTCTCAGCTTAATCCTCCCGAAGCTCATGTTATTGATGGATTTGGAAATTACAATTTGGAGGTCCACGGAGTTGAAGGTTCTCGCTTGGCAAATAAATCAGTTCTCAATCTCTACTTCCTGGACAGTGGCGATTACTCAACTGTTCCCTCCATTCCTGGCTATGGTTGGATTAAACCGTCTCAGCAGCTATGGTTTGAACGCACTTCCTCGAAACTTCAGGTACTCACCTGGAGCACATTTGAGTTTTGAAGCTTTTCATTGGAATTTTCATATGTAATAAATGTTGAAGTAGTTCAATTCATTTCATGCAATTGGTTGTTCTAATGCAGCGGGCTTATGCGAACAAGCCAGAGCCACAAAAAGGTCCAGCTCCAGGCCTGACATACTTTCACATTCCATTGCCTGAATTTGCAAGCTTCGACACGTCAAATTTCACAGGGGTGAAACAGGAAGGGATTAGCTCTGCATCTGTGAATTCTGGCTTTTTCACAACCATGGTGGCAGCAGGGGATGTGAAGGCTGTTTTCACAGGTCACGATCATCTCAATGACTTCTGTGGTGAATTAACTGGTATACATCTATGCTATGCTGGTGGGTTTGGGTATCATGCTTATGGCAAGGCTGGATGGTCCAGGAGGCAAGGATGGTGGTAGCATTTGAGAAAACAGAGAAAGGATCATGGGAAACAGTCAAATCTATCAAAACGTGGAAACGTCTTGATGATGAACATCTCACTGCTATTGATGGTCAGGTACTCTGGAGCAAAAGCTCTAGCGGTAAGCATAAGTTAAATTGAGATTTCTTTAGCAGCTTTTTGATCATGCAAAAAACAAAGATAATATACGGTAATTATGGATAAAAGGGATTGCAGAGAAAAATTATGAAGGAAAAATTGGTCCTAATCTGTGTAATGAATCTTTTTGATAAGTTATTATGGATATTGGAACTTGGATGATTCAGTTATGGTGCAGTCTTTTAAGCATGTGAGAATTTATGTATGTTTCAAAGACAAAATTGGAACTTCAACAAAAAGTGATTTTGTCTGTTTTCTGGAGTCAAGTTTCTGATAGCTGTCTCAATATATTGTTTCAAAGAATGTACATAAGTTAGAGAGACGCAAATGAAAGACACCTCATGATTGTATCCAGCACCAATAGAGTTGAGAAGGGAAACTCTAGCTTTCAACGTGAGGCTAAAGACAGCTGTGAGCTTTCTTCTGATTATTGCAGGCTGAATTAGAATGCCTCAAGTTGTTTGAGCATATCTAGTGTTGATCCAAGACTTGCTTCTTTCCTGGAGTTGATCTCCTGGAGAAACAATCTGTATCTATCTTCTCATTTTCATTCGCGGCGACTTCAGCTTCACATTATGTGCATTTGTTCTGCAACATCTTTCCCCTATAGACCAAACATTTCGTGTTGATCTTGCCTTTGAAGGATAAACGCTGTAAATTGCAGACTCAAAACACATTTATGCTGTGATTTCTTGTACTTCTCCAAGCAACTAAATCAATGAAACACGATCAGAAGCTTGGGTTCCAGATGCCAACATGTCGTTCTATGTTGCAATCAAATTCTTGGGACCCTTGTCAATTGACTTGAAATATCAACTTTGTAGCAACAAGATAGGCTCAAACTTCATCAGCTAGACGTTATTCAAGCTCTTGCGCATATTCCTTTCTGTGAGAAAACCTCCCTAGTCACCCTGCACTCATCCAACAGCCTTGTGATTCACTTCGAAAGCTTGCCGCGCATTTCTTGTTTCTTTTTGTGGGAGAGTACTTGTTGGCTGAGAAGCCGCTGAAGCAAATCATCTATGCACTCATTCAACTGCTTGAGGGCATCAAGTTTCTGATGCATGATTGTCCTTAAAGACGAGAACATGTTCTCAGAGGAGCCCCCCCCCCCCCCCCCCCCCAGGGAATAGGTGCAGAAGCAAAGCTTATAGAACAACTGATTATTGCCATTTTCTTTATGCTGGAATCAACCATTTACATATACAGATTCTTGGCTCGTACCAGGCACAGTGGAAACAAACTTCATGCATCTGTTTATATTAGATGAAGTTGGAAATCCGGAGGAACTACATTCTTGTTGGTTGTCATGGCTAGTCTGTTCTCTTTTTCTATTTTGGTTATTAATTATGACTAGTCTGTTCTGACTTGTTTGGTCTCAGGAGGCAATTTAACATAGAATAGAAAATACAAGATCTATCCGAACTACCCTGATTAGAAGCCATTTCTTCAGACAGGGCTTACTTTCTTGATCTTTTTGCAGCTTTATGCTCAACACATGTGGCAGAACAAACATGCAATGCTCTGCATTGGCAATGTTGAATCATTGCGGTCCGGGGAAACTTGTTTGTTGAACAAATAAATTAAAAGCCAGTCGAAGGGCAATTCATCAACTTTGCCTGTTTTCTCAATTAACTGTTCTCCACAAGTCCAGAGAATGGAACCTTGACAGCCACATGATTAGTTTATAAGGAACATTTGGTGAGCTCATCATACCAGTTTCACCAGCTCATGAGGTCGCTACTTACTCCTGCTAGACATATTTCGTACTTTGACAAGTGGAAATTGTTATCTTCCATCCAACTTTTCAAAACTAGGACGGACACGGAGAATTTTTGACAGCAGAGCATCAGATATGTGAGAAATTTTTGACAGCTTACCATTAGATATATGATCTGTTACTGGACAGATTGTTTCCAGATAGTTACTGACTTCTTGTATCTTTATTGCTGAATGACAATGATGCTAACAGTTGACTGTAGTTAAGTTTATCTCATGATGTTTTACGTTCTATAATTCAATTCATTGAAGTTCTACTATGGGACTGGAGCCCTGTTGAGCTAGAAATTGATGATGATAGGAACAGAGTCTGTTTTTCTAAGATAAAAAAACTGACAGAAAACATGAATTATTGCTTTGTGAAGAACTCTTCGGTCTGGACCCACAAACAAATAGATAAGTTTTGAAGATGCACCAATATGAGTTGAAAAAACTTACGTGATTCGATTTTATTGCTGGAAGCTGAGAACCTTAGGTGATTCGAGCCAAAACTTCCAGCCTTTGATTTATTGGAATTAGAAATTTCAGCTTCATATGAACATCCAGAAAGGTCTTGGAATTAGAAGGGGCCAAAAGAAAGGAAAAATGGAAAAAAAAGAGAGAGAACTTGCTGAAAAGATTGAGTTCTAACACAGAAAATAAGATCAATAGAAATGGATAAGATTTGAATATTGCTTTTATAGTAATTGTTGTACCCATAGGCATATTTACAATTGATTGTGTCGCACTACCAAAATGAGAGCCTAGTGGTTTAGGGCATTAAGAAGGGAAACTCTTGTTTTCAATGAACTCCTGAGAATGCTTCTAGCTCTTCTTCTAGTTCTTGGATAGCCGTTTCTGATGCTTTCAACTGCTTCAACACATCAATAGTGTTCACGTCTTTTCCTGACTTGAGGAGCGCCAATGAGAACGAGCACTCGGCGCCAGATTCTTGATCTCTCTCAGAAACTATGTGGCTGGTTCGAGTGAACTTGGAAATGAAAGACCAATTTCTTTTCTTTGATCTTCCCTTTTCACCGGTTAAAAGTATCAATACAGACTTCAGGACTGAGAAACCAAAAGCCTGTGTCTCTTTCAACATCTCTGCAACGACCTTGACATCAGACTCTTCATGTAAGAGAGCCGTGCAATTTTTGTCCAGGTTCTTGAAATTCTTGATGATCTTCTTGACCATTTGTTGATCTTCTTTCTTGAGGTCATATAAGCATTGATGTCATCTGCTGTGGCAGTTTCCCCTCTGTTTCGCCTGATGGAGGACTGAAGATCTTGAACAGATCCCTTTGTTAAACTCAGGACATCTCTAGCGAAACCACAAAGATCTACAAGCCCGAGTGACTCTTCAAGCAACTCATTGGTCCATTTCTCACTGGTCTCGTGGGAGATGGCTTGTTGGGTTGAAGGCATCTGAATCAAATTATTGATACCTTCATGTAAATCTCTGAGAGTAGCCAAGTTTGAAATAACAGAAGTGGCTGATGTTGATGTCCCTTCAGAGGACCTCAACCTGCACAACTGATCTTCAACATCATTTACTATGGGATGAGATTTTGATGGCAAACTGTTTGATCGAACATGCAAATTTGCCATTTTGGTTTCAGATAATTCTTTTAGGCTGAAATTAGAAGTTTTTGAGTCTTGAGAAGAGGTTAGGGTGCTTGGAACCATCTCTTTGCACTGCCTATATATATATAGGGAGATAGTTGAAAAACAAAAGGCATCTATTCCACCTCAGATACATCATCATTGCAGCAAAATTGAAATAAATATTATGGTGCACGAGTACCTTGCTCCCCAGCTGTTGAACAGTTGAAGATATATCTTAATCATAGAGATCTCTGCCATATTTAAACTGTTGTTCATGAAGCACGAGGAATCTTGACAGCCATGAAGTCGATATAATGATAATGGTCATTCAATGCAACTCACACTTGGTTATGAAATCTGTCATCTTTCCACTGATATAAAGAAAGGAAGCAGAGCTTAATTTTATATGGCTGAAATGTTTCTGATCCATAGACAATCGCTTAATATCATTGAAATCTGAAGAAGTGCAACTCAAACAAAGAAGAAGCTCATGATCGACAATCTGATATTAACAAAGCATATAATATAGTTTATACACAGAAAAACAATAATTGCACACGAGTGCTGAAGTTTTATAAGGCCTAAAACTATGGTAAAAGAAACTTGAAAACTGGAGCATAAGAACAGAGATCTACAAGATCCACTTTATCAGCATCATTTGTTGACACACAAGAAATGTTAATAGTTGGTTGCCTTTCTGTTCATTACCAACATGACAAGGCAATCGTGTGCAATTACAGAGTTATTTCATAGTAAGAAGGGACATCTTGAGTAGATAATATTCCATCTGCCCCTTTTGTTCATCATCCTATATATTTCTGGCTCTTAGGGAATGGCCCAACATCTTCCCATCTTAGCTTCATCACTGTAATCGATTCTTTTGTTGAGTAAAATGGCTCACCACACTCGATCAAACAGTTTGCCATCTAATGGTCATCTCGCAGTTGAAGATTTTGAAGACCATTTGATCAGGCTGAAGAGCTCAGCAGAAGCGACATCTTCGTCAGCTTCTTGTGTTAGCAAAAACTTGGAGAGCGTCAATAATTTGCATGAAAGCATCAACGATTTAATACAATTGTCATCTATGAAGCAAGGTCTCGCCCTCGAACAAGGTAGAAATGGGACCCTTGTGTTGCTTGATGGATCTCTGACGCTGCTGGATTGTTGTGGAATTGCTAAGGATATTACGGCACGTAAAGGAATCTGTTCAAGGGCTAGAATCCTCTTTAAGGAAGCTGGAACACAATATTCATGCTTATATGGCATCAGGAAAGTAAGTAAATAAAATGATCAAGAAGTTTATCAAGAACATGAAGGGCTCCAAGTTTTTCTCCCAAGGCAGTTCTAGACATGGATCAAGATCTTAAGACCATCACATGCACATTGAAAGAAGCTGAGGCAATTGCTTCTCAATCCTCAAGTGTGTGATGCTGCAAAAGGTAAGCTCAAAACCAAGAAGCTGCTCACTTGTTCAAACTTGGCCGTTCAAGACAAGCACAAGTTGAGATGTATCAAGAAAAAGAAGTTCAGGACTTTAACATTTTGAACATCCACAAGTCAGTCAGAAGTATGGACTGAAAACATGAGAAATGGCCATTTAGGAAATAGAAAGTGGTCTAGTATCTTTCTTCAGGAATTAGTCAAAGAAATTGTTTAGCGAAGTAGTCTTGTGAGGGACGGGTGAAAAGAACTCCCATCTTGAGTGAAATAGAACATGAAACCATAAGCTCTCAAGTAGTGGGAGGAAAAAGGCCTGTGACTGGGTGCCTGTTGAAGAATGAGCCGGTGACTCAAAGGCAGTGGCTTGGTTGAGGGAATCCTGGAGCCGTAGCGAAAGCGAGTCTTCTTAATGCTCTCAGCCACTGAGCCTCTTTTGGCTTGTACTCATTATTGAGTTTTTGACAACATTGCATAGAGTTGTATATTTGTGTAAATGATAAACAAAGCAAAGATACTTCAAAAAACTACATTCCCTACTAATTCAGTTTATAGATATTCGACCATATCTTATATCTTTCTGTTCTATCCGAAATACACTGATGTTGCACACTTTGCCAGGACTTATAGTTCCAGTATGGAAATGTGTGGTGACTTGTAACTTGGAGAGTTCTGCTTCTATTCGGGAACGTTCCATGCGTACAGCTTGAAGAATGAGTCAACATTTTTTGGTGCGTCAGAATGAATTCATGAATCAAAGCTTTTAGCTGATTTTGGTTCAACTTTTACATTTCTAACGTAATATTTAGTTTTTCAGTTAAAACCATGTTTGTTGGATTCAAATGTGACTAGTTGATCTATATACACAATTATATTTGTTTGATCGTTTCTACCAGCATCAACACCTTAAGGTAGAACTTTGCTCTTTTTCATCTTGGTGAACTCTGCAGTGCACATCAGTGTGCTCAGTAATTTATCCTCTTAGTTCTATGTTATCAAGACTTTCTTTTTTGTTAATGAAGGATATATTTATGAATAAACTCACCATTTTCCATGATCTTAATTGTGTAAGAAAATGTTTATTTATACTTTTGTGCTCTTTAGTGTATATTTTCATAATTGTCTGAAGATCAGAAACCTCCAACCTGGAAAATTAATCTTTTGTTTCCAGCTCTCACTGTTAGGAAACATTTTTGCTTAGGCTCATAGATTAACGAGTCAACTCTATGAATGATCAATTGAATATATTAATTTCATGGCTGTCGATTCCTCATGCTTCAAGATTAGCAGTTATTATGTAGCTGAGATCTCTATGATTGAGTTTTTTGTTTTCAATTGATCAAGATGCTGGAGACATGGAACTCGTGCACAACCATTTTCATTTCTATATTTTCAGCAGTGACGAGACAATGTAGGTGGAATATATTCCTTTTGTCTTCTTTTCTATCTCCCCTATATATAGCAGATACCAGAGGGATGGCTTCAAGCACTTCAACATCTTTCTCATATACACAGTAGTCCAAATTCATCCCTAAAGCGTTGAATTTGATAGAAAAAGATGGCTGCTTTCCACTCTCGATCAAACAGTTTTCCATCCCAATCTCATCCAGTAATGGATGTTGTCGAAGATCATCTGTGCAGGCTAAAATCCTCAGAATCAGCTCAACGTCAACCACTTCTATATGTGCCCACTTACTTAGCCTCAGAGATTTGCATGAAGGCCTTAACAATATGATTCAGATGCCTTCAGTCCAGCAAGCCCTTTCACAGGGAGAAGGTGAAAATTGGGTAAATGAATTGCTTGAGGAATCTCTAAGGCTTGTGGACCTCTGTGGATTTTCAAGAGATGTGGTGCGCTCAACCAAGGAATCCATTCAAGATCTTGAATCCTCCATTAGGAGAAATAGAGGTGAAAACGCCACAGGAGACGACATCAATGCTTATGTGGCCTTAAGAAAGAAGATCAACAAGATGATCAGTAAGTGCATCAAGAATTTGAAAAGCTCCAACCAAAGTCCTACATCACTCCCAGCCATACGCATGATGCTCAAAGAAACGGAGGCCCTTGATTTCTCAGTCCTAAAGTCTGTATTGATTCTCTTGTCTGGAGAGAAGGAACCATCAAAGCAAAGAAGTTGGTCGTTGCTTTCTAAGTTCGCTCAGACCAAACGAGTACATTCTGAGATACAGCAAGAAAAGGGTGCCGAGGACTTGTGTTCCTTGAACATCCACAAGTCCAGAAAAGGAATGGACAATATCACTTTGAAGCAGTTGAAATCAGCAGAAATGAGCATCCAGGAACTTGAAGAGGGATTGGAAGCCTTATTTAGGAGTTTAGTGAAAACTAGAGTTTCTCTTCTTAATGTTCTTAGCCATTAGCCCTCCTTGGCTTCTGCTGATATTTTCAGTTTTTGACCAGACTACTGTAATATCAAAAAATGGATACTTATACAGTTCTATATACAAATCATCAACATAAATTTCTATGAATCTATCCGTCCACCTAAATTTATTGATTTTTGTGTACTAGCAAAAGCTTCAGTTTCAAATTGGAATGCATGCAGTGTATGTAATCTGGACAGTCAAATTTAAACTTTGAAATACAAGAAATGTTGAAATTTGGAAAAATCGTACATATTTCACTTGTTAACATTCATTATCATCATAAATTTATTATTTAATTTCACATTTATATCTTCATTGTTTAAATCATATTTTGAATAATTATATTGTTTTATAATAGTTTTAACTTAACAAAGCATCTCATATTATATTCTTATTCTTCTTCTTCTTCTTCTTCTTCTTTATGTTTATTCGTTTTGTTGATTGTTGATTATTCATCAAGTTTGCCTGTTTTCTCCATTAAGTTGTTCTGTACAGGTGTAGAGAATGGAACCTTGACAACCACATGGTTATTGTAAGAACTCTGCTTCATCATTGAACAAAATAAAAATTAAATGATATGACGGGGTGGCAAGAAATATCATTGGTTTTTCCAACCATTGGCACATTGATTAGTTCATGATATCAGTTCCGCCAGCTGTATTTTCTTATTATATAGACATGCACGAGTGCAAACTTAAACTAGGTTGAATATTTTTTCCTTTGACAAGTTGAAAATCATTATCTGCTGTCCATTTTTTGAATCTCTGAGGACGAACACGGAGAGGTTTTGACAGCTTAACATTAGATATGATCAGTTAAGGGCCAGATTGTTTCGACATACAACTAAGCTATTAGTCAACTTTTTTCTGAATTACAACTAAGCTCATTGTTGATCTTGTTAAGGTCATTTCTGGACAATTTCCATTCTATAATTCATTTTATTAATGTTTTGCAACGGAATTGGAGCCTTCGTTGAGTTAGAAATTTGCCAGTCATCAACTCAGGAACAGAGTTATTCTTTTTCAGAAGAAAAATTGACAGGAAAAACTGAAGGAATTATTACATTTCAAAGAATTCTTCTGTCTGTGACCATGAATAAATTCGATAAGTTTTCAAGATGTACCAAATATAAGTAGATCATCTTCTACTGGAAAAGATGAAGTTGCATATATTTCTATTGAATATAATCTGATGGGCAGTTTTACATCTCTGTTCGGTAAGCTCACACCAAGCAGGAGGGGAAAAGAAATGATTATACGTATTTTGGTTTGGAAAGGCAGTCAAACATCTTGTTTGAGGAGTGGGAGTGAATTTTATGGCCAGAAGATTAAGGTGATTCAAAGCCAAAGTTCTAGCCTTTACTATGTGATTAGATCATTGATGAACACTATTGATCTCATTGAAAACATGAACCTAAAGGAAAGTCTTGGAATTGCAAGGGAAAAAAGCAATCTCAAACTTGCTACAGTATTGGGTACTAAAATGGAGAAGTCGACAGATAAGTAGATCAATAGCAACGGATAAAGATTTCAATATCTGCTTTTTCTAAATAATTGTTGTAGCTAAGCATATGTACAATTCATTGTGTGGCGTGATCAAAATGAGAGCCTAGTGATTAAAGGCATTAAGAAGTGTAACTCTAGTCTTGACTAAACTCCTAAAAAATGCGTCGAGTTCCTCTTCAAGTTCTTGGATAGCCATTTCTGACTCTTTCAATTGTTTCAAGACATTTTGCACATCAATAGTGTTCATGTCTTTTCCTGACATGTGAAGCTTCAACGAGAACAAGCACTCGGCACCACATTCTTGATCTCTCTCAGAATCTACACGGCTGGTTCGAGTGAACATGGAAAGGAAAGACCGAGTTTTTTGCATTGATCTTCCCTTCTCCTCGGATAAAAGTGTCAGTACAGACTTCAGGACTGAGAAACCAAAAGCCTCTGTCTCTTTCAACATCCCTTCAATGGCCTTGACATCATACTCTTCAATGTCCACGTCTTGAAATTTCTGATGAACTTCTTGACCATTTTGTTGATCTTCTTTCTTGAGGTCATATAAGAATTGAGGTCATCTTCCATGGAAGTTTCACCTCTGTTTCGCCTGATGGAGGACTGAAGGTCTTGAACAGATCCCTTTGTTAAACTCAGAACATCTCTAGCGAATCCACAAAGATCCACAAGCCCAAGTGACTCTTCAAGCAACTTATTGGTCCATTTTTCACTGTTTTCATGGTAGAGGGCTTGTTGGGTTGAAGGCATCTGAATCAAATCATTGATACCTTCATGCAAATCCCTGAGGCTAGCCAATTTTGCAATCACAGAAGTGGCTGAAGTTGATGTCCCTTCAGAGGACCTCAACCTGCACAATTGATCTTCAACATCAGTTTCTATGGGATGAGATTTTGATGGCAAACTGTTTGATCGAACATGCAAATTTGCCATTTTGTTTTCAGATAATTCTTTTAGGCTGAAATGAGAATTTGAGTCTTGAGAAGAGGTTAGGGTGCTTGAAACCATCTTTCTCCACTGCCTATATATATAGGGAGATAGTTGAAACGAAAGGCATCTATTCCACCTCAGATACCTCATCATTGCTGCAAATTGGAAATAAATATTATGGTGCACGAGCACCTTGCTCCCCAGCTGGTAAACAGTTGAAGACATATCTTAATCATTGAGATCTGTGCCATTTAAGATGCTGTTTCATGACCGCGATGAAGTCAATATAATGATAATGGTCATTCAATGCAACTCACACATTAATTGGCTTCTGAAATTTCTCATCTTTCCACTGTGTCATAAAGAAAGGAAGCAAAGCTTAATTTTATAAGGCTGAAATGTTTCTGATCCACAGACAATAAATTAGCTTAAAACCATTGAAATCTGAAGAAATGCATCTCAAACAAAGTAGAAGCTCATGATCGACAAATTTGATATTAACAAATCATATATACAGAAGAACAATAAGTGCACACGAGTGCTGAAGTTTTGTAATGCCTAAGACTATAGTAAATGATACTCGAAAGCTAGACCATTGGAACAGAGATCTACAGGATCCGTTTTATCAGCATCATTTGCTGGAACACATGAAATGTTAATAGTTGGTTTCCTTTCTGTCCAATACCAACACGACAATGCAATCGTGAGCTATTACAGAGATATTAGATGATATTCCATCTGCCCCTTTATTCGTCATCCTATATATTTCTGGTTCTTACGGAATGACTCAACATCTTCCCATCTTAGCTTCATCACTGTAATCAATTCTTTTTTTGAGTGAAAATGGCTCATCACACTCGATCGAATGGCTTGCTATCTCAATTTCATCCTACAGTCGAAGATTTCGAAGACAATTTGATCAGGCTAAAGTGCTCAGCAGAACTGACATCTTCTCCAGCTTCTTTTGTTTGCACAAACTTGGATAGTCTCAATAATTTTCAGGAAAGCATCAATAATTTAATTCAATTGCCATCTATGAGGCAAGATCTCACCCTCGAACAAGGTAGAAGTGGGACCCTTGTGTTGCTTGATGGACCTCTGAGGCTGCTGGATTGTTGTGGAATTGCCAAGGATATTACAGCAATTGTTAATGAATTTGTTCAAGAGTTAGAATCCTCTCCAAGGACCTAGAATCCTCTATAATGAAGCTGGAACACGATATTCATGCTTATACGGCATCAGGGAGGAAAGTAAATAAAATGATCAAGAAGTTTATGGAGAACATGAAGGGCTCCGAGCTTCTCCAAGGCAGTTCTAGACATGGACCAAGATCTTAAGACCATCACATGCACATTGAAAGAAGCTGAGGCAATTGGCTTCTCGATCCTCAAGTCTGTGATGCTGCAAAAGGTAAGCTCAAACCAAGAAGCTGGTCACTTGTTTCAAAACTTGCCCTTTCAAGACGGGTTCATGTTGAGATGTATAAAGAAAAAGAAGTTCAGGATGTTAACATTTTGAACATCCACAAGTCAGTCAGAAGTATGAATGCCGTTGCTCTGCCAGATCTTCTGAGGCAATTGAAAGCATCAGAAACAGCCATGTAGGAAATAGACATAGGAGGTTGTCGAGAATCTTTCATCAGGATTTTAGTCAAAGAAATAGTTCAGCGATGTAGTAACGTGAGGGAAGGGTGAAAGAACTCCCGTCACAGAGTGAAATAGAACATGAAACCATAAGCTCTCAAAGCAGTGGGAGGGAAAAGACCTGTGACTACGTGCCTGTTTAAGAATGAGCCAGCAACTCATAGGCAGTGGCTTGGTTAAGGGAACCCATCGGAGCCGTAGCAAAATTGAGTCTTCTTTATGCTCTAAGCGACTGAGAGTTTTTTGGCTTGTGCTTAAATTTTAGTTTTTGACAACATTCATAAAGTTGTATGCTTGTGTAAATGATAAACAAAAGATAGATTCTTCAAAAATTACTTTCTCTACTAATTCAGTTCATAGATATTCACTTTGGAGAATTCTGAATGAGTCAACATTTTTTCTGGTGATGCATCAGAATGAATTCATTAATCAAAACTTTTAGCGGATTTTGGTTTAGCTTTTACATTTCTAACATATTATTTAGTTTTCAGTTGAAACCATGTTTATTGGATTCAAATGTGACTTGTTGATCGATATACACAATTATATTTGTTTGATGGTTTCTACCAGCGTCAACACCTTTACGGTACAACTTTATCTTTGTTCATCTTGTAAACTCTCCAGTGCACAACATCAGTTGCCCTTAATTTCGCTTAAACCACGTGCTTCATTATAATGTAATAGTAAAGATATCATTAATTTTATGATATGATAGTGCAACAGCGTGCTCAGTAATTTATCCTCTTAATGCTATGCTGTCTAGGTTCCACTAACTTTTTTTTTTTTTTTTTTTTCTGAAGAATATATTTATGAATAAATTCACTATTTTCCATGATTTTAATTGTGTGTAAGAATATGTTTATTTAAACTCTTGTGTGCGTTTGTTTATATTTTCATAATTGTCTGAAGATCAGAAACCTCCAATCTGGAAACTTAATCTTTTAGGTCCAGCTCTCACAGTTAGGGAACATTTTTGCTTAGGTTCATAGATTAATGAGTCAACTCTATGAATGATCAATTGATTATATTAATTTCATGGCTGTCAAGATTCCTGGTGCTTCAACATTAGCAGTCATATTGTAGCTGAGATTTCTATGATTAATTTCTTGGTTTTCAATTGTTCAAGATCCAGGAGACATGGAACTCGTGCGCTACCATATTCATTTCAATTTTTTCATCAGTGATGGGACAATGTAGGTGGAATATATTCCTTTTGTCTTCTTTTCCTATCTCCCCTATATATAACAGATACCAGAGGGATCGCTTCAAGCACTTCAACATCTTTCTCATACACAGTAGTCTAAATTCATCCCTAAAGAGTTTATTTTGATAGAAAAAGATGGCTGCTTTCCACTCTCGATCAAACAGTTTTCCATCCCAATCTCATCCAGTAATGGATGATGTCGAAGATCATCTGTGCAGGCTAAAATCCTCAGAATCAGCATCAACATCAACCACTTCTATATGTGCAAACTTGGTTAGCCTCAGAGATTTGCATGAAGGCCTTAACAATCTGATTCAGATGCCTTCAGTCCAGCAAGCCCTTTCACAGGGAGAAGGTGAAAATTGGGTAAATGAGTTGCTCGAGGAATCTCTCAGGCTTGTAGACCTCTGTGGATTTTCAAGAGATGTGGTATGTTTAACCAAGGAATCCATTCAAGATCTTGAATCGGCCATCAGGAGAAATGGAGGTGAAAAAGCCACACCAGACCACATCAATGCTTATGTGGCCTCAAGAAAGAAGATCAACAAGATGGTCAATAAGTGCATCAAGAATTTGAAAAGCTTAAACCAGAGTTCTACACCACTCCCAGCCATCGGGACAATGCTCAAAGAAACAGAGGCCCTTGATTTCTCAGTCCTAAAGTCTGTATTGATTCTCTTGTCTGGGGAGAAGGAAGGATCAAAGCAAAGAAGTTGGTCGTTGCTTTCCAAGTTCGCTCAGACCAAACGAGTACATTCTGAAGTAGAGCAAGAAACTGCTGCTGAGAACTTGTGCTCCTTGAACATCCACAAGTCCAGAAAAGGGATGGACAATATTACTTTGAAGCAGTTGAAATCAGCAGAAATGAGCATCCAGGAACTTGAAGAGGGATTGGAAGCCTTATTTAGGAGTTTAGTGAAAACTAGAGTTTCTCTTCTTAATGCTCTCAGCCATTAGCCCTTCTTGGCTTCTGCTGATATTTTAAGATTTTTACCACACTACTGTAAATATCAAAAGAGGATACTGATACAGTTGTATATACAAATGTTGAACCAAAATTTCTGTGGATCTATCGGTCTATCTAAATTCATTGATGTTTGTATACTAGCAAGAGCTAAAGTTTCAAATTGGAAAGCATGGAGTGTACAAAAGATCATTTATATCGTAACAGATTGCTGGACCTGCACATTTTGGATAATCAAACTTAAACTTTGAAATACAAGAAAAGTTGAAATTTGACAAATTTCCGGCATATTTCACTTGTTAGCATTCATTTTCAAAATAATAATGTTATAATAATATCCCACTTATATGTACTTTTTATAAATCATATTTCAACCAATTAAACTTTTCTAAAATAGCTTTTGAAATTAATCAAATTAATTGCTTTTATTCAATTAAAGCTCTACTGTTTAAACCAAATGACTCATGAAGATACTAGAATATATTTAAGTTGCTAGATAAATTTGTAATAAATTTATAATTTAAATTATTATATGTGTTACTTCAGAAATATAACATGCAGAAGAAAAGGATTAGATGCAGAGCAAGCGGATAGAACACCAGTGGCTTGTTGCCATTTTTTGTTTACGTTGGAATCAGCCAATTGCATATACAGAGTCTTGGCTTCTGCAATGGTGAAAACAAACTTCATGTGTGTTTTTTTTGTAACATGAAGTTGGGAAAACTAGAGGGATCACATCCTTGTTGTTTGCTTGTCATCACTACTCTCTCTTTTCTTTCTTTTTTTTTTTTTTTTTTTTCCTTCTTTGTTGATAATTGATCGAGTTCGCATGTTTCCTCAACTAATTGTTCTCTACAGGGCCAGAGAGTGGAACCTTGACAGCCACATGGTCTTGTTACAAGAACTCTGCTTCATCATGGAACAAAATAAAAATTAAATGCTACAACAGGTGGCAAGACATATCATGGGTTTTTCCACCCATTCGTGCATTGATTAGCTCATGATATCTGTTTCAGCAGCTGTATTTTCTTATCAATGCTTACCCCTGCTTGACATATTTTGTCCTTTGACAAGTTGAAAATTGTTATCTTCCATCCAACTTTTCAAATTGATGAGGACGAATGCAGAGAAGTTTTGACAGCTTAGCGTTAGATATATGATCAATTAGGCCAGATTGTTTCCAAATACTTATTAGTTACTGATGTTTCATATCTTTATTGCTGAATTACAACTAAAGGTAATAGTTGATCGTCTTAAGGTCATTCTTGACAATTTCTGTTCTGTAAAAGTTCTGCAATGGATTTGGAGCCCTGTTGACTTAGAAATTTACCCGTCATCGAACTAGGAACAGAGTTATTCTGTTTAAGAAGAAAAATTGACAGGAAAGCTTGACGAATTATTACTTACTAAGGAATTCTTCTGTCCTAGACCATGAATAAATCAATGGGAAGAGAAATTCTTATACTTTATGGTCCGGAGAGGTAGTGAAACATTTTTGATGAGTGGGAATCAATTTTATGGCCAGAAGATTTTCAGTAAAATGGAGCTGAAGAACTAAGGTGATTCAAAGCCAAAGTTTCAGCCTTTACTTTGAGATTAGATCACTGATAAACACAGTTATTGATCTCATTGAAAATATGAATCTCCATGAATTTCTTGGAATTGCAAGCGGAAAAAGAAATCTGAAACTTGCTCAATATTTGAGAACAGAAATGGCTATCCATGAACATATTTACAATTGATTGGGTGGCATGATCAAAATGAGAGTCTAGTGGTTAATGGTATTAAGAAGGGAAACTCTAGTTTTGACTAAACTCCTGAAAAATGCTTCGAGTTCCTCTTCAAGTTCTTGGATAGCCATTTCTGATGCTTTCAACTGCTTCAAGACATTTTGCACATCAATAGTGTTCATGTCTTTTCCTGACCTCTGGAGCTCCAACGAGATTAGGGACTCAGCACCACATTCTTGATCTTTCTCAGAATCTACACTGCTGGTTCGGGTGAACTTGGAAAGGAAAGACCAATTTCTTTTTTTTGATCTTCCCTTCTCACCAGATAAAAGTATCAATGCAGACTTCAGGACTGAGAAACCAAAAGCTTCTGTCTCTTGCAGGACTGTAACGATGGCCTTGAGGTCAGACTCTTCATCTAAGAGCGCTTTGCATTTTTTGTCGAAGTTCTGGAAATTCTTGATGAACTTCTTGACCATCATTTTGATCTTCTTTCTTGAGGTCATATAAGCATTGATGCCATTTTCCGTGGCAACTTCACCTCTGTTTCGCCTGATGGAGGACTGAAGATCTTGTACAGACCCCTTTGTTAAACTTAGAACATCTCTAGTGAATCCACAAAGATCCACAAGCCCAAGTGACTCTTCAAGCAACTTATTGGTCCATTTTTCACTGTTTTCATGGCACAGGGCTTGTTGGGTTGAAGGCATCTGTATCAGATTATTGATACCTTCATGCAAGTCTCTGAGGCTAGCCAAGTTTGCATTCACAGAAGTGGCTGAAGTTGATGTCCCTTCAGAGGACCTCAACCTGCACAACTGATCTTCAACATCATTTACTATGGGATGAGATTTTGATGGCAAACTGTTTGATCTAACATGCAGATTGGCCATTTTGTTTGTAGAATTTCAGGTTGAAATTAGAATTTTTGAGTCTTGAGAAAAGGTTAGGGTGCTTGAAACCATCTCTTTCCACTGCCTTTATATGGGGAGAGAGTTGACAAACAGAAGGTATCTATCCACCTCAGAATGCTGCAAATTTGAAATAAATATTATGGTGCACGAGTACGTTGCTCCCCAGCTGTTGAACAGTTGAAGATATATCTTAATCATAGAGATCTCTGCCACATCTAAACTGCTGTTCATGAAGCATGAGGAATCTTGACAGCCATGAAGTACATTAATCAGTTTCTGAAATCTGTCATCTTTGTGATATAAAGAGAGGAAACAAAGCTTTTTTTATAAGGCTAAAATGTTGCTGATCTACAGACAAAGAATTAGCTTAAACCAGTGAATCTCAATAATAATTCTACACGCGTAGCTATAATGAATGAAGGGTGAGAGCTGTAAGCATCAAAACTCAGATCCATTCTACCAGCATCATTTGCTGGCACACATGAAACGTTAATAGTTGGTCGCCTTCCACCATGACAATGCAATCGTGTGCAATTACAGAAATATTTATAATGAAAATACGAGAGACATCTTACGTTGATAGTATTCGTTTTGCCCCTTTTGTTCCTACTCCTATATATTTCTGGTGCTTAAGGAATGACTCAACATCTTCTTATCTTCGTTTCATCACTTTAATCGACTTCTTCACTCGTGTAAAAATGGCTCACCACGCTTGATCGAATAGCATGCCTCCTGCAGTTGAAGATTTTGAAGGCCATTTGATCAGGCTAAAGAGCTTAGCAGTCGCGATCTTCATCAGCTTTTTCTGCTTGCACAAACTTGGATAGTCTCAATAATTTGAAGGAAAGAATCAATGCTTTAGTACAATTACCATCTACAAAGCAAGCTCTCGCCCTCAAACAAGGCAGAAGCGGAACCCTTGTGGTACTTGATGATCTCTGAGGCTGCTGGATTATTGTGGAACTGCCAGGGATGTTACAGCACATGTGAAGGAATCTATTCAAGAGCTCCATCCTCTCTGAGAAGTAGAGGTTAAGCTGTCATGGAACACAATATTAATGCTTATATGTCATCAGGAAAGAAAGTAAATAAAAATGATCAAGAAATTCATCAAGAACATGAAGGGCTCCAAGTAATTTTCTCCGAAGAATCCATAAGGTTGGGCCCTTGAGCTACTTGATGGATATGTGGGGCTGCTGATTGTTGTGGGATTGGCAAGGACGTTACAGCACTTGTGAAAGGATCCAAGAACTCAAATCAGCTCTCAGGAGTAGAGGTGAAACTGTCACAGATGAAAAGCATATAAAATGATCAATAAGTGCATTAAGAATATGAAGGGCTCCAAGCAATTTTCTCCAAAGGCAGTTCTTGACATGGGCCAAGATCTTAAAATCATGAAAGAAATATTGGAAGAAGCCGAGGCAATTGGCTTCTCGATCCCCAAGTCTCATGATTCTCATCTCCGGGGAAAAGGAAAGCTGAAAACCAAGAAACTCAGCTCTGGTTTCGAAATTTACCCTTTCAGGACGAGTAAATTTTGAGATGGACCAAGAAAACGAAGTACCGGACTGTAACATTCTGAACATCCACAAATCACTCAAAAGTATGGATGTTGTTGCTATGCCAGATTTTTGAAGCAATTGAAAGCATCAGAAATAGATATTCAGGAAATAGAAGGACTTGAGTCTTTCTTCCAGAATTTAGTCAAAGCAAGAGTTTCTATTCTTAACTTAAGTCTCTCAGTCACTGAGGTTTTTGACAAGATGCAGAGAGTTGTATACTTGTGTAAATGATAACAAAGAGTAGATACTCCCAATTTTTGTTTATCTGCTAATTCGGGTTATAGAAACTTTTTTATTTGATTTTGGTTCAGATTTTACAGTTGTAACCTGATAACTATACAGCAAAGAACCATGCAGAAGTAATATTTATTTTTCGGTTGAAATCCGGTTTATTGGACTCAAATGTGATAGCTGACCGATATACACAATAATATTTGTCTGATCAGATCCTACTAGCATTCACCCCTTTGGAGTAACTTTACTATTCTGTTCATCTTGGTGAACTCTGCAGTGAACAACATCTGATGCACTTAATTTCCCAGGAAAACAATGCGCTTGATTATAATTATAATAGTCACAATTTCATTAATCTTTTGATATGATAGTGCAACTGTGTGGTCAGTAATTTTATGCTGTCAGGATTCCAAAAACTTTTAGTTTTTGTTAGTGACGGATATATTTATGAATAAACACACCATTGTCCATTATCTTAATGTGTGTAAACTCACGTTTATTTATGTTCAACTGCATATTTGTTTATATTTTGATTATTGTGTCAAGATCAGAAAACCTCCATCCTGGAAGATTAATTCTTTAATTCCAGCTATCACAGTTAGGAAACATTTTTGCTTAGGCTCACATATTAATGAGTAAGCTCTATGAATCATCAACTGATTATATTAATTTAATGTCTGACAAGATTCCTCATGCTTCCATATTAGACGCTATAATAGAGCTCAGGTCTCTATGATTGAGTTTTTGGTTTTCAATTGTTCAAGATCCTGGAGACATGGAACTCATGTGCTACCATATTCATCTCAATTTTTTCATCAGTGATGAGACAATAGGTGGAATATATTCCTTTTGTCTTCTTTTTCTATCTCCCCTATATATAGCAGATACTAGAGGGATGGCTTCAAGCACTTCAACTTCTTTATCAATACACAGTAGCCTAAATTCATCCCTAAAGAGTTTATTTTGATAGAAAAAGATGGCTGCTTTCCCACATTCGATCAAACAGTTTTCCATCCCAATCTCATCCAGTAATGGATTGTCGAAGATCATCTGTGCAGGCTAAAATCCTCAGAATCAGCATCAACATCAACCACTTCTATATGTGCAAACTTGGATAGCCTCAGAGATTTGCATGAAGGCCTTAACAATCTGATTCAGATGCCTTCAGTCCAGCACGCCCTTTCACAGGGAGAAGGAGAAAATTGGGTAAATGAGTTGCTCGAGGAATCTCTCAGGCTTGTGGACCTCTGTGGAGTTTCAAGAGATGTGGTATGTTTAACCAAGGAATCCATTCAAGATCTTGAATCTGCCATCAGGAGAAATGGAGGTGAAAAAGCCACACCAGACCACATCAATGCTTATGTGGCCTCAAGAAAGAAGATCAACAAGATGGTCAATAAGTGCATCAAGAATTTGAAAAGCTTAAACCAGAGTTCTACACCACTCCCAGCCATCGGGACAATTCTCAAAGAAACAGAGGCCCTTGATTTCTCAGTCCTAAAGTCTGTATTGATTCTCTTGTCTGGGGAGAAGGAAGGATCAAAGCAAAGGAGTTGGTCTTTGCTTTCCAAGTTCTCTCAGACCAAACGAGTGCATTCTGATGTAGAGCAAGAAACTGCTGCTGAGAACTTGTGCTCCTTGAACATCCACAAGTCCAGAAAAGGGATGGACAATATTACTTTGAAGCAGTTGAAATCAGCAGAAATGAGCATCCAGGAACTTGAAGAGGGATTGGAAGCCTTATTTAGGAGTTTAGTGAAAACTAGAGTTTCTCTTCTTAATGTTCTCAGCCATTAGCCTTCTTGGCTTCTGCTGATATTTTAAGATTTTTACCACACTACTGTAAATATCAAAAAGAGGATACTGATACAGTTATATATACAAATCTTGAACCAAAATTCTGTGGATCTATCTGTCTGTCTAAATTCATTGATGTTTGTATACTAGCAAGAGCTAAAGTTTTAAATTGGAAACCATGGAGTGTACACAAGATCATTTATATTCTAACAGATTGCTGGATCTGCACATTTTGGATAATTGAACTTAAACTTTGAAATACAAGAAAAGTTGAAATTTGACAAATTTCCAGCATATTTCACTTGTTAACATTCATTTTCAAAATAAATTTAATGTTAATAAAATATCCCACTTACATGTACTTTTTATAAATCATATTTCAAACAATTAAACTTTTCTAGAATAGTTTTTGAAGTTAAGCAAATTAATTCTTTTATTCAATTAAAGCTCTACTGTTTAAACCAAATGACTCATGAAGATACTAGAACATGTTTAAGTTGCAAGATAACTTTTTAATAAATTTATAATTTAAATTAATACATCTATTACTTCAGAAATATAACATGCAGAAGAAAAGGAGTAGGTGCAGAAGCAAAGTGGATAGACCACCAGTGGCTTGTTGCCATTTTTTGTTTATGTTGGAATCAGCCAATTGCATATACAGAATCTTGGCTTCTGTAATGGTAAAAACAAACTTCATGCGTGCTTTTTTTGTAACATGAAGTTGGGAAAACTAGAGGGATCACATCCTTCTTGTTTGGTTGTCATCACTACTCTCATTTTTCTTTCTTTCTTCTTTTTCCTTTTTTGTTGATTATTAATCAAGATTGCATGTTTTCTCCACTAATTGTCCTCTACAGGGCCAGAGAGTGGAACCTTGACAGCCACATAGTTTGGTTATAAGAACTCTGCTTCATCATGGAACAAAATAAGAATTAAATGCTACAACAGGGTGGCATGATATATCATTGGTTTTTTCCAACCATTCGTGCATTGATTAGTTAATGATATCAGTTTCACCAGCTGCATTTTCTAATCAATGCTTAAACCTGCTTGACATATTTTGTCCTTTGACAAGTTGAAAATTATTATCTTACATCCAACTTTTCAAATCGATGAGGACGAACGCGGAGAACTTTTGACAGCTTACCATTAGATATATGAATTAGGCCAGATTGTTTCCAACTACTTATTAGTTACTGATGTTTCATATCTTTATTGCTGAATTACCACTAAGGTAATAGTTGACATCTTAAGGTCATTTCTTGACAATTTCTGTTCTATAAAAGTTCTGCAATGAATTTGGAGCCCTGTTGAGTTAGAAATTTGCCCGTCATTGAACCAGGAACAGAGTTACTCTGTTTAAGAAGAATTGACAGGAAAGCTGGACGAATTATACTTACTAAGGAATTCTTCTGTCCTAGACCATGAATAAATCAATGGGAAGAAAAATGCTTATACTTTATGGTCTGGAGAGGTAGTCAAACATTTTTGACCAGTGGGAATCGATTTTATGGCCAGAAGAATTTCAGTAAAATGGAACTGAAGAACTAAGGTGATTCAAAGCCAAAGTTTCAGCCTGTACTTTGAGACTAGATCACTGATAAACACAGTTATTGATCTCATCGAAAATATGAATCTCCATGAATATCTTGGAATTGCAAGTGGAAAAAGAAGTCTGAAACTTGCTCAATATTTGAGAACGGAAAAGTCAGACAGATAAGTAGATGAACAGAAATGCATAAAGATTTGAATATTTGCTTTTTATAATAATTGTGGTAGCCATGAACATATTTACAATTGATTGTGTGGCATGATCAAAATGAGAGTCTAGTGGTTAATGGTATTAAGAAGGGAAACTCTAGTTTTGACTAAGCTCCTGAAAAATGCTTCCAGTTCCTCTTCAAGTTCTTGGATAGCCATTTCTGATGCTTTCAACTGCTTCAAGACATTTTGCACATCAATAGTGTTCATGTCTTTTCCTGACCTCTGGAGCTCCAAAGACAGCAGGGACTCAGCACCACATTCTTGATCTTTCTCAGAATCTACACTGCTGGTCCGGGTGAACTTGGAAAGGAAAGACCAATTTCTTTTCTTTGATCTTCCCTTCTCACCAGATAAAAGTATCAATACAGACTTCAGGACCGAGTAACCAAAAGCTTCTGTCTTTTGGATCGTAACGATGGCCTTGAGGTCAGACTCTTCATCTGAGAGCGCTGTGCATTTTTTGTCAAAGTTTTGGAAATTCTTGACCATCTTGTTGATCTTCTTTCTTGAGGTCATATAAGCCTTGATGCCATTTTCCATGGCAGCTTCACCTCTGTTTCGCCTGATGGAGGACTGAAGATCTTGTACAGACCCCTTTGTTAAACTTAGAACATCTCTAGCGAATCCACAAAGATCCACAAGCCCAAGTGACTCTTCAAGCAACTTATTGGCCCATTTTTCACTGTTTTTCATGGCAGAGGCTTGTTGGGTTGAAGGCATCTGTATCAGATTACTGACACCTTCATGCAAGTCTCTGAGGCTAGCCAAGTTTGCATTCACAGAAGTGGCTGAAGTTGATGTCCCTTCAGAGGACCTCAACCTGCATAACTGATCTTCAACATCATTTACTATGGGATGAGATTTTGAAGGCAAACTGTTTGATCTGACATGCAGATTGGCCATTTTGTTTGTAGAATTTTAGGTTGAAATTAGAATTTTTGAGTCTTGAGAAAAGGTTAGGGTGCTTGAAACCATCTCTTTCCACTGCCTATATATGGGGAGAGAGTTGACAAACAAAAGGCATCTATCCACCTCAGAATGCTGCAAATTTGAAATAAATATTATGGTGCACGAGTACGTTGCTCCCCAGCTGTTGAACAGTTGAAGATATATCTTAATCGTAGAGATCTCTGCCACATCTAAACTGCTGTTCATGAAGCCTGAGGAATCTTGACAGCCATGAAGTGAATATAATAATCATCTTCATTCAATGCAACTAGCACATTAATCAGTTTCTGAAATCTGTCATCTTCATGATATAAAGAGAGGAAACAAAGCTTTTTTTTATAAGGCTAAAATGCTGTTGATCTACAGACAAAGAATTAGCTTAAACCAGTGAATCTCAATAATAATTCCACACGCGTAGCTATAATGAATGAAGGGTGAGAGCTGTAAGCATCAAAACTCAGATCCATTCTACCAGCATCATTTACTGGCACACATGAAATGTTAATAGTTGGTCGCCTTCCTGTCAAATGTCCACCATGACAATGCAATCGTGTGCAATTACAGAAATATTTATAATGAAACAACGAGAGATATCTTGTGTAGATAATATTCGTTCTGCCCCTTTTGTTCATACTCCTATATATTTCTGGTGCCTAAGGATTGACTCAACATCTTCTTATCTTTGCTTCATCACTTTCATCGACTTCTTCACTCGAGTAAAAATGGCTCACTACGCTTGATCGAACAGTATGTCATCCGCAGTTGAAGATTTTGAAGACCATTTGATCAGGCTAAAGAGCTCAGCTGTCACGATCTTCATCAGGTTTTTCTGTTTGCACAAACTTGGATAGTCTCAATAATTTGAAGGAAAAAATCAATGCTTTAGTACAATTACCTTCTACCAAGCAAGCTCTCGCCCTCAAACAAGGCAGAAGCGGAACCCTTGTGGTACTTGATGGATCTCTGAGGCTGTTGGATTATTGTGGAACTGCCAAGGATGTTATAGCACTTGTGAAGGAATCTATTCAAGAGCTGCATCCTCTCTAAGGAGGAGTAGAGGTGAAGCTGTCATGGAACATGATATTAATGCTTATATGTCATCAAGAAGAAAGTAAATAAAAAATGATCAAGAAACTCATCAAGAGCATGAAGGGCTCCGAGTAATTTACTCCGAAGAATCCATAAGGTTAGGCCCTTGAGCTACTTGATGGATATGTGGGGCTGCTGATTGCTGTGGGATTGGCAAGGACGTTACAGCACTTGTGAAAGGATCCAAGAACTCAAATCAGCCTCTCAGGAGTAGAGGTGAATCTGTCACAGAGCAAAAGCATATAAAATGATCAACAAGTGCATTAAGAATATGAAGGGCTCCAAGCAATTTTCTCCCAAGGCAGTTCTTCACATGGGCCAAGATCTTAAAATTATGAAAGGAACACTGAAAGAAGCTGAGGCAATTGGCTTCTCCGTGATGATGCTCATCTCCGGGGATAAGGCAAGCTGAAAACCAAGAAAGTCATCACTGGTTTCGAAATTTACCCTTTCAGGAAGAGTAAATTTTGAGATGGATCAAGAAAACGAAGTTCAGGACTGTAACATTTTGAACATCCACAAATCACTCAAAAGTATGGATGTTATTGCTATTCCAGATTTTTGAAGCAATTGAAAGCAGCAGAAATACCTATTCATGAAATAGCAGGACTTGAGTCTTTCTTCAAGAATTTAGTCAAAGCAAGAGTTTCTATTCTTAACTTAAGTCTCTCAGCCACTAAGCCTCTTTTGGCGTGTGCATGTTTTTTGGTTTTTGACACGATGCAGAGAGATGTGTACTTGTGTAAATGATAACAAAGAGTAGATACTCCTAAAAATTATGTATCTGCTAATTTGGTTTATAGATATTTAACCTCATTTGAAAACATCTTCTGTTCCATCCAAAATACATAGGTCTCCCTCACTTGCCTGGACTTTCAGTTTCAGTATGGAAATATCGGCTTGTATTCAGAAACATTTCCATGCTTGTAGCTTTAAAGAATGAGTCAACGTTTTTCTGGTGCATCAGAATGAATTCATGAATGATGAATAGAAACTTTTTTTTTTTTTTTTTTATTTTGGTTCAGATTTTACAGTTGTAACCTAATAACTATATAGCAAAGAACCATGCAGAAGTAATATTTATTTTTCGGTTGAAATCCGGTTTATTGGACTCAAATGTGATAGCTGACCGATGTACACAATAATATTTGTCTGATCAGACACTACCAGCATTCACCCCTTTGAAGTACAACTTTACTATTTTGTTCGTCTTGGTGAACTCTGCAGTGAACAACATCTGATGCACTTAATTTCACAGGAAAACAATGCGCTTGATTATAATTATAATAGTCACAATTTCATTAATCTTTTGATATGATAGTGCAACTGTGTGTTGAGTAATTTTAAGCTGTCAGGATTCCAATACTTTAATTTTTGTTAGTGACGGATATATTTATAAATAAACACACCATTTTCCATTATTTTAATGGGTGTAAACTCATGTTTATTTATACTCATCTGCGTATTTGTTTATATTTTGATTATTGTCTGAAGATCAGAAAACCTCCATCCTGGAAGATTAATCTGTTAATTCCAGCTCTCACAGTTAGGAAACATTTTTGCTTAGGCTCATATTAATGAGTAAGCCCTATGAATCATCAACTGATTATATTAATTTAATAGCTGACAAGATTCCTCATGCTTCCATATTAGCAGTTATAATAGTGCTGAGGTCTCTATGATTGAGTTTTTGGTTTCAATTGTTCAAGACCCTGGAGACAGGGAACTCGTGGGCTACCATATTCATTTCAATTTTTTCATCAGTGATGAGACAATGTAGGAGGAATATATTCCAGAGGGATGGCTTCAAGCACTTCAACATCTTTCTCAATACACACTAGTCTAAATTCATCCCTAAAGAGTTTATTTTGATAGAAAAAGATGGCTGCTTTCCACTCTCGATCAAACAGTTTTCCATCCCAATCTCATCCAGTAATGGATGTTGTCGAAGATCACTTGTGCAGGCTAAAATCCTCAGAATCAGCATCAACATCAACCACTTCTATATGTGCAAACTTGGTTAGCGTCCGAGATTTGCATGAAGGCCTTAACAATCTGATTCAGATGCCTTCAGTCCAGCAAGCCCTCTCGAATGTGCAAGATGACAAATGGATAAATGAGTTGCTGGATGGATCTCTCAGGCTCGTAGATCTTTGTGGATTTTCTAGAGATATTGTGTGCTTAACCAAGGAGTCTGTTCAAGTTCTTGAGTCATCTATTAGAAGGAACAAAGGTGAAACCGCAATTGACATGAATTCTTATGTGGCCTCAAGAAAGAAGATCAATAAAATGGTTAAGAAGTGCATCAAGAATTTGAAGGCTTCCACCAAAACTCAACAGCACTTCCGGACAAGGACTATGATCTTAAAGCCATTGGGAAGATGCTGAAAGAGACAGAGGCCCTTGCTTTTTCAATCATAAAGTCTGTGTTGATACTCGTGGCTGGGGAGAAGGAAAGATCAAAGCAAAGAAGTTGGTCATTGCTTTCCAAGTTCACTCAGACCAGCCGTGTACATTCTGAGGTCCAACAAGAAGCTGGAGCAGAGAACTTCTGTTCCTTCAACATCTTCAAGTCACTAAAAAGCATGGACAACATTGTTTTGCGAAACACGTTGAAAGAATCAGAAATGACCATCGAGAAACTTGAAGAGGGACTGGAAGCCTTATTTAGAAGTCTAGTCAAGACTAGAGTTTCGCTTCTTAATGTGCTTAGCCACTAGCATCTTGGGGCTTGTGTTAATTTTTTACCACAACACACAGTTCTCTGTATACTTCTGTAAATGAAATCAAAATTCAATACTGATACTTAATTATCTATACACTTCATTGCAAAAATTCTTGCTCCAAAATCTATTCCTTTGTTTGTCTATCTAAAATCACTGATCTGTTTTGCTATTCCGAGTCAGGTTTCCCGTTGTGGATGTGTCAAAAATATTTATATATTTCTTATAGTGCTATAGATTCTGGAATTTACCTGTAGCTGTCTATCAGTAATTTTCAAGGTGATAATACAATTCAATAATAACATCATGAACAGTCTTTATAGTTTGGTGAACCAACCGTGTGATCAGTCATTGATCGTGTCTCCTGCTAGACTGTCAAGATTCCACTTGTTCTTAATCATAGACCAGTTAGGATGAAAATGACCTTCTGTTGTGATGAATAATGGCTTAATATCATGGAGTAGCTAGAAAGAGGACACAGAACACACTTGTTTGTCAAAGCACATGCTAATGTAAGCACGTTAAACTAAACTCATGTGTATTATCTGCGTTCTATGCTTCTGTTAAAAACCTTTTACTCCTCTCCCGTCTGTATTTTGGTCTTATCTTAAAATGATGTTTTTCCTACACTGCTCTGTGAAACTTATGTGTAAATTTATCCCATTTCCATGACCGGAATAGGTAATACTATATCATTTTCTCACCACGAGCACTATGAATTCCGTTTACTCATCAAACACGTACTACATCAATCATGTTTCTTAATCATAATTGTTTATGTTTCTCCATGTCTGAAGATCAGAACCACCACCATAAAATTTTAAATTTTCTTCCCTCTTTCTATTGCAGAAAATATATTATAAGCTGATTATGCCTCTGTTCTGGAGGAAGCCACATTGTTAAATCAACTTAATGCATGTCAAGATTCCTAATGCTGAAAGATCAGTGTACACAGTGTAGACAAGATCCATTGATTGAATTTTTCCATCTTCAGTTGCTTCAGGTTCAGGGATCACATTTAATTCAATTCCGAGCAGTGATGAGACATAGTATGGTGGAATAGATTCCTTTTGTTTTCTTTCTCCATCTTCCTATATATGCTGGTGTCTCAGAGATAGCTTCAAGCCCTCAACATCTTTCTCAAAGAAAAAATTGTAGATCCAGCCTCAAAGAGTTCATTTTTTCCAGAACAAGATGGCTACTTTCCACTCTCGATCAAACAGTTTTCCATCTCAATCTCATCCAGTAATGGAAAGTGTTGAAGATCATCTATGCAGGTTAAAGTCATCAGAAGCAGCATCAACATCAGCCTCTTCTATATGCGTGAACTTGGCTAGCCTCAGAGATTTCCATGAAGGCATCAATAATCTGATTCAGATGCCTTCAGTCCAACAAGCCCTTTCACAAGGACATAGTGAAAGCTGGGTAAATGAGTTGCTCGAGGAATCTCTCAAACTTGTAGATCTCTGTGGATTTTTAAGAGATGTGGTTTCTTCTACCAAGGAATCCATTCAAGATCTTGAATCCTCCATTAGGAGAAATAGAGGTGAAAATGCCACACGGGATGACATCAATGCTTATGTGGCCTCAAGAAAGAAGATCAACAAGATGGTCAAGAAATGCATCAAGAATTTGAAGAGCTTAAACCAAAGTTCTACACCACTCTCAGCCATTGGGACGATGCTCAAAGAAACAGAGGCCCTTGATTTATCGGTCCTAAAGTCTGTATTGATGCTCTTGTCCGGGGAGAAGGAAGGATCAAAGCAAAGAAGTTGGTCATTGCTTTCCAAGTTCACTCAGACCAAACGAGTACATTCTGAGGTAGAGCAGGAAAACGGTGCTGAGGACTTGTGTTCCTTGAACATCCACAAGTCCAGAAAAGGGATGGACAACATCACTTTGAAGCAGTTGAAATCAGCAGAAATGTGTATTCAGGAACTTGAAGAGGGATTGGAAGCTTTGTTTAGGAGTTTAGTGAAAACTAGAGTTTCTCTTCTTAATGTTCTCAGCCATTAGCCCCTCGGTTTGTGCTGATATCTTCGGTTTTCTATCAAACTACTGTAAATATAAAAAAATGGATACTGATATAGTTCTATGTAAAAATCTCGAACCAAAATTTCTATGAATCTATATGTCTGCATAAATTCATTGATCTTTGTATACTAGCAAGAAATTAAGTTTTAAATTGAAATTCATGGAGTGTATAATCTGGACACTCAAAATATAAACTTTGTAATACAAGAAATGCTGAAAATTTAAAATCGCCTGCGTATTTCACGTGTTAACACTTATCTCAATTAATTCTTCTCTACTGGTCCAGAGAGTAGAACCTTGACAAGCACATGGTTTTATTATAAGAACTCTGCTTCATCATGGAAAAAAAAAAAAAAATTAAATGCTGTGACTGGGAAGGTAAAACATATCATCACTTCTTTCCAACCATCAGCACATTGCTGAGCTCGTGATATCAGTTTCAGCAGCTGTGTTTGGTTATTGTATAGTCCCGCACGAGTGGACTACTCGTGCGTGACATATTTTGTCCTGTGACAAGTTTAAACTTGCTGCCTTCCATCAAAAGTTTCAAATCTGCAAGGAGTTGAGGATGAACATGGAGAATTTACAACTTAGCATTAGATATATGATCAGTTATAAAGATTGTTTCCAGATAATTAGTAGTTACTGACATCTTGATTTCTGTATTGCAGAACTACACGAAGCTAATAGTTGATTGTAGTTAAGGTTATTTCGTGACATCTTCTTTCCTTAGAGTTCTGCCACAGAACAGGAGCCCTGTTGAGTTAGAAATTTGCGGATCATCAACGCAGGAATAGAGAAATTTGTCTTAAGGAGATAAAATTTCAAGAAAAGCTGGATGAGTTTTAACTTTGTAAGAATTCTTCTGTTTAGAACCATGAATAAATCTATAAGTTCTAGATGCACCTATATGAGTGTTGTAATTTTTGATTGAATTACATGAAATCCATAAATTTGGTTGAGGAAATGAAAAGAAGATGAGAAAAATATTTATATTTGCAGCAAAACTTTCAATTTTGGGAATAAAATTCTGATTTGTTAAATTTTCATTTCAGGTTCTAATTTTATTAATTTTCAAACCTTGAAACCGAAACCTGAATTGAAAATTGCTGTTTCATGCTTGGGAAATTGAAAGCTGATTGTGGCTGTTTCATTTGGAATATTGAATGCCATAAAGGTTTTTCATTATTGCTGCAATAAGATTGGAGTTTGCATGCCTATATAAAGGGCAAACCATTTCTCATTTTTTCACACAACAACACAACAACAGCAACTTCAATTCTTTTCATAAATCTCTCTCGGCCATCTCTCTCATTGTTCAAGATTTGAGCTTAAAATTCGATCAAGGCTTTTGAGTGTTTGTTCGAGGTGTTCTTCGGTATAGTGCTAAAACCGAAAGAACTGAAACCGTCTTATCCTGGAAGAAATTACGTAGCACCGACGCACTACTAATACGGGACGTATATTTTCTTCAAGGCAAGCAGTGTATTCTGCGATTCGGTTAATTCTTCAGATTATCATTGGACTGAGAATTGTTACGATACAATTCTCGTTGTAAGTTTACTATTTAATTTACTTGTCGTAATTACGTTTCTAACTGTTATCCTTTATTTGTTCCAACGTGGCTTTAATTGCTTTTGATTTCTAAATCCGATTGTTATATTTTAAAACATTGTTTCATTACTTGAAACTGAAATTTTTCCAACAATGAGTAGATCATCTTCTACTGGAAAAGACGAAGTTGCATATAATGTATTGAATATAGTTAAATGGGTGATCTTCATCTCATTTTCTGGACCTTTTTCCCCAAACTTCCAGCCTTCTATATGACATGTTGGTTTCGATTTAAATATGAACTTCCAGGAATGTCTTGGAATTAGGAGGGGTAGAAGAAAAAAAGAAAATAAAGAGGACTTGCCAAACATTGAGTTCTAAAACAGAAAATAAGATCAATAGAAATGGATAAGATCTGAATATTGCTTTTATAAATAATTATGCAGCAGTATACATATTTACAATTAACTGTGTGTCATGATAAAAAACAGAGCCTAGTGGTTGAGGCATTAAGAAGGGAAACTCTTGTTTTTACTAAACTCCTGAAAAAGGCTTCGAGTTCCTCTTCAAGTTCTTGGATAACCATTTCTGATGCTTTCAACTGCTTCAAGACATTTTGCAAATCTTTGCCTGACTTCTGGAGGTCCAATAAGCACAAGTTCTCAGCACCACGCTCTTGTTCTACGTCAGAGTGTACACGGCTGGTTCGAGTGAACTTGGAAAGCAATGACCAGCTTCTTTTCTTTGAGCTTCCGCTCTCCCCAGACACAAGTGTCAGGACAGACTTCAGGACTGAGACATCAAAAGCCTCTGTCTCTTTTAGCATTGTCACAATGGCCTTGAGGTCAGAATCTTCATTGGAGAAGGCTGTGGGATTTTGGTTGAAGACCTTGGAATTCTTGATGAACTTGTTGACCATTTTGTTAATCTTCTTCCTTGAGGTCATATAAGCATTCATGTCATCCCCCGTGGCAATTTCACCTCTATTTCGCCTGATGGAGGACTGAAGATCTTGAACAGATCCCTTCGTTAAACTCAGAACATCTCTAGCGAATCCGCAAAGATCCACAAGCCCAAGTGACTCTTCAAGCAACTTATTGGTCCATTTTTCACTGTTTTCATGACAGAGGGCTTCTTGTGTTGAAGGCATCATTATCAGATTATTGATACCATCATGCAAATCTCTGAGGCTGGCCAAGGTTGCAGGCACAGAAGTGGCTGAAGTTGATGTCCCTTCAGAGGACCTCAACCTGCACAACTGATCTTCAACATCAGTTACTATGGGATGAGATTTTGATGGCAAACTGTTTGATCGAACATGCAAATTTGCCATTTTGTTTTCAGATGATTCTTTTAGGCTGAAATGAGAATTTGAGTCTTGAGAAGAGGTTAGGGTGCTTGAAACCATCTTTCTCCACTGCTATATATATAGGGAGATAGTTGACAAAAAAAAAGGCATCTATTCCACCTCAGACATTAGTGCTGCAAATTTGAAATAAATATTGTTGTGCACGAGTTTTTTGCTACCCACATATTGAACATTTGAAGATGAAATCTCAATCATAGAGATCTCTGCCACCTTTTAAATGCAGTTCATGAAGCATGAGGAATCTTGACAGCCATGAAGTCTCTAATGATAATGGTCATCCAGTAAAACTCGCATATTAATCAGCATGGGAAATCTGTCATCATTCGACTGTGATATAAAGAGAGGAAGCAAAGCTCAATTTAATAATTCTGAAATGTTGCTGATCCACAGACATTGAATTAGCTTAATACCGGTTAAATCTCAAGTAGTGCAATTAAAATGAAAAACATATAATAGTTCTGGTACTAGTTAAACATATAATATTTATTTTCTATAAGAATGACAATAATTGCACACGAGTGCTTAAGTTTTATAAGGCCTAAAACTATAGTAAATGAAACTTGAAAGCTGTGAGCATCAAAATTTAGATCTACAGGATCCATTTTATCAGGATCATTTGCTGGCATGCATGAGATGTTAGTAGTTGGTCGCCTTCCTGTCCAGTCCAACATGACAATGCTATCGTGTGCAATTGCCTAGCTATTTACAATAAATAACAATGGACATCTTGATTAGATAATATTCCATCTGCCCGTTCGTTCCTCTACCTATATGTAACCCATGGTCAAGGAATGACTCAACAACTCCCATCTTAGCTTCATTTGTGCAATCAATTCTTTTCTAGAAAAAAATGGTTGGTTATGCTCGATCAGACAGTTTTCCATCTAAACCTCATCCCATAGTCGAAAATTTTGAAGACCCATCTGATCAGGATAAAGAGCTCAGCGGAAGCGACATCTTCTTCAGCTTCTTCTGTTTGCACAAACTTGGATAATATCAATAATTTGCAGGAAATCACCAATGGTTTGATACAATTAGCATCTGTCAAGCAAGCTCTCACACTCGAACAAGGAAAAAGTTGGGCTGTTGAGTAACTTGATGAATCTCTGAGGCTGATGGATGCTGTGGAATTGCCAAGGACATTACAGCACTTGTGAAAGAATCGTTCAAGAACTCGAATCCGCTCTCAGGAGGTGTAGAAGTTAAGCTGTCACAGAACATGATATCAATGCTTATATAGCATCAAAAAAGAAAGCATATAAAATGATCAAGAAGTACATCAACAACAAGAAGGGCACCAAGCAATTTTCTCCAAAGGCAGTTCTTCACATGGGCCAAGATCATAAGACCATCACAGACACATTGAAAGAAGCTGAGGCAATTGGCTTCTCGTTCCTCAAGCCTGTGATGATGCTCATCTGTGGAGAAAAGGCAAGCTCGAAAGCAAGAAGCTGGTCACTGGTTTCAAAATTTACCCTTTCAAGTCGAGTACATTTTGAGATGCATGAGGAAAACAAAGTTCAGGACTTAACATATTGAACATCCACAAGTCACTCAAAAGTATGGATGCTGTTGCTGTGCCAGATTTTCTGAAGCAATTGAAGGCATCAGAAATGGCTATTAAGGAAATAGAGGAAGGGCGAGAATCTTTCTTTAGGAATTTTGTCAAAGAAAGAGTTTCTCTTGTTAATGCTCTTAGCAACTAAGGCTCTCTTGGCTTGTGATAATTTTTGAGTTTTTGACAACATACATAGAGGACTTAAAAAATTTTGGTATGTACTAAGTCAGTTTATAGATATTCAATCTCATTTGGAAATATCTTTGTGTTCTGTCCAAAATGCATTGAGCTGCCTCTCTTGCCAAGGACTTCTAGTTTCAGTATGGAAATGTCGTGACCGGAAACTTGAAAATTTTTGCTTCTATTCGAAAACGTTTGATTCAACGCGTGCAGCTTTAAAAACAAGTCAACGTTTTTTTGGTCCATTGCAATGAATTCATTAGTCAAAAGGTTTAGTTGATTTCAGCTTCTACAATTCTCAATTAAAAACTACATAGCAAAGTATTCCTTTGATCAGTTTATTGGATTCAAATTTGAGTAGCTGATAGACATACATAATTATATTTCTTTGATCAGTTTCCACCAACATTGATCCCTTTGAAGTACAACTTTACTCTTTTGTTCATCTCAGAGAACTCTGCAGTTCAAAACATTAATCGACCTTAATATCACTGAAGAAAAAACATGCTTGATCATAATTTATTTGCAAAAAGATCATTGATTTTAAGATAAGTGTTGTCAGTAATTTATCATGTTAATGCTATGATGCCACAATTTTTTCTAATGATGGATATAATTATGAATAACACACCATTTTCCATGATCTTAAGGTGCGTAAGAACACGTTTATTTATACTCGTGTTAGTGTTTGTTTATATTTTGATAATTGTCTAACCTGGAAATCAATATTTTATTTCCCGCTCTTGCTGTTAGGAAACATTTTGCTTAGGCTCATAAAATAATGAGTCAGCTCTATGCATGATCAATTGATGATATTAGTTTCATGGCTGTCAAGATTCCTGATGCTCAAGATTAGCAGTAATAATTAGTTGAGATCACTTTGTTTGAGTTTTTTGGTTTTCAATTGTTCAAGATCCTGGAGACATGGAACTTGTGTGCAACAATATTAATTTCAAATTTTACGTCAGTGATGAGACAATGTAGGTGGAATATATTCCTTTTGTCTTCTTTTCTATCTCCCCAATATATAGCAGATACCAGAGTGATGGATTCAAGCATTCAATTTTTAACATCTTTCTCAATACACAGTAGTCAACATTCATCCTAAAGAGTTCATTTTGATAGAAAAAGATGGCTGCTTTCCACTCTCGATCAAACAGTTTCCCATCACAATCTCATCCAATAATGGATGTCGTAGAAAATCATCTGTGCAGGCTAAAATCCTCAGAAGCCGCATCAACATCAGCCACTTCTGTGTGCACAAACTTGGGTAGCCTCAGAGATTTGCATGAAGGCATTAATAATCTGATTCAGATGGCCTCAGTCCAGCAAGCCCTCTCCAATGAGCAAGATGACAAATGGATAAATGAGTTGCTGGATGGATCTCTCAGGCTCGTAGATCTTTGTGGATTTTCTAGAGATGTCGTGTGCTTAACCAAGGAGTCTGTTCAAGATCTTGAATCATCTATTAGAAGGAATAAAGGTGAAACCACATTTGACATGAATGCTTATGTGGCCTCAAGAAAGAAGATCAATAAAATGGTAACCAAGTACATCAAGAATTTGAAGGGCTTCAACCAAAACTCACTCCTGGACAAGGACTATGATCTTAAAGCCATCGGGAAGATGCTGAAAGAGACAGAGGCCCTTGCTTTTTCGATCTTAAAGTCTGTGTTGATACTCATGGCAGGGGAGAAGGAAAGATCAAAGCAAAAAAGTTGGTCATTGCTTTCCAAGTTCACTCAGACGAGCCGTGTACATTCTGAGGTCCAGCAAGAAGCTGGAGCTGAGAACTTATGTTCCTTCAACACCTTCAAGTCACTAAAAAGCATGGACAACATTGCTTTGCAAAGCACGTTGAAAGCATCAGAAATGACCATCGATAAACTTGAAGAGGGATTAGAAGCCTTATTTTGGAGTCTAGTGAAGACTAGAGTTTCTCTTCTTAATGTGCTTAGCCACTAGCTTCTTTAGCTTGTGCTTTTTTTACCACATCATGCAATTGTCTATATACTTCTGTAAATGACATCAAAGTTCAATACTGATACTTAATTATCTATACACTTCATTGCAAATTCTTGCTCCAAAATTCTTCTGTTTGTTTATCGAGACTGACTGATCTGTTTCCCTGTCCAAAGTTCTAGTTTCACATTCGACACGTGTGGAAAATATTGATATATTTGTTAAATTTCAATTGATCTGGACTTTTATAGATGTCTTCGGTAATTTCTAGGTGAATATAATTCAGTCGTAACAACATGGTCATTCTTTATAGTTTGGTGAAGCAACCGTGTGATCATTAATTGACCATGTGTACAGCTAGGCTGTCAAGATTCCGCTTGCTCTTAATCATAGCTCGGATAATGGATGAAAATGGCAATTTTTTATGATTAATTATGTAGCTAGAAGTAAGGCAGAAAATAGCAATTGTTTGTATAAGCACATGCCAAACCGAACACGTTTCACTAAACTCATGTGCAATTTCTTCGTTACTATGTTGTATGCTTCTGTCAGAAAAACAGGACAATTCTGATACTAGCACCAGTTAAAATAGTTATATAATTCAGTGTATAAATCTTTTACCCCCTCCTATTGATTTTCTGTCTTATCTTGAAATGGTGTTTCTTTCTAATGCTCTGAAAAATTATAGGTAAATTTATTCTATTTCCATAGTCTGAATCAGTAATACTATATAATTTTCTCGCCACAAGGAGTCGAGGACTATGAATTTCAAATTACTGGTGAAACACGTCCGGTACCAATCATGTTTCTTAATCGTAATTGTTTATGTTTCTCCATGTCTGAAGATCAGAAACACCACCATGATAAAATTTAAGTTTTTCCTCCATTTCTCTACTGCAGAAAACATATTATAAGCTGAATATGTCTCAGTTATTAAGGAAGCCTCATTATTAAATCAACTTAATGGCTTTCAAGATTCCTAATGCTGCATGCTCAGTGTATACAACGTAGGCAAGATTTGCTGATTGAAATTTTCTAATTTCAGTTGCTTCAGATTCAGGGATCACATTTAATTCAATTCCAAGCAGTAGTGAGACATGGTAAGGTGGAACAGAATCCTTTTGTTTTCTTTCTCCATCTTCCTATATATGGTGGTGCCACAAAGATGGCTTCAAGGAATCAACACTTCCTCTCAAAAAACAAATTATAGATTCAGCCTCAACGAGTTCATTTCCGGTAGAAAAAGATGGCTACTTTCCCTCCGATCAAACAGTTTTCCATCTCAATCTCATCCACTAATGGAAAGTGTTGAAGACCATCTATGCGGGTTAAAGTCAGCGGAAGCCGCATCAACATCAGCCTCTTCTATATGCACGAACATGGCTAACCTCAGAGATTTGCATGAAGGCATCAATAATCTGATTCAGATGCCTTCAGTCCAACAAGCCCTTTCACAGGGACAAGGTGAAACTTGGGTAAATGAGTTGCTTGAGGAATCTCTCAGGCTTGTGGATCTCTGTGGATTTTCAAGAGATGTGGTATGTTCAACCAAGGAATCCATTCAAGATCTTGAATCCTCCATTAGGAGAAATAGAGGTGAAAACGCCACACGAGATGACATCAATGCTTATGTGGCCTCAAGAAAGAAGCTCAACAAGATGATCAGTAAGAGCATCAAGAATTTGAAGAGCTCAAACCAGAGTTTTACACCACTCCCAGCCATTGGGACGATGCTCAAAGAAACAGAGGCCCTTGATTTCTCAGTCCTAAAGTCTGTATTGATGCTCTTGTCCGGGGAGAAGGAAGGATCAAAGCAAAGAAGTTGGTCGTTGCTTTCCAAGTTCTCTCGGACCAAACGAGTTCATTCTGAAGTAGAGCAAGAGACTGCGGCTGGACTTGTGCTCATTGAACATCCACAGTTCCAGAAAAGGGATGGACAATATTACTTTGAAGCAGTTGAAATCAGCAGAAATGAGCATCCAGGAACTTGAAGAGGGAGTGGAAGCCTTATTTAGGAGTTCAGTGAAAACTAGAGTTTCTCTTCTTAATGTTCTCAGCCATTAGCCCCCTGGCTTCTGCTGATATTTTCAATTTTTGACCACACTACTGTAAATATCAAAAAATAGATACTGATACCATTCTATAACAAATCATCAACTGAAATTTCTATGAATTTATCTGTCTATCTAAATACATCGATTTTTTATGTAGAAGCAACAGATTCACTTTCAAATTGGAATGCGTGGATGTATAAAAAGATCATCTATATTCTAACATATTTCTGGATGTGCACATCTTTGACAATCGAATTTAAACTTTGAAACACAAGGAAATCTTGAAAGTTGAAAATATTCCTACATATTTCACTTGTTAACATTCAGTTTCATAATAAATTTGTTGTTATACTTTCCTACTTATATGTACTTTTATAAGTCATATTTTAAATAAGTCTATTGCTTTTTATGATAGTTTTTAACTTAATCAAGCGCCTGATGGACTAAAAATTAGTAATTAAATTAATTCTTTTATTCATTTAAAGATCTACTGTGCAAACCAAATGAATCGTTAAGATAGTGGAATATAATTATAATTAAGAAGTAAGGTAACTTTTTAATAAATTTATAATCATAACATGCACCAAAAAGAGGATTAGATGCAGAAACAAAGCTGATATAATACCAGCGGGTTGTGGAATCAGCCATTGTGCACAGAGTCTTGGCTTCGTATTGTTTGGTTGTCATGACTAGTCTCTTCTTTTTTCTTTTTTTCTTTTTGTTGATTATTCAATAAGTTTGTCTATTTTCTCCGTTAATTTGTCCTCTACAGGTGTAGAGATTGGAACCTTGACAGCCACATGGTTTTGTTAACAACTCTGCTTCTTCAAAGACAAAATAAAAATTAAATGCTAAGATAGGGTGGCAAGAAATATCATCGGTATTTCCAACCATTGGCACATTGATGAGCTCATGATATCAGTTTCACCAGCTGCATTTTCCTATTGTATAGACATGCACGAGTGCACTACTAACTCCTGCTTGACATATTTTATCCTTTGACAAGAAATTGTTACCTTCCATCCAACTTCTCACATCTATGAGGATGAATGGAGAACTTTTGACAGCTTAGTATTAGATATATGACCAGTTTCTGGCCAGATTGTTTCCAGAAACTTAGTTGCTGATCGATATCTAAAATTTATTGCTGAATACAACCAAGCTGATAGTTGATTGTAGTTAAAGTCATTGCATGACGTTTTCTATACTATGCAGTTCAATTTATTAAAGTTGTGCTACAGAATTGGTGCCTTGTTGAGTTAGAAATTTGTGAATCATCACCACAGGAACAGGGTCTATTCTTTTAAGAAGACAAAACTTGAAAAAAGAACTGGATGAATTATTACTTTGTAACAATTCTTCTGTCTGGAACCATGAATAGATATATAAGTTTTTGAGCTGCACCAATATGAGTAGATCATCTTCTACTGGAAAAAGATGAAGTTGCATATGCTCTACTGAATGTAATCATGTGAGTTGTCTTACATTCAAAATAAAAAAGAAAAAGGAACTTGCCAAAATATTGAGTTATAAAACAGAAAATAAGATCATAGAAATGGATAAGATCTGAATGTGGCTTTTATAAATAATTATGGTAGTCGTAGACATATCTACAATTAACTTTGTGTCATGATCAAAATAATAGCCTAGTTGTTGAGGGCATTAAGAAGGGAAACTCTAGTTTTGACTAAACTCCTGAAAAATGCCTCAAGTTCCTCTTCAAGTTCTTGGACAGCCATTTCTGATGCTTTCAACTGCTTCAAGACATTTTGCAAATCTTTCCCTGACTTCTGGAGGTCAAATGAGCACAAGTGCTCAGCACCACGTTCTTGTTCTACCTCAGAGTGTACACGGCTGGTTCGAGCAAACTTGGAAAGCAATGACCAGCTTCTTTTCTTTGAGCTTCCCCTCTCCCCGGACACAAGTATCAGGACAGACTTCAGGACTGAGACATCAAAAGCCTCTGTCTCTTTTAGCAACGTTACAATGGCCTTGAGGTCAGAGTTTTCGTTGGAGAAGGCTGTCGGATTTTTATCATACGCCTTGAAGTTCTTGATGAATTTGTTGACCATTTGTTAATCTTCTTTCTTGAGGTCATATAAGCATTCATGTCGTCAGCTGTGGTAGTTCACCTCTGTTTCGCCTGATGGATGACTGAAGATCTTGAACAGAACCCTTTGTTAAACTTAGAATATCTCTTGTGAATCCACAAAGATCCACAAGCCCAAGTGAGCCTTCGAGCAACTCATTGGTCCATCTTTCACTGTCTTCATTGCAGAGGGCTTCTTGGGTGGAGGGCATCTGTATCAGATTACTGATACCTTCATGTAAATCCTTGAGGATTTCCAAGTTTGCAGTCACAGAAGCAGATGATGTTGATGTCCCTTCGGAGGACCTTAACCTGCATAAATGATCTTCAACATCATTTACTATGGGATGAGATTTTGATGGCAAGCTGTTTGATCGAACATGCAAATTTGCCATTTTGTTTTCAAATAGTTCTTTTATGCTGAAAGTAGAAGTTTTGAGAAGAGTTTAGGGTGCTTGAAACCATCTCTTATGCACTGCCTATATATAGGGAGATAGTTGAAAAACAAAAGGCATCTACCTCAGATACCTCACCGGTGCGGCAAATTTGAAATAACTATTATGGTGCACGAGTACCTTGCTCCCCAGATGTTGAACGGTTGAAGATAAAATCTCAATCATAGAGATCTCTGCCACATTTAATTTGCTGTTCATGAAGCATGAGGAATCTTGACAGCTATGAAGTCGATATAATAATGATCTTCATTCAATGCAACTCACTCATTAATCAGCTTCTGAAATCTGTCATCTTCCACTGTGATATAAAGAGGAGAAGCAAAGCTTAATTTTTATAAGGCTGAAGTGCTGCTGATCCACAAACAACGAATTAGCTTAAATCCATAGAAATCTGAAGAAGTGCAATGTAATTCCCTCAAGAAGCTCATTGTCGATAATTTCGGTACCAACAAAACATATTATATCTGTTTTAAGTAAAGAACAACAATAATTGCACACGATCATCCAAATTTCATAATGTCGACACTATTGAAAGCTGTGAGCATAAAACACAGATCTACAAGATCCATTCTATCAGCAGCTTCTGCAGGCAAACATGAAATATTAATAGTTGGTCGCCTTCCTGTCCGATATCCACCATGACAATGCAATCGTGTGAAATTACTGAACATTTTATAAGAAATAACGAGAGACATCTTGATTAGATAATATTCGTTCTGCCTCTTTCATTCATCTTCCTATATATGGCTGGTGCTTAGGGAATGACTCAGCATCTTCCATCTTAGCTTCTCACAGTAATCGATTCTTTTCTCAAGTAAAAATGGCTCACCGTGCTCGGTAACAGTTTTCCATACAAATCTCATCCAACAGCTGAAGATTTTGAAGACCATTTTATCAGGCTAAAGAGCTCAGCAGAAGCGATATCTTCATTAGTTCTTCTGTTTTCAGAAACTTGGATAGTCTCAATAATTTGCACGAAAACCTCAGTAACTTGATACAGTTGCCTTCTATGAAGCAAGCTTTCGTCGGGAACAAGGTAAAGTTTGAGCTCTTGATTTGCTTGATGGATCTATGAGGCTGCTGGATAGTTGTGGCATTGCCAAGGACATCACGGCACTTGTGAAGGAATCTGTTCAAGAACTCAAATTCTCTCTCAGAACGAGTAGAGATGAAACTGTTATGGCACATGATATCGATACTTATATGGCACCAAGAAGGAAAGTATATAAAAGGATCAAGAAGTGCATCAAGAACATGAAGGGCTCCAAGCAATTTTCTCCAAATGCAGTTCAGTACAAGGACCAAGATCTTAAAACCATCACAAGCAAGTTGAAAGAAACTAAGGCAATTGGCTTCTCATACTCAAGTCTGTGATGATGCTCATGTTGGGAGAAAAGGAAAGCTCAAAACCAAGAAGCCGGTCACTGGTTTCAAAATTTACGGTTTCAAAACACTTACATTTTGAGATGGATCAAGAAAAAGGAAGTTCATGCCTTTGACGTTTTGAACATCCACAAGTCAGCTTAAATGCATGGATGCTGTTGATGCGCCAGATGTTCTGAAGCAATTGAAAGCATTAGAAATGGTTATTTTGGAAATAGAAGAAGGACTGGAGTCTACGTTCAGGAATCTAGTCAAAGAAAGAGTTTCTCTTGTTACTGCTCTCAGCCACTAGGCGGCACCGTCAGACTGGTTTGTGCAATCTAAGTGGTGAACAGTGCCTGGAGACGCATACTCAACTATTTTTTTAAGTGCTCATATTTAGGTTGGTGTGGAAGATATTGAGTACAAATTGAGGATCCCTTGGCCTTACTCAGACTGGCAGCAAGCAATTCAATGGACAAGAAAGAGGAGGACCAAGTATCTCATTTCAGCTTCATATTGTACTATTCTTGCATCAGTCGTCTATCACATTTGGCTAGAATGTAACCAGTGTAGATTCCAGAATGTTAGCAGACCAGCAGACACATTGGCTCAGATTAGTTATGATCAAATTAGAGATAGGATTCTTAGTGAGGATATGCACGAGTCCTTGCAGAGATTGGTATTATATAGGGTATGGGGGATAGCCTGGACTTGAAAGTTGCTTTTGTGCCTGCACAGATCATTTATTTTAATGAAATTTACCATTACCCAAAAAAATGCTCTCAGCCACTAAACCTCATTTGATATATCGAAACATTCATATTTATACTTAAAAAAGTTTTGTGGTCTACTAGTTCAGTTTATAGATGTTCACTCCATTTCAAAGTACCTCTCTCTATCCAGTGTACAATTATCCGCCTCACTCTCCAGGGTTACGGTAATCTTTGTTAACTTGCAAAATGCTTCGACTATTCTCTTTAGTAATCAATCTATCATTTTACTGTTCATATCAATGAATTGATGACTCAACTTCTGCTTATGTTTCTAACCTAAATAGGTAGCAGTATGCTGTGTGGAAATAATATCAAATTTTCATTTAAACAAGAAGATTTGGAAATAGTTTAATAGAAATCCTGTTAAATTTGAATGACAGCATCCAGTTAAAAATATTATCTGATCAATATATGGCACCTAAATATATGTTTTGATCAATTTCTGCTAGCAATGAGCCATCAACAGATTACAACTTTCTGTTGGTTCATCTAGGTGAACTCCACAATGTACCATAAAAGTTTACCTCAAGTTCACTTGTAAAGAGCATGCTTCATTATGATTAATTAGTAAAAAGAACTAGTTCATGATATGATAGTGCAATAGTGTGGTCAGTCATTTATCAATTTAATGTTAGGGTGTCAAGATTCCACCAATTTTAAGTTTTGTTAATGACTAATAAATTAATGGATAAACATGAATCACCATTTTCCATTATCTTAATGTGTATTATAGCAATTAACTCCCATAGAAGACCACAACGAACACGTTTAGTTAGCACACGAAAACTTTTGTATATAATTTCATAATTGCCTGAAGATCAAAAACCTACAGTTTTGAAATTAATTTTATTCCCAGCTCTCGCTGTTGGGAGACATTTAGGCTCATAAATTAGCTCTATGAATGATCAGTTGATTATATCATATTCATGGCTGTCAAGATTCCTCATGCTTCAAGATTAGCAGTTATAATGTAGCTGATATCTGTATGATTGAGTTTTCGTTTTCAATTGTGTAAGATCCGGGGACATGGAACTCGTGCACAACCATTTTCATTTCTATCTTTTCAGCTGTTGTGAGACATTGTAGGTGGAATATATTCCTTTTGTCTTCTTTTTCTATCTCCCCATATATAGCAGGTAGCTACGAGATGGCTTCAACCATTTCAACATCTTTCTCAATACTCTGTAGTCTACCTTCACCCCTAAAGAGTTCATTTTGATAGAAAAAAAAAATGGCTGCTCTCCACTCTCGATCAAACAGTTTTCCTTCCCAATCTCATCCGGTAATGGATGTTGTTGAAGAGCAATTGTGCAGGCTAAAGTCCTCGGAAGCTGCATCAACATCGGCCTCTTCTATATGTGCAAACTTGGCTAGCCTCAGAGATTTACATGAAGGAATTAATAATCTGATTCAGATGCCTTCAATCCAGAAAGCCCTCTCCAATGAACAAGATGAGAATTGGATAACTGAGTTGCTGGAGGGATCAATCAGGCTGGTGGATCTTTGTGGATTTTCTAGAGAAGTCGTGTGCTCAACCAAGGAATCTGTTCAAGATCTTGAATCATCTATCAGGAGGCATAAAGGTGAAACAGCCAAAGCAATGGACATGAGTGCTTATGTGGCCTCAAGAAAGAAGATCAATAAAATGGTAAACAAGTGCATCAAGAATTTGAAGGGCTTCAACCAAAACTCTGCAGCACTTTCTGACCAGGACTATGATCTTAAAGCCATCGGGATGATGCTGAAAGAGTCAGAGGCCCTTGCTTTTTCGATCTTAAAGTCTGTATTGACACTCATGGCTGGGGAAAAGGAGAGATCAAAGCAAAGAAGTTGGTCATTGCTTTCCAAGTTCACTCAGGCTAGCCGTGTACATTCTGAGGTCCAGCAAGAAGCTGGTTCGGAGAACTTTTGTTCCTTTAACATCGTCAAATTGCTAAAAAGCATGGACAACATGGCTTTGCAAACCACACTGAAAGCATCAGAGATGACCATCGAGAAAATTGAAGAGGGAGTAGAAGCCTTATTTAGGAGTCTAGTCAAGACTAGAGTCTCCCTTCTTAATGTTCTCAGCCATTAGCCGCTTTGGCCAATTTTTGAATCTTACAGATGTATATATATTACTGTAAATGACAGAAAAAACGAATACTGATACTTCACTATTTACACAATTAAGTGCGTAAAATCTTAGCCCAAAATGATTACTCTGTCTGTCCATCTAGATTAACCTAAACCTGAGACACTGGCTTAATGTGTCTATTAGTAATTTGCTAGGTGATAAAACAGTTAAGCAGTAACAGCATGATAATTGATCACGTCTACCAACTAGAGCTAAGCGTGAAGATGCTACTTTTACCAAAAGTTATCCTGTGTTCTCTTACCTTTGTTGTACAGTAATATGTTGGTCCAGATGCCCAAATTCTATCCAGCCAACAATGTGTTCTCTGTCCCTACAAAAAGAACTGCAGATCATTATATCATCCAATTTTAATCTAAATTATTTGTCATCCCAAAAGAAATCTCTCACCATTTCAGGTGTGGCATCTTCATAAACGGTCAACTACTTTGTGAGTTGTCCTGATCCGTCGTAGTTTTCATCCGCCAGAGATCTCTCTGCCATTTTTCTTGCCATCAAGTTGCATGTGAGTCAGCGGAACAGGTTACATGGAAGATGGCTGGTCGCAGTATCCACGTGGCTGCTGACTGTGTGACACATGTCATGTGAATCATCATCATGTGTCAACCCTGGTAGCCGAATAATCCTTACAGTCCACATGGCAGATGCCATTGTTACAGGTGGCATTTGAGTCATTAGCTAATGTTATGCTGCTGACTTAATAAGTTGTTGAATTGGCTGCCAGCTGGTGGATCTAGGTGGCTTTTGAGAGTTACACAGTCGCTGGACTTGTATTTAATCTATGTGATCTGCTTTAAGACACGTGCCATCTGAGTCAGCATCCTCCGCCACCCTGGATGGTGAATTGATCTCAGGATCAACATGGACGACGCTTCCTTGACAAGTAGCATCGAATCAGAAGATCATTTTACATGGCAGCATCCTAAGGTGGCGACACATGTACCTGGCTCAGTATCCTCGATCAACGAAGCTGATGTAGGTCTTGCATGGCAGCTGATTTTGCGGCACATCCTCTCCATGCAGCATCTTAGTTGGCGTACTTCTTATGTGGCTGCTGAGCCTCTGTCAGCATGGCATCTGAGTCAGCATTGAGCATTTAGTCCTATGTGATTGCTTGGTAATTGCCATTTGTTTCTACTAGGAGGCTGAATTAGTGACATATGAATCACAGGCACCTTGCCCTTCCACATGGCTGCTGAGTTGGCATCAGAATGTGCATCAACAATGAATCAAAAGTAAGAACTTGGAAGTTAGAAGCTAGTGCCAATAACGGTAAACTGTGAATTTCTCCATTCCAGTCAAGTCCTGAAACCCTGGAATGATTTATTCAGCAACTTTCTTGCGATGTAATATTGAGTAGCATCATCATCCTCATCTCGTTCCCTGTCCTTTCACATGTGTTGGGTGACTCCAGTTCCTACACGCCTTGATCTCTCAGAAAACCTCTTCAATGGCACTGCATTAGTCCAACAACCTGAGAAATTCAGAAGAAAAGTTCTGACCCTCTCCTATTTCTTTTATAGGAGACCACTTGTTGGATTAGGCAGCTCAAGCAAATACAAGTAACTGATGCTATGTAGTTTCTGATGCGCATATGCAGAGGACTTTAGCCCTGTAAGTGATCCTTTTTCAACACCTATTAAATAATGCTAATGGTTCATTTCCGACATCTTATATTGGAATGTCAAAAATTTTCGTGTTCACCACCCATTGGAAACGAATTCTTTACAAATTAATTATTACAGATCAGATGTTTAAGATGGACAGATAAAGTAAAATTGTTTTGAATTGAAGCTTTCTGCACTGGACTGTATAGGTAATTTGTAAGTATAGGAATCCATTTCCGGTGTCATTTACAGAAGTATGTATTTACAACTGTATAGTGTCAAAAAAGCACAAGCCAGGGAGACTAATGGCTGAGAACATTAAGAAGAGAAACTCTAGTTTTGACTAAATTCCTGAACAAGGCTTCTAATCCATCTTCAAGTTCCTGGATGGTCATTTCTGTTGCTTTCAGTTGCTTCAATGTGATCTTGTGCATGCCTTTGCTTGACTTGTGCATGTTCAAGGAACACAAGTGCTCAGCACCATTTTCTTGCTCTATCTCATAATGTACTCGTTTGGTCTGAACGAACTTGGAAAACAATGACCAATTTCTTTGCTTTGATCCTTCCATTTCCCCACTCAAGAGTATCAATAGAGATTTTAGGGCTGAGAAATTGAGGGACTCTGTTTCTTTGAGCATCATCCCAATGGCTGGGAGTGCTGTAGAACTTTGGTTGAAGCTCTTCAAATTCTTGACGCATTTGTTGACCATCTTATTGATCTTCTTTCTTGAGGCCACATAAGTATTGATTTGATCATCTGTCGCAGTTTCACCTCTATTTCTCCTGATGGAAGATTCAAGAGCTTGAATGGATTCCTTGGTCGAACACACCACATCTCTAGAAAATCCACAAAGATCCACAAGCCTGAGAGATTCCTCGAGCAACTCATTTATCCAATTTTCACCTTGTTCCCGGGAAAGGGCTTGTTGGATTGAAGGAGTCTGAATCAGATTATTGATGCTCTCATGTAAATCTCTGAGGCTAACCAGGTTTGCACTTATAGAAGTGGCTGATGTTGATGCAGCTTCAGATGACTTTAACCTGCACAGATGATCTTCAACACTTTGCATTACTGGATGAGATTGAGATGGGAAACTGTTTGATCGAGAGTGGAAAGTAGCCATCTTTTTCTATGAAAATGGAACTCTTTAAGGCTGTACAGTTTGTTTCTTGAAAAATGAGGTTGAGGGCTTGAAGCCATCTTGTAGCACCAGCTACTTATAAGTAGATGGAGAAGGAAAACAAAAGGAATCTATTCCAGCTACAATGTCTCTTTGTTGTTAGAAATTGAATTAAATGTGATCGTGAGCAAATTCCGTGCTCCCTGAACCTGATGCAACTGAAGATGGAAAAATGCAATCAACAGATCTTGGCTACATTGTATACACTGCTCTTGCAGCATTAGGAATCTCGACAGCCATTAGGTTCGATTTGATAATATGCCCTTCTTTACAACAGAGAAATAAGCTGCTTATAATATGTTTCTCCAATAGACAGAGAGGAAGAAAAACTTAAAAGTTTTATTACGGTGGTGTTTCTGATCTTCAGACATGGAGAAACACAAACGAGTATGATTAAGAAACATGATTGCTGTAGTACGTTCTTTGCCAATAATTGGAAATTCATAGTCCTCATGGGAAGTTATTCGATTAATATTACTAATTCAGATCGTGGAAATGAACACAAACTCGTGCATTAATTTTTTTCAAGCAATATAAAGGAACACCATTTTCAGATCTTTAATCCAGGATAAGTATGATAGATCGATGGAGATGGAGCTAAACATTTACAAACTGCTCAGCGTTCTTTTCATTTTCTTCTTTTATTCTCAGGTAATGATGGAAATGTAGCATAGATGGACATGACTTCAGCTAAACATGTCTGACTTTGCATGTGCATTGACAAACAATAGCTATCTTCTGCCTTCATTCTATTAGCTGCTACATGATATTAAGTTATTACTCATCAGATCAAACATAATGCCATTTGCATAATTGATCAATGGTCAAGAACAAGTGGCATCTTGACAGCCTAGCTCTAGACATTATCAATTAGTGATCACACGGTTGCTTCACCAAACTGTAAAAAATATCCATGGTTGTTACTACTGAATTGTATTATCACGGAGGAATTTGCTAGTAGACGCGCAAAGGTGAAGAGCAGAAGCAATATAAGAAATATATTTATTCAGCACATGTAGCCAATGTGAAAATAGAACTCTGGACAAATAAACAGGCAGGTTAATTTAGATGAAAAACGGAGCAATAGATTTGGGAGTAAGAATTATGGACAAGAATTATGTAAACAATGAAGTATCTGTATCGATTTTTTATGTCATTTACAGAAGTATATATACATTTGTATGGTGTGGTCAAAAATTCAAAAATTAGCATAAGCCAAAGAGGCTAATTGCTAAGGACATTAAGAAGAGAAACTCTTGTCTTGACTAGACTCCTAAATAAGGCTTCCAATCCCTCGTCAAGTTTCTCGATGGTCATTTCTGATGCTTTCAAAGTGTTTTGCAGAGCCAAGTTATCACCTTTTAGTGACTTGAAGATGGTGAAGGAACACAAGTCCTCTGCATCAGCTCCTTGTTGGACCTCAGAATGTACACGGCTGGTTTGAGTGAACTTGGAAAACAATGACCAACTTCTTTGCTTTGATCTTTCCTTCTCCCCAGCCATGAGTATCAATACAGACTTCAAAACTGAAAAGGCAAGGGCCTCTGTTTCTTTCAGCATTGTACCAATAGCCTTAAGATCACAGTCCTTGTCCGGGACTGCTGTAGAATTTTGGTTGAAGCTCTTCAAATTCTTGATGCACTTACTCACCATTTTATTGATCTTCTTTCTTGAGGACACATAAGCATTCATGTCCAACGTAGCTGTTTCACCTTTATGCCTCCTAACAGATGATTCAAGATCCTGAATACATTCCTTGCTTAAGCGCACAACATCTCTAGAAAATCCACAAAGATCAACAAGCCTGAGAGATCCCTCCAGCAACTCATTTATCCAATTCTCATCTTGCTCATTGGAGAGAGCTTGCTGGATCGAGGCCATCTGAATCAGATTATTAATTCCTTCGTGCAAATCTCTGAGGCTCGCCAAGTTTGCGCATGCAGAAGTGGCCGACGTTGATGCGGCTTCTGAGGACTTTAGCCTGCACAAATGGTCTTCAACATCATCCATTACTGGATGAGATTGGGATGGGAAACTGTTTGATCGAGAGTGGAAAGCAGCCATCTTTTTCTATCAAAATCAACTCCTTACAGCTGAATGTAGATTATTGTATGTTAGAGAAAGATGCTGATGCTTGAAGCCATCCCTCTCGTATCTGCTATATATAGCGTGACAGATAAAGAAGACAAAACGAATATATTCCACCTACAATGTCTCCTCACTGCTGAAAACACAGGAACGAATACGGTTGTGCACGAGTTGCATGTCTCCAGGATCTTAAAATACTTCGAACGGAACACTCTCATAGAGACCTCAGCTACATTATAACTGGCTAACCTTGAAGCATGTGGAATCTTGACAGCCATGCAACTCATCTAATCAACTGATCATTCATAGAGCTGACTCATTAATATATGAGCCTAAGCAAAAATGTCTCCCAACAGTGAGCTGGAAATAAAAGATTAACATTCCAGGCTGGAGGTTTGTAATCTTCAGACAATTATCAAAACATATATGCAAAGGCGCACACGAGTATGATTCAACCTTGTTTTTTGTGGGCTGTGCTCAAATTATAGAGTCCTACTGTGGAAATTGATTGCTATTATACTCATTAAGATCATGGGGAAATGGTGATTCATGTTTGCATAAATTTATCTGTCATTAACAAAAAACTGAAAATCAGTGGAAACTTGACAGGCTAAGATCAGAATGATAAGTACTGAACACACTCTTGCACTATAATATGATGGATTAGTGATATTTTTACCAATCTATATCTATATTATTATTATTATTATCATTATTTATATATAAAAGTATGAACCTCTCGTGTGTTTGTTCCCATTGTGAAAAGACATTTATATATATCCTTACTTAAATAATCTTTTAAATAATAAATCAAAATTAGTTCTAAAAGTTAAAATTCTATCAAAAGAAGACTATTTAAGAATATTAATTCTTCTAAACTACTTGGACATTAGTGAGAAATATATCCAACTAGAATAAATAAATAGATAGGGAAATACTATTTATACATGATTAATTTAGAAGTTACTTGTGAATATTAAAATAAGTAATTTAGGCACAGTAAAATTTAAAATGACTAGCAGTAGAATAATATATAAAATATTAACATGAACTTCAAAAATTAGGGTATATATATATATATATATATATATATATGAAAGAATAAATATCATGAAATTTTAAATAAAAATGATCAATCTTATTAAACTAGAAATGGTTTTGAAAATTTTACAATGTGTGACTTCTAGCTAATTAATTTAGTTATATTTTTGGTCCCATATGTTAGGGTCTTTTTTAATTTAGTCATATTTGTTATGATTTTCTAATTTAAAAGTTTCTCCACTTTGGTCCTCGCTTGCATTTCTCGATCAATTATTAAAGGAGTCTTTAGCATTTTATGAAAAAAGAAAAAAAAAAAAAAAAATCCGTTAATTATTGGGGCCTTTTCAATTTAGTTCCACTTATTGCAATTTTTTCGCATTGCATTCCATAAATTGAAATTAAAATATCTCAATGTTACCTTAGCATTTTTCGTACATTTTCTATCCATTTTTAGTTAATTATTGAATGAAAAATTCACGTGAGAACGAGAAAATTTTCAACTTATGAGATGACAATTTTTTCATAAAACTATAATAAATGGGACTAAATTAAAAAAAAAAATTCTAACATATGGGACCAAAAATACGATTTTTCCTTTATTTTAATATCAATAGTAGAAATTTATTTTTAAATTTTACTTTAATTCACGTACTTTTGATTTTTATCATAACATAATATATATTTTACAATCATTTTAGAATTCTAAATAAGTGTAATTTAAGATTAAATATAAAATAATGACAATCTATTGAGTATTTATTCCTATTGTAAGAAAATATTTGTACCCTTACTGGAATACATTTTCATATTATAGTCTTATTGAGTTATATTGTTAATCTTTTATTAAATGGAACTTTTTATTAAGGCAATGCAAAAATAAAATATAATCATTAATGAATACAAAATACAAAATCATTAATTCGACTTTCAGTTGGGCTCTCTTAAGTAAAGGTCCAATAACAAACAAATATTGGGCCTTAATGGATCAAATGAGTTTGCCATAACTTGGGCCTCTGATTATTATTAGACGTTTATAAAATTACACGTATATTCTTTTAAATTATAGTTGTAATTATTAGTACCAATTGATATATATATATATATATATATATATATATATATATAAATATATATAAAGAGTTATTTTGGTAATCGAACAAAAACAAAAAGTCCCCATATATAGAATTCATAATTATGTTATTCTTCACTACGTTGAACTTATGAAATATTATTATCACTAATATTATTGGTTGATTTTATACTTATCATATCACTTTTTTTATTTCTTTAATGTCATCTATTGTTATAATTATTATTAGATCCAATTATAATGAATTCCCATTAAATTACATATTTAGAATTAATGAACTCAAAACTATTTTCTCAAGTTTGTTTTTTAGTGAATAGCTTTTAAATTTCGAAGAAAATTTATATCTCACTTAAAATTCATGTTGACATAATTTATAGTACCATCTCAATTTATTTTTCTAATGTAAATTGGATAAAAAGATTTTTTATTTTAAATACGTTCCTGAGAGAATAAAAGAAAATTTATTTTTTCTGATAATATAAATTAAAAATATTAAATATGACTCAGTAAAATAATGATAACAATTGATACCAAATTAAGTTCAATTAATGTTAATGGATTCATATTTTTATAGAAATGTCATACCAAATTGACATTGACAATACCTTTTGAATTTATTTTTATGGTGTAATTTGAATAAGAGAACATCTTTTCTATTTTAAGTTTTCTCAGAAAAAAGTTAAAAAAAAAAATAATTTTTTGATAATATAAAATGAAATTAATAATATGAATTAAATTAATTTTATGCAAAAAAAAATTATCACCGTGCAACGCACGGGGCAAATGCTAGTATATTATAATGAAGCATGTTGTTATTAGTGAATTTAAGTCAATTCTTAAGGTGCACTGTGGAGCTCACTTTGTTTTAAAGGAAAAAGTTGTCATGTCAAATTGGTTTTTAAGTGGAATAGATGCATTCCCATGCTGAAACTACAAGTCCTGGAAAGTGGGGGCAGACCATTCTGAACATCTATAAACTGAATTAACCTAAGTATACAACTCTATGTATGTTGTCAAAATTTCAAAAATGATCACAAGCCAAAAGAGGCTTAGTGGCTGAGAGCATTAAGAAGAGAAACTCTTTCTTGGACTAAATTGCTGAAGAAAGATTGTAGGCCTTCTTCTATTTCCTGGATGGCCATTTCTGGTGCTTTCAATTGCTTCAGAAGATCTGGCACAGCAACAGCACCGATGCCTTTAAGCAACTTGTGGATGTTCAAAATGCTGAAGTCGTGAACTTCATTTTCTTGATCCATTGCAGAATGTATTCGTCTTGAAAGGGTAAATTTTGGAACGAGTGACCAGCTTCTTGGTTTTGAGTTGGCCTTTTCCCCAGATAGGAGCATCATCACAGACTTGAGGATTGAGAATCCAATTGCCTTAGCTTCTTTCAATGTGCCTGTGATGGTCTTAAGATCTTGGTCCGTGTCTAGAATTGCATTTGGAGAGATTGTTTGGAACTTTTCATGTTCTTGATGCACTTCTTGATCCTTTTATAGACTTCCCTTCTTGATGACATATAAGCATCGATATCATGTGCCATGACTGCTTCACCTCTACTCCTTCTGAGAGAGGATTCAAGTTCTTGAACAGATTCCTTCACAATTGCCGTAATGTCCTTGGCAATTCCACAACAGTCCAGCAGCCTCATAGATCCATCAAGCAACTCAAGAGCCCAACTTCTGCTTGCTTCATAGAAGGCAGCTGTATTAAGTTATTGATGCTTTCATGCAAATTATTAAGAGAATCCAAGTTCGTGCAAACAGAAGAAGCTGACGAAGATGTCGCTTCTGCTGAGCTCTTTAGCCTGATCAAATGGTCTTCGAAATCTTCAACTGTTGGATGAGATTTGGATGGCAAGCTGTTCGACCGAGCGTGGTAAGCCATTTTCACTCGAGAAGAGAATCAATTGAAGCGATGAAGCTAAGATGAGAAGATGTTGAGTCATTCCTTAAGCACCAGAAATATATAGGAAGATGAATAAAGGGGCAGAAGGAATATTATCTACTCAAGATGTCTCTCGTTGTTTCATTATAAATATTTCTGTAATTGCACACGATTGCATTGTCATGGTGGACATTGGACAGGAAAGCGACCAACTATTAACATTTCATGTGTGCCAGCAAATGATGCTGATAGAATGGATCTTCTGGATCTGAATTTTGATGCTTATGGCTCCCACCCTTCCCTTCGTTCATTATAGTTTTAGACCTTATGAAATTTTATTACACACGTGCAATTATTAAGCTAATTCATTGTCTGTGGATCAGAAACAATTCAGCCTTATACAATGAAGCTTTGTTTCCTCTCTTTATATCACAGAAGATGACAGATTTCAGAAACTGATTAATGTGTGAGTTGCATTGAATGAAGATTATTATTATATCGACTTCATGGCTGTCAAGATTCCTCATGCTTCATGGACATAAATTTAAATGCAGCAGAGATCTCTGTGATTAAGATATATCTTCAACTGTTCAACGTCTGGGGAGCAAGGTACTCGTGCACCATAATATTTATTTCAAATTTGCAGCGTCAATGATGTATCTGAGGTGGAATAGATGCTTTTTGTTTGTCAACTATCTCCCTTTATATATAGGCAGTGCATAATAGACAGTTTCAAGCACCCTAACCTCTTCGCAAATTCTACTTTCAGCCTAAAAGAATTATCTGAAAACAAAATGGCAAATTTGCATGTTCGATCAAACAGCTTGCCATCAAAATCTCATCCCATTGTAACTGATGTTGAAGATCAGTTGTGCAGGTTGAGGTCCTCTGAAGGGACATCAACATCAGCCACTTCCGTGACTGCAAGCTTGGCTAGCCTCAGAGAATTGCATGAAGGTATCAATAATCTGATACAGATGCCTTCAACCCAACAAGCCCTCTGCCATGAAAACAGTGAAAAATGGACCAATAAGTTGCTTGAAGAGTCACTTGGGCTTGTCGATCTTTGTGGATTTGCTAGAGATGTTCTGAGTTTGACAAAGGGATCTGTTCAAGATCTTCAGTCCTCCATCAGACGAAACAGAGTTGAAGCTGCCACAGCCAATGACATCAATGATTATATGACCTCACGAAAGAAGATCAACAAAAATGGTTAAGAAGTTCATCAAGAATTTCAAGAACTTCGACCAAAATTGAACAGCCTTCTTAGATGAAGAATCTGATATCAAGGCCATTGCGATGTTGAAAGAGACAGAGGCTTTTGGTTTCTCAGTCCTGAAGTCTGTACTGATACTTTTATCTAGGGCTGGCAACGAGTCGAGCTCGAGCCGAGCTTGACCGTTTTTGGTTGGCTCGAGCTCGAGCTCGATGATAATTTTCAGGGCTCGAGCTCGAGCTCGAGCTCGACGAGCTCTTATGGTCTGAGCTCGAGCTCGAGCTCGAAGGATATGTAATACGCTCGAGCTCGATCTGTCGAGCTCGAGTCTGAACTCGAGCCAACCACGAACTCAGATTGAGATCGAAGATGCGAGAGAGAGAAAAATACCCATTTTCATACCAATTCATGGCACCAAATCATTTTCAAACCAAACCAGTTCATACTTCATAGCCATTTTCATTTCTTGAAGCACCAAACCAACACAAAAATTCCAATAAGACTATAACAACACCACAAAAATTAAAGAACCGTTTTCTCAAAAAATCGTGAAGAAGAAAGATGAGAAGTCACCGGAGAAGCAACGATAGGTGGTGGGTCAAGGTTCAGTCGACTCGCCGGAAGGAGAGGAGTCAATTGGTGGTGGACTCAGGCGAACTCGCCGGAAGGAGAGGAGTTGATAGGTGATGGACTTAGGCGACTCGCTGTTGCTGTCGCGCTGCCGTCGCTGTTGCCGCGCCGCCTGCTGCTGCTTCCTTCTTGTTGCAGACGGCGCCGGTGGTGATGGTAGATTTGGGTTTAGGGTTACATTTCTAAAAAAATGGGGGAGAAAGGTGGATGTCGGTGATGATGGAAATGAGAGAAAGAAAGATAAATGTGTATTTGTTTTAATATAATAAATGGAAATAAGTATATTAAATGTATGGTATAATCTTTTAATATACTATTATAAATATTATTAATTAGTTTTGGTAATGTATAATTAGTAAAAATATAGAAAATATATATTTATTAAATTATTAAAATATTTGTGCATAATTGGTATAGTTATTAATATTAATTAAAAAAATAAATATACATTATTGTTTAAGAATTGTTGATTTTATTATATGCAAAAATAATAATAATAATAATAAGATGAACTTCTTAAGCCAAAGTATAAAATATTGATTGATCTCATTATATATATAATAAAAAATAATAAAAATGATTAAAATTGTTCAAACATCATTAAATTATTCATTATTATTATTATTATCTTTAAATATTTTAAAGTTGATATTGATATAAGTTCACAATCTGCGATAAATTTGTATATTCATAAATGTTACTATTACATTGATGTAACTATCATCTTACATTGTTGAATAGCATGAATTAGTCGGGCTATCAAAATTTAAATTAAACCGTTAGATATGATCAAATGTATAGAAAAATACATTTGATAAAATTTTAGACTTATTGAGTATATGAATGTCGAGATATTGTACTTGAAACATAAGAGTAATTATTTAAGATGGTGTATCGTTGAATCAGGCCATGTGATTTTAAATCACACCGTCTGATATGATCTAATTGATATAGACTTATATATATTAAATTTGGTATGAATCGGGTGTCTGAATTTTAAGATATCATAATTGTTGATTAAGCTTTTTGAATGCATTATATAAAATATATAATAATATAATTATAATTGTTCAAACATCATTATTATTATTATCATTATTTTTATAAATTCATATGAATCACTAAATTTCAACATAAATAATGCATATTTTATTTCTTGATATAAATATAAGACAATACAAATTTTTATTAAAATATAATATAAAGTTTATATGTGTCATATATTTTATAAAAATATTATAAATTACTAGATTATTGATTGTTTTTGTACAAAAATTAAAATGTATAAATAAAAGCATCATAATTTATTGTTATCAAAATAAAATGTATAATATTGATTAATAATTATAATATATGATCAATTTTGAGTATAAAATTGATAAAGTATTGAATATAGTATTAAATATATAAAAATTCTAAAAAAAATATATATATATATAAAAAAAGAAAGAAAAAAGCTCGCGAGCTCGCGAGCAGAGACAAATAAGCTCGAGCTCGAGCTTGACTGGAGCTCGAGTCGAGCTCAAAATCGAGCCGGCTCGCGAAACTCGCGAGCCGGCTCGGCTCACCTGCCACCCCTACTTTTATCTGGGGAGAAAGGAAGATCAAAGAAAAGAAGCTGGTCATTACTTTCCAAGTTCACTCAATCCATCCGTGTATATTCTGAGAGAGATCAGGAATGCCTTGCTGAGGACTTCTGCTCGTTGAACCTCCAGAAATCAGGAAAAAACATGGACATTGTTGCCGTGCAAAATGTCTTGAAGCAGTTGAAAACATCAGAAATGGCTATCCAAGAACTCGAAGAAGAACTAGAAGCATTTTTCAGGAGTTTAGTCAAAACTAGAGTTTCCCTACTTAATGCACTTAACCACTAGGCTCTCATTTTGATCATGAGACAAAGTCAATTGTAAATATGCCTATGGCTACAAAGCAATATTCAAATCTTATCCATTTCTGTTGATCTTATTTCTGTTTTAGAACTCAATATTTTGGCAAGTTCGTTTTTCTTCTTTTCCTTTTACCGGACATTTCTGGATATTCATATTTAAGCTGAAATCAACATGTCGTATTAAAGCCTGGAGTCTGGGCTCAAATCACCTTAGGTTTTCAGCTTCTGGCCTTAAAATTGAACTTGACTTAGAAGAAAGGCGAAAAGGTCCAGAAAGCGAGTGTAAGACCACCCATCAAATTATATTCAATACATACATGCAACTTCATCTTTTCCAGTAGAACATGATCTAATCATATTGGTTCATCTACAAAAATTTATCGATTTATTGATGGTTCCAGACAGAGAGTTCTTTTCAAAGTAATAATATATTCATCCTGTTTTCCTGCCAATTCTATATTCTTAGAAAGAACAGACTCTGTTCCTGCGTCGATTTTGCGCCACTAAATTGAACTAAACGGAAAAATGCCACAAAATGACCTTAACTACAATCAACTTATTAGCTTCGTTGTAATTCAGCAATAATGATATTGAAAATCAGTAACTGAGTATCTGGAAACGATCTGGCTGTGACTTATCACATATCTAATGCAAAAGGCTGTCGAAATTCTCTGTGTTCATCCTCATAGAATAAAACAATGATGACATTTTATGTCAAGCAGGAATGAGTAGCACACCAGTGCATTCCTATACAATCAGCAAACACAGCTCGTGAAGCTGATATCATGAGCTCATCAATCTGCAGACGGTTGGAAAAACCGAAGATATATTTTCTCTCCCTGTTATATCATTTCATTTTTATATATGCTTCATCATAACTAAACCATGTGCCTGTCAAGGTACCACTCTCTCTACCTGTAGAGAACAATTAATTGAGAGAAAAGAAGAGACTAGACATGACAAGTTGACAACCAAACAACAAGAGCTGTGATTCGTCTGGTTTTTCAACTACATCTTATATAAGTAAATATGCATGAAGTTTGTTTTCGCCATTACAGATGCCAAGACTCTGTATATGCAATTGGCTGATTCCAATGTAAACAAAAAGTAGCAACAAGCCACGAATTTTCTGTCCACTTTGCTTCTGCATCTAATCCTTTTTCTCTGCATGTTATATTTCTGAAGTATTAATTATAATAAATTAAAGTATAAATTTATTAAAAAGTTATCTTACAACTTAAATATGTTCTAGTATCTTCATGATCATTTGGTTTAAACAGTAGATCTTTAATTGAATGAAAGGAATTAAGTTGATTGTTAACTCCGAAAACTGTTATAAAAAGTTTAATTGTTTGAAATGATTCTTAAAAGTACATATAAGTGGGATATTATTATAACATTAAATTTACTATGAAAATGAATGTTAACAAGTGAAATACGTCAGAAATTTGTCAAATTTCAACTTTTCTTGTATTTCAAAGTTGAAGTTTGATTATCCAAAATGTGCAGGTCCAGCAATCTGTTAGAATATAAATGATCTTTTATACACTCCATGCTTTCCAATTTGAAACTGAAGCTTTTGCTTGTATACAAAAATCAATAGGTAGACAGATAGATTCATAGAAAGTTGGGTTGAAGATTTGTATATAGAACTTTGTCAGTATCCTCTTTTTGATATTTACAGTAGTGTGGTAAAAAACTGAAAATGTCAACAGAAGCCAAGGGGCTAATGGCTGAGAACATTAAGAAGAGAAACTCTAGTTTTCACTAAACTCCTAAACAAGGCTTCCAATTCCTCATCAAGTTCCTGGATGCTCATTTCTGCTGATTCCAACTGCTTCAATGTAATATTGGCCATCCCTTTTCTGGACCTGTGCATGTTCAAGGAGCACAAGGCCTCAGCAGCAGTTTCTTGCTCGACCTCGGTATGTACTCGTTTGGTGTGAGCAAACTTGGAAAGCAACGACCAACTTCTTTGCTTTGATCCTTCCTTCTCCCCAGACAAGAGCATCAGTACAGATTTTAGGACTGAGAAATCAAGGGCCTCTGTTTCTTTTAGCATCGCACCAATGGTTGGGAGTGGTGTAGAACTCTGGTTTGAGGTCTTCAAATTCTTGATGCACTTGTTGACCATCTTGTTGATCTTCTTTCTTGAGGCCACATAAGTATTAACGTCTTCTCCTGCGGCCTTTTCACCTCTATTTCTCCTAATAGAGGATTCAAGATCCTGAATGGATTCCTTGGTTGAACAAACCACATCTCTTGAAAATCCACAGAGATCTACGAGCCTGAGAGATTCCTCAAGCAACTCATGTACCCAACTTTCACCTTGTCCCTGTGAAAGGGCTTGTTGGACTGAAGGCATCTGAATCAGATTATCGATGCCTTGATGCAAATCTCTGAGGATAGCCAAGTTCATGCATATAGAAGTGGCTGATGTTGATGCGGCTTCTGATGACTTTAACCTGCATAGATGATCTTCCACACTTTCCATTACTGAATGAGATTGAGATGGAAAACTGTTTGATCGAGAGTGGAAAGCAGCCATCTTTTTCTATCAAAAGTGAACTCTTTGAGGCTGGAATCTACAATTTGTTTCTGGAGAGAAGATGTTGAGGGGTTGAAGCCATCTCTGTGGAACCAGCATATATAGGAAGATGGAGAAAGAAAACAAAAGGAATCTATTCCACCTTACTATGTCTCACCACGGCTCGGAATTGAATTAAATGTGACCGCATGCAAAGCCAGTGCTCCCTGAATCTGAAGCAACTGAAGATGGAAAAATTCAATCAACAGATCTTGCCTACATTGTATACACTGATCATGCAGCATTAGGAATCTTGACAGCCATTAAGTTGATTTAATAATGTGGCTGCCTTCAAAACTGAGGCATAATCAGCTTCTAACATCTTTTCTGCAACAGAAAGAGGGGAGAAAAACTTAATTTTATTATGATGGTGGTTCTGATCATCAGACATGGAGAAACATACACAAGTATGATTAAGAAACATCATTGATGTAGCACGTGTTTCACCAGGAATTGGAATTCATATTCCTCTTGGTAAGAAAACTCTATATTACTGATTAAGAAAATGGAAATGGAATAAATTTACCCATTATTTTTCCAGAGCATTAGAAAAAAACACAATTTTAAGGTAACACAGCAAAATCCATGGACAAGGGATAAAAGATTTATATACTGCTTATTAGAATTATCCTGTTTTTTCGACAGAAGCGTACAACTCAGATAATGGAGAAATTGCACATGAGTTCAGTTAAACGCATTTGGTGTAGCATGTGCTTACACAAACAATTACTATTCTCTGTCCTCCTTCTAGCTACCTGATATCAAGTCATTAAAAATTGTCATTTTCATCCATTACCTGATCTATGATTAAGAACAAGTGGAATCTTGACAGCCTAGCTGTAGACACAGTCCATTACTGATCACACGGTTGCTTCACCAAACTATAAAGAATGATCATGTTGTTACCAATGAATTGTATCATCACCTAGAAATTTACTGAAGACATCTAAAGGTAAATTCCAGATCCATTGCAATACAAAAAATATATCAATATTCTCCACGGATATCCAATGTGAAACTTGAACTCTGGACACCAGGACAGATCAGCCATTCTCGGTAGACAAACAGAAGAACAGATTTTGGAGCAAGAATTTATGCAATGGAGTGTATAGATAATTAAGTATCAGTATTGAACTTTTGTGTCATTTACAGAAGTATATAGACAATTTCATGGTGTGGTAAAAAATTAATACAAGCCAAAGAGGCTAGTGGTTAAGCACGTTAAGAAGAGAAACTCTAGTCTTGACTAGACTCCTAAATAAGGCTTCTAATCCCTTTTCAAGTTTCTCGATGGTCATTTCTGATGCTTTCAACTTGTTTTGCAAAGCAATGTTGTCCATGCTTTTTAGTGACTTGAAGATGTCGAAGGAACACAAGTTCTCTGCAACAGCTTCTTGCTGGACCTCAGAATGTACACGGCTCGTCTGAGTGAACTTGGAAAGCAATGACCAACTTCTTTGCTTTGATCTTTCCTTTTCCCCAGCCATGAGTACCAGTACAGACTTTAAGATTGAAAAAGCAAGGGCTTCTGTCTCTTTCAGCATCATCCCGATGGTTTTAAGATCATAGTCCTTGTCAGGGAATGCTGTAGAGTTTTGGTTGAAGCCTTTCAAATTCTTGATGCACTTGTTGACCATTTTATTGATCTTCTTTCTTGAGGCCACATAAGCATTCATGTTGTTCGCTTTGGTTGTTTCACCTTTATGCCTCCGGACAGATGATTCAAGATCTTTAACACATTACTTGGTTAAGCACACAACATCTCTAGAAAATCCGCAAAGATCTACAAGCCTGAGAGATCCCTCCAGCAACTCATTTATCCAATTCTCGTCTTGCTCATTGGAGAGGGCTTGCTGCACTGAGGCCATCTGAATCAGATTATTAATGCCTTCATGCAAATCTCTGAGACTAGCCAAGTTTGTGCATATAGAAGTGGCAGACGTTGATGCTGCTTCTGAGGATTTTACCCTGCATAGATGCTGTTCGACAGCATCCCTTACTGGATGAGATTGGGATGGGAAACTATTTGATCGAGAGTGGAAAGCAGCCATCCTTTTCTATCAAAATCAACTCTTTTGGAGTAACTGCTGTGTATTGGGAAAGATGTTGAAATGGTTGAAACCATCGCTCTGCTATGTAATATATATAGGGGAGATAGAAAAATAAGACAAAAGGAACCCATTCCATCTACATTGTCTCATCACTGCTGAAAATATTTGCAATGAATATTGTTGCGCACGAGTTCCATGTCTCCACGATCTTGAACAATTGCAAACCAAAAACTCAATAATAGAGATCTCAGCTCTATTATAACTGCTAATATTGAAGCATGAGGAATCTTGACAGCCATGAAATTAAGATAATCAATTGTTCATTCATAGAACTGACTCAATAATTTATGAGCCTAAGCAAAATTAGTGTTTCCTAACTGTGAGTGCTGGAAACAAAAAATTAACTTTCTATGTTGGAGGTTTCTGATCTTCAGACAATTATGAAAATATATAGAAACGCTCACAATTGTAAATAAAACGTGTTCTTAAACGCATTAAGATCATGGAAAAATGGTGTGTTTATCTATAAATATACCCAACATTAACAAAAACTGAAAGCTAGGGAGTCCTGACAGCATAGCATAAAATGATAAATCACAAACCACACAGTTGCACTCATATCATAAATTAATGATATTTTTACTACGGAATTATAATCAAGCACGTTGTTCCAAGATGAACAAAGAGCTGTACTTCAAAGGGGTTAATTCTGGTATACTGATCAAACAAATCTAATGTTATTTCAATGCCACATTGAATCCAATAAACATGATTCTAACCAAAAAAACTAATTAATATTACTCCAGCATCGTTCTTTGCTATATAGCTATTAGGTTGGTAATGCAAGAGTGAACCAAAATCAACAAATAGTTTTGACTCATCATTCATTAGTACATTGTGATGCACCAAAAAATAGTTGACTCATTTTTTAAAGCTGCTAAGCAGAATTTTCCACACTACCAGTGACTGCTAAGCAAGGCAAGTCAGAGTATTTTGGATAGAACCAAAAGATATTTTTCAAATGAAGTTGAATATCTATAAACTGAATTAGTAAATAAAGAATTTTCCAACTATTATTTGTTTATCATTTACAAAAGTATACAATTGTCTCTATGTTGTCAAAAACTCAAAAAAAAAAAAAAAAAAGAACACAAGGCCAAGACGCTTAGTGGCTGAGAGCATTAAGAAGAGGAACCCTTTCTTTATAAATTCTTGAAGAAAGATTCAAGCCGTTCTTGTTCTTCCTGAATAGCCATTTCTAAGCTTTCAATCGCTTTAGAGAATCTGGGACACCACAGCATCTATGCCTTTACACGACTTGTGGAAAATGTACTCGTCTTGAAAGGGTAAATTTCAAAACCTGTGACCAGCCTCTTGGTTTCAAGCTTGCATTTTCCCAGTTATGAGCATCATCACAAACTTGAGGACCGAGAATCCTATTGCCTCAGCTTCTTTCAATGTGCCTGTGATGCTCTAAGATCTTGGCCCATGTCAAGAACTACCTTTGGAGAAAATTGTTCGGAGCCCTTCATGTTCTTGAGGCACTTTTTGATCATTTTATCTATTTTCTTTCTTGATGCCATAGAAGCCAGTATCGTGTTCCTTGATAGCCTCACCACTACTCCTCCTGAGAGAGGATTCAAGTTCTTGAACAGATTCCTTCACAAGTGCCATAACCTCTTTGCAATTCCACAGCTATCCAGCAGCCTCAGAGATCCATCAAGTAACTCAACGGCCCAACTGTTCCCTTGTTCAAGGGTGAGAGCTTGCTTGATAGATAGCATCATGGCAATTCTATCAAGTTATTGATGCTTTTCAGCAAAATATTGAGAATATCAAAGTTCGTGCAAGCAGAAGAAACTGAAGAAGATGTCACGTCTACTGCGCTCGTTATCCTAATCAAATGGTCTTCAAAATCTTCAACTATGCAATGGGATTTAGGTGACGAACTGTTCTATCGAACCATTGTTTACTCCAGATGGAAGCTAAGATGGTGGAGTCATTCCTTAAGCGCGAGCTATATATAGGTATATGAAAAAAAGGGGCAGATGATTATCTACTCAAGATGTCCCTTATTATTCAATATCAATTAGTTCTATAGTTGGACAATGCACACGATTGCATTGTCATGCTGAATATTGGACAGGAAAGCTACCAACTATTAACATTTCATGTGTGCCAGCAAATGATGCGGATAAGATGGATCCTGTAAATCTCAACTCTGATGCTCACAGCTTTCATGTTTCATTACTATAGTTTTAGGCCTTATAAAACTTCAGCACTCGAGTGCAATTATTGTCGTTCTGTATAGAGAACAAATATTATATGTTTTCTTAGTACCTAAACTGTCAATTATGAGCTTTTTTTTTTGTTGGAATCGCACTTCTTGAGCTAATTCATTGTCTGTGGATCAACAACACTTCAGCATTATAAAATTTAGCATTGCTTCCTGTCTTTACATCAAAGTCGAAAGATGACAGATTTCACAGGTTCATGAATTTGCGAGTTGCATTGAATGACCATTATCATAATACCGTCTTCATGGCTGTCAAGATTCCTCATGCTTCATGAACAGCAATTAAAATGTGGCAGAGATCTCCATAATTCAGATTTCAACTTCAAATGTTCAAGATGTGGGTAGCAAGAAACTCGTGCAACATAATATTTATTTCAAATTTGCAGCAATGATGAGGAATCTGAGGTGGAATAGATGCTTTTTGTTTGTCAACTATCTCCCTATATATAGGCAGTGCATAAGAGATGGTTTCAAGCACCCAAACCTCTTCTCAAGACTCAAATTCTACTTTCAGCCTAAAAGAATTATTTGAAAACAAAATGGCAAATTTGCATGTTCGATCAAACAGCTTGCCATCAAAATCTCATCCCATAGTAAATGATGTTGAAGATCAGTTGTGCAGGTTGAGGTCCTCTGAAGGGACATCAACTTCAGCCACTTCTGTGACAGCAAACTTGGCTAGCCTCAGAGACTTACATGAAGGTATCAATAATCTGATACAGATGCCTCAACCCAAAGAAGCCCTCTGCCATGGAAACAGTGAAAAATGGACCAATGAGTTGCTCGAAGGGTCACTTGGGCTTGTGGATCTTTGTGGATTCGCAAGAGATATTCTAAGTTTAACAAAGGGATCTGTTCAAGATCTTCAGTCATCTATCAGGCGAAACAGAGGTGAAACTGCCACAGCAGATGACATCAATGCTTATATGACCTCAAGAAAGAAGATCAACAAAATGGTTAAGAAGTTCATCAAGAATTTCAAGAACTTCGACCAGAACTGCACACAATTCTTGAAAGAAGACTCTGATGTCAAGGCCATTGCAGGGATGCTGAAAGAGACGGAGGCTTTTGATTTCTCAGTTCTAAATTCTCTTCTTACAATTTTGTCGGGGGAGAAGGGAAGATCAAAGATTAGAAGTTGGTCATTTCTTTCCAAGTTCACTCAAACTAGCCGCATGCATTCAGAGAGAGATCAAGAATGCGGTGCTGAGGAATTGTGCTTGTTGAACCTCCACAAGTTGGGAAAAAACATGGACATCACTGCTGTGCAAGATGTCTTGAAACAGTTGAAAGCCTCAGAAATGACTATCCAAGAACTCGAAGAGGATCTAGAATCATTTTTCAGGAGTTTAGTCAAAACTAGAGTTTCTCTTCTTAATGCCCTTAACCACTAGGCTCTCATTTTGATCATGAGACACAAGGAATTGTAAATATGTCTACTTCTGCAATAATATTCAAATCTTCATCCATTCATGTTGATCTACTTCATGGCCTCTTTTCCATTTTAGCGTCCGAGTGTTTTGTCAAGTTTTCGAGATTGTTTATCTTTTTCCAATTTGCAATACATTGCCGGAGTTCATAATTAACTGAGATCAACAGCATTCATCAATGATCTCAATGTCATAGTAAAGGTTGGAAACTTGGGTCTGATCAATAGTATTCATAAATGATGTGAAAAATGGAACTTGTAATTCTCAGTTGTCATGCTCACAGCTCCAGATATGAAAGGCTGACATTAGACTCAACATTTGATAAACGCTTCAAATTCAATTCATCTCCAGTGAGAAAGAGTGGTTAGGTATCATTAGTCCAAGCTTCTTCAAGAACATTTACATTTCTTTTTTCAACTTTTCACACTCTTCGAGTAAATACTAAAAATTCATTTTTTTTTTTTTTTTTTGAGTGAATGTGAAAAGACAAATTGTTTGGAAAATAAAAATACTTCCAGGACTTTTCTTCTTGTCTGCATTCTCCCCCTCCCTTTTAAAGCATGGTGAAAATCAAAGCAAGCATGATTGGATAATATTCAGCACACGTAGAGCCAACCCAAGCGACATTTCAATCTATGGCTTCCGTTTAATCGTAAACCATTTAGATTTTCTATTCCCTAATTTCCCTTCATCAAATATCCTTTTTCCCCCTTCTGATTGATTCCTATAAATTTCGAGGCATCAGAAAACAAGAAACAGAACTCCTCAACTATCATGGCTTCAGCATTAACAAACCCTTTACTTTCCTCCAACTTTTTTGGAACCCAAGTATATATTTCTTCTCCCACACCCAAAACAGTTTCAAGAAAGCTCATTGTTCCACAATCGATTCTAAACAACAAGAATTCCAACAAATCAAAGGTCGTCTCAAGCCATGGAGCTTTGGCTGCTCTACTTTTCTCTTCAATTGTTCCGCAAGCATTAGCATTGGATAATATTCCACCACCTGCTCCTGCTCCACAAGTGATCGAAATTGAGGCCCAAAAGACTAGCCAGTCGTCACCCTTTGCCCAAAATCTAATCTTGAATGCTCCAAAGCCTCAGGCCCAGTCCACCTCTGATCTCCCTGAAGGTTCCCAATGGCGTTACAGTGAATTCTTGAATGCGGTGAAGAAGGGTAAGGTCGAGAGAGTGAGGTTCAGTAAAGAGGGGAGTGCCCTTCAGCTGACCGCAGTGGATGGCCGCAGGGCAACTGTGATTGTCCCCAATGACCCGGACTTGATTGACATTTTGGCAATGAATGGTGTTGATATTTCGGTTTCTGAAGGTGATACTGGAAATGGGCTGTTTAATTTTATTGGGAATTTGCTGTTTCCAGTGCTTGCTTTTGCTGGCCTTTTCTTTTTGTTTAGACGGGCCCAGGGTGGGCCGGGCGGGCCTGGAGGACTTGGCGGGCCAATGGACTTTGGCAGGTCCAAGTCCAAGTTCCAGGAGGTGCCTGAGACTGGTGTCACATTTGCTGATGTAGCAGGGGCTGATCAAGCAAAACTGGAGTTGCAAGAGGTGGTTGATTTCTTGAAAAACCCAGATAAGTACACTGCGTTGGGTGCAAAAATTCCGAAAGGTTGTCTTTTGGTTGGTCCACCCGGTACCGGGAAGACCCTTTTGGCAAGGGCAGTGGCTGGTGAGGCTGGGGTACCGTTCTTTTCCTGTGCTGCCTCAGAGTTTGTAGAATTGTTTGTAGGTGTTGGAGCTTCAAGAGTGAGGGATTTGTTTGATAAGGCTAAGTCAAAAGCTCCTTGCATTGTGTTCATTGATGAAATTGATGCTGTGGGTAGGCAGAGAGGGGCAGGACTTGGTGGGGGCAATGATGAAAGAGAGCAGACTATTAATCAGCTCTTGACTGAAATGGATGGATTTTCAGGTAATTCTGGTGCAGCAACCAACAGACCGGATGTTCTTGATTCTGCATTACTGAGGCCTGGGAGGTTTGATAGACAGGTCACCGTGGACAGGCCTGATGTTGCTGGTAGAGTAAGAATTCTTCAGGTTAGTGAGCTTTGCTAAGCCCTCACTCTTTAGTGCCTTTAGTCGATATAAATGTGGACTTGTGGAGGTATCATTTTTAAGGTTTGAATCACTTCAGGTTACGCAACACCTACGGAACATTGATGATCAGTCAATTGAAAATTTGAGTTTTATGCCCAACAATTAGAAATGGTTTGCTTAATTATGGTGACTGTTATGTGATTTCCAGTAGTCTTGAAGTTTAAGCCTGATGTTTCAGTTTAGGCAGTTTGAGAACTGTAAAGTAAACTTCTGTGCAGCTTTTGCCCTAACTTCAATGAGTTTATGTTGGCACTTACACTATAATGTTAATATATGGGATTCAACTCCTCCCTTGTTCAAATTTGTCACTGCCCTAAACTAAACTTGTATGGAGCTACTGCAATAGAGATGTCTTACGTATAGGCAATCTCACTATTAAACTTTTTGCACTCTACTACCGTATTACTCAAAACTTGTTAGTGCTGACCTCTCATTGTCAAATTTTCAGAGAGTACTTGTTCCGTTAATCTAGAAATCACCTTGGCACATTCTCATTTCACATTTTGTCACATATCATTGCCATACCAGGTGCATTCCAGAGGAAAGGCGCTTGCAAAGGATGTCGATTTTGAAAAGATAGCCAGGAGAACACCAGGTTTCACTGGTGCAGATTTGCAAAACCTGATGAATGAGGCAGCTATCCTTGCCGCAAGGCGTGACCTTAAGGAAATAAGCAAAGATGAGATATCTGATGCGCTGGAGAGAATAATTGCCGGACCAGAGAAGAAAAATGCCGTTGTATCTGATGAAAAGAAGAGGCTGGTTGCTTATCATGGTATGAAACTGCAAATAAGAATTTGAATTTGCCTTAGCTTTTTTATCCTTTGGTGTTGGTTGCCTGATTGCTATGAGTGCAAATTGTGTGTAGAGGCTGGGCATGCATTAGTTGGTGCTCTGATGCCAGAGTATGATCCAGTTGCCAAGATCTCCATCATTCCCCGTGGCCAAGCTGGTGGACTTACCTTCTTTGCTCCAAGTGAAGAGAGACTTGAGTCAGGATTGTACAGTCGAAGCTACTTAGAAAATCAGATGGCAGTCGCTCTTGGTGGAAGGTCAGTTAGGCATTTTCAAGCCCTCCCATGAATAATTCATGAATAACTTCAAACAGTTTCTTATTAATCGAGGGAGTCATTTTTTAAAATATCATAGGTGGTTGTCATTTATAACTGAAGGATGAAGTCTTTCAAAGATTTCCCAACTTCATTGTAATATCCTTGGTGATATTCTCTCAAGAAGTTGCTTGTTCCTCCATAACTTTTTTCCACTTCTGTTTTTGGGATTGGGTATTCACAAATATCCTTTGTTCATACAGGGTGGCCGAAGAGGTTATTTTTGGAAAGGAGAACGTAACAACAGGGGCGTCCAATGACTTCATGCAAGTGTCGAGGGTCGCAAGACAGATGGTTGAGAGATTTGGCTTCAGCAAAAAGATCGGACAAGTGGCCATCGGTGGACCTGGTGGGAACCCCTTCCTGGGCCAACAGGTACTTACTACCTTTACAACACATCTCAAGTACATTATTAGACGACTCTTTAACATTCACGATATACTTCAGATGTCAACCCAGAAAGACTACTCAATGGCAACAGCAGATGTGGTGGATGCAGAAGTGAGAGAGCTGGTAGAGAGAGCATACACAAGAGCCACACAGATAATTACCACACACATAGAAATTCTGCACAAGCTTGCTCAGTTGCTGATAGAAAAAGAAACAGTTGATGGAGAAGAGTTCATGAGCCTGTTCATTGATGGTAAAGCTGAACTGTATATTGCCTGATTCTTCTGAGAACTTGGAAAATTTTGTTTATATATAGGTCTACATACCAATTGTACACGCTGATAGCGATAAAATATTATTCAACATATTTGAGTGGTAATAATTAAGCATGACCATCTACTCAAGTCGATGTATGTATTTTTCCCTCCATATTGTACATTTGTGAAAAACAATCAGACCCCCCAAAGATCAAATGATACAGGCAAACTGTGCAGTATGTGATTACGACAGAATTTGTCACACCAAGACTTCTCAACAAGTAATAGATGGAAGGGTCATCATCCTTTTCCACCTCGTTGCTTCTTTTCTTCTAGCATGGCAGCCTCATTCAACATGTCAGCTGCATCCTTGTGCATGTCAAGCTTGGCCAGGGCCACAGCCTGCATGTAAAATGCTGTGGACCAATCAGGGTAAATGCACTGAGCTTGCATCGCGTCCCGGAGGGCAGCATCTGGTTGATCACACATAAGATAACAAAGGCTTCGTCTTGCATGAACAGTTGGGGAAATCATGGTGCCCACATCTATGAACTGCACATAATCAGTTTAGTAAAGGTTCTTATAGTATTGACAATTTCCACATCCCAGCTCCAACTTGCATTATTATTCCAGAGCCTAGAGAATACACCTAGAGAAGTTTTCCCACAAAAGCAAGTACCTGAGAATAGCAATCTATTGTAGTTTTGAAATCTTTGTCACGGAATGCTAAGTCTCCCCTTTTCCTTGCATCCAACATATCTCTGATTTGTTGAGTCCATTCTTGGAAAGACAACTGTTTTGCATCCAATTGGTACTTAGAATAGATAGATATCAATCAAATTCACCACAGCATCATTAGCCAGGATAGCATACCTCATCGGTTCCCTCATCATCCTTGTAATGTTGCATCACCAAAAATTGATGGATAGCAGTGAGATCCATACGTGAACAGGCATCACCCATGGGTGAGAGCGGATGTGGTGGCGTAGATGGTGTTTCTTCACGCTTTGGAATTCCCAGCATCACATAAGATGGTACCTGCAATTGGCAATTTCTTGGTTATCTTCTTCAGTAGCATCACAGATTCAGTAAGTACTGTACCATGAGATCAATGTTTTTACCAACCCTATACTCAACTCTATCACCAAATCAGTGTCATCAGAAACCCTGGCTTAAGCCAGGAATAGATAAGGCGGTTTTTTTCCATTTTTCAAAATCAAAGAGACATATGATGTACTTTCTGCTACTTTATTAAAACCCCAAACTGTCAGTTAGAAGCAAGCATGGGAAAAATAAGATAAGAATGAGGGAAAAGAAAACAAGCACGTGCAAAATGCATAGCAGCGGAGAGAACCAAAACAGCATTAGCACCATTAGTGACAGCGAACAAGCAACATAGACTAGCTAGGCAGACCAGAATATTACAATGTTATGTTTTTTAGAATTGGTCTTTTCAGAAAGTCTGAGACGAAGCAATCTGGCTGATAGAATTGCATGCCTCTTGTTAGCACAACCAATAAGAAAATACTTGGTATGTACTTCGTAGAAAACTCTCCCATTAGACACAACTCAAGGAAACCTACCTAGACTTGACATGATAACATTCAAAATTATATTAAAATCTTCTATGCACTATAGCATGATGTGCAAAACACAATAGCGATTAGATCATTATCGTATAATATATCATGTGTTTACGAAAGCATAAATCTGAATCTTTTAACAGCAAAGAAAGGAAATTAGGACTTGCATCGGGTTTATTTTGCAACGGGGCGAGGGTAGAAACAAGATCCTTGGTCTTTGGCCGTTCCCTTGGTTCATACTGCAAACACTGTGAAGCAAGATCAAAAACTACAGTAGCCTCTTCAGTTGAGAAATTTCCCTCTAAATGGGAATCCATTAAGAGAAGAATATTTTTGCCTCGTATCATATCCAGCGCCTGACATGCACAAAATGATTATCAGGTACACAGTCTCAAAATAATATTTAATGTAACCACTATAACTCAAAACATCAAGATATGGCCACAAGTATGAGACTAGTGACAAAATAATCTTAACACCAAATAACCTAGGTGGGGTTCTGCACTTAATTCCTTCTAATCAAGCAAATCAAACATGGCCTTTTTATGTCCCAAAAGTAAGCTTCCAGCTGTACCACGCATACCAGTTAGATACACTTTATTTGACCAAGTCAGCTAATTGAAATCAGTTATAAAAGTTATCATTTTACTCACGATAACAAGGGAAAACAGTATCCAAACTATACTGGTTTCTTCAAGTTAACTAGCTAGTTGCAATTAATGCCCTAGAAACGTCAAATAAAACAACACCGCATGTAAATGGAAGCTATACAGAAATGAAAGTTGATTCAGAAAAGAAATACCAGCTAAAAACCATGAATAGTTACTAAAGCTGATAAATAGCAAGATACAAATACATACATGGCTTGGAGGAATATGCTTTCCACTAAGAAGATCCAAAAGGACGGTTCCAAAGCTGAAAAAACACTTTCCTGGGTGACCCTCCCTACAAGAAATTTCAACCACATGCTAAGCAATCTTGATCTGTATACACACATACACAGAGGGAAAGAGAGAACAAGAAGAAAGCAAAATGTTTTTATGCACAAAAAGAGTGTTCAGTTAAGTTAATCCAGTTGATCGGACAGAAGTATCAAATTAGAATCAGTTGGCTTGTTTACTTAATACAGTTATGGTACAACATGACTTCACAATTTCTTCTTTTCTGTATCATTGATTATCTCCATCAGATCAAGAACCTAATGGCATTACAGATAGTTAGTAGCTCTAGCAGTTAATTTTGAAAGCCTTTCTATTGGTGTACTTAGAGAAACCTCATTTCTCTCCCATTAATATTACACTTTCAAGGAACATTCAGATTAGACAGAATGCTCAAAGACTGAGAGAATTGATGGTCATCCATGAAGCATCAAGTCAGACATCTCAACGAGACAGAGTCATGGTTGGTAATGTGTGGTGTGCGATAAGTTAGAACTATGGACAGGAATGGAGGACATATGAAAAGTTGAAGCTATGACTTAAAGAACTTAAAAGATTGAGCTCAGACTAAGATGAAGCATGCACCGACTCACCAATCATCATATTGATCTAAAACTGTTGAGGTAGTAAGTTTTAAGGTTGCCAATCATGTGCAGGGACGTGGGTGAATTCTCAGTAAGCTTAACCCTTTTCTGCTCTCAGAAAGTTTTTCGTAGTTGTACATGAATCTTGTTGCTTAGATAACATTACGACCTTGAATATATTGTTGTGGATGCTTGTTATTTACTAAGAGTGCACTGTATTCGTGTATAAACTGTTAAGGTCACTAACAATAAATACATGGATTTTAATTCACAAAATGACTTTTATAGGAAGAATTACTCAGGTAGAATATGTAAAAAGGTCAAGTAATTAGTTTAAGAAATATCTTACGAGAAAGGCTTTTCACCTTGTTTGAGCTTACTGTAGGAATAGCTAATTACAAGTACAACAGTTATGGGGGACAGAGAAATAAGCTAGTGAGGAGATCCCCCCAAAATATCAGGTCAGGAGCATAGATAACTATCAACCAAAAAGGGAGGCAGTGCCACCTAATGCAGAAGAGCTTTAGTTTGCCGTTCTGAGATATATTGGTTACATACAAATGACATGCTAGTAATCTATGTTCCACATAATTCTAAATAGAGGAAGATCTCAGTGTAGCGTAATTCTTCTAATCCTCTGCTTACGAAAGCCATTATTCAGAAACTCCACGATAGTACAATAATGTTTTAGGCCATTTTCATCTCAGTAAATTAGGTCAGGTTGTAATATGAATTGTGACCAAAGGTAAAAGGCACTGCATATAACATTTACCATTTCTCAGATACTCAGGAGGCGTATATGCAAGATTTGTGCTGTAACTTTTACCATCCCTGCTGTTCTTCATTAACCCAAAACAGGAAAGCCGTGGATCTCCATTCTGCCAAAATCAACCAAATCAGAACTTGTCTCCAAAAAGATAAAATAGAAATAAAAAACTGGGCACCAGCATGGCACAGAACAACAAGCACATGGCACGATGAATTACCCCTATCTCCCCTTGTAACAAAAGCAAATCTTCAACAAAAAATAGATAATTAACCTCATCAAAGAGAACTCTATAGGCATTCAAGTCATGGTAGAGTGGCCGACCCTCCCTGGTGCAGTAATCAAGTGCTTCAGCTATATATAGAGCAACTCTTAAACGCATTGCCCACTCAGGGGTTTGATTCTCCCCTGCAGAAAGTACAGAGAATATTTCAAATTGAACATAAATGAAGAACAAAACAAATTTTATCTATCAAGCTTCATATAGAAATACATTAACTACTGTGAAGAAATAACCCCTTCCCAGCCACCCTCCTCTGAAACCAAATCTGGAGAACACAAAGGTCTTCTGCGATCGACTGAGACATAACATTAGAGATAGCAAAAGAGGATAGCAAACAGATCGAGCATCATTGGAACATGGCAAGAAAATGCTTCTCTCTCAAATCGTTTATTGCACACACCATAACATATAAACTCCCCTTTTATAATCAATAAAACAAACACAAACTCTTAAAGAGTGTAATACACTAAGAAAAACAAACAAAATCTTTTGTAGTACCCCAAGCTTTTCACATAGCTTTCTTGCCAGTTGAGGCTGTTACCATCCTATTGAAAAAAAGCGCTTGTATATCTGACTTAGAGCAGAACCACAATCATCATGAAACAATTGAATTGAACATGTTACAGACTTTCACAAGACCAAGAAGTTCTTAAATGCAACAGTGCAACTTTAGAATAGGCTTCATTACACGAAACTGCTTTAAATTCATTGACATCAATATTGAATTGCGAAAGTGCCCAACTTCATGAGAATCTGCAGGCCTATATGGCTTATATCCAGAATGGATTGTTCACCTGGGTGACTAAGAAAAAGAACCAAATACACAGCTCAATAGTCGTCATAGATGACATGACAACCATACTCGAACAAGCATAAATTCCAAGCTCAAGCCTGCACGTTTCTATCATTCATCTCGGAAATGATTAGAATCTCTGCCTGACCTCAACCACAACTAAAAGCTTTCGTGATGGAAAATCTCAAAATACCAATAAATTTCCACAAACCCTTATACCTTAGCCACAAACCAATTAGGCCAACTGAGCACATTTCTAAAATTCACAAGCTTATAAGATGTTAGGAAAATCATACAAGCTATAGATTAGACGATATCTGCAAGAATTATAAAATTGTACTGACGATTAATAAAAAAGAGTAATGTGCAGCAAAATGCAAATAAATCACAAATTTAAGCTAAATTGGTAATTCGACAACTCAACGTACAGTGAAATAAATGCTTGGCGAGCGTCTCATTAGGCATAAATTCGGCAACGAGCAGCCTCTCGTCCCCGTCACAACAATACCCTATCAGATTCGCCAGCCTCTTGTGCCTCAGCTTCCCCACTTCCTTAGCTTCCTCCTTTACAATAATCCAAAAACATATTCAATAACTCTATAACCTAAATCCACGTTCTACTTTAGATGAGAAAAACATATTCGAAAATAAATAAATATCAAGAAAATATACACATACAGCAAACTGTTTGGGATCAGGCCACGCCATCTTGGTAAATTTTTTGACAGCGATCCACCTCTGGTTCTGCAGGCGGCCTTCATAGACGACATTGGGGGCTTTCTCCCCACTCTCCGAGACGATATTGTCGGAGCTGAAGTTGTTGGTGGCCGACTTCAGCTCCGCCAGCGAGAACTCCGCGAACCCCCCAGTAGAGGCTGCGTTGACGGAGGAGGAGCGGCGGTGTCCATACTGCTGCTGCTGCTGCAACTGATCCTTCTGCCCGGAGCGCGGCAGATGCTCCTTTGACCCGCAGCATCCCATGACGACTCGGTCGAGTTGACTCACCAAACCACCACCACCACACCCGACGCGAAGCTAAGAATACTCCTCTGATGAACAGCAAACCCAGCTCAGAAACACAATGATATGTTCAATATTCGAATCACACTAGGGATTATTATATGCAGAAATCCACAGTAATCTACACTTTACAATTACTAAAGTCGAGAAAATTCATTAAAATATATACACGTTCGTGCGGGTTATGAGGTAGAAAGGGATCTCGAAAAGAAGAGAAAATTTTGGTGAAAGTGCAGCCTCAGCCTCAGCCTCAGCGTGGGCCTTTGGGCTCTCTTTCCTCTTCTTCTACTACAACTACTGCTACTTTATAGCTTTTACTACCATTACTATTTTAAGGTTTCGATTTAAATTTTATCAGCGATTGTCAGTTTCCAGGCACCAGCTTACACCCAGCGACGACGATCGCATCGTTACATTTTCTTCTTCTTTTCCCACAGGAGGAAAAAAAGAAAAAAAGTACAAATTCTTTGTTGACCTCATACGTAGGCGTATTTATCACTGCGTCCACCAAATATTTTTTCTTTAGTTTGTAAATGTTAGTCAAGCTATAATGATAACGATCAATAAATTACAACGAGTTCTCTTGAAATTTATCATAATTATAAATATTATATTTTATTTAAAAATTTAAAATTATCTTTTTGAAATTAACTGTCATTGAATAATTACTTTCTATAATGGGATATCACAAAAAATATATTTATTACACAACCATTAATCTTAAGGTATTTTTAATTTTTCAAACAAAAAAAAGAATTATGATTATGACAAATATCAAGAGAATTCGTTGTAATTTATCTTATAGTAATATTTCAAAATAAAATATCTTTAATAGGAAAAAATCCAAAAATTCCCGCTGTGATTTTAGAAATGTTCAAAAACCCCCCTGTGAAAATTAAAATATCAATTACACCCCCTGTGATATAAAATAAAGTTTAAAAAAACCCCTGGGACCAAGGATTGCTGCTCACGCGCGTTGACTGCGAATTTTGGTGCGAAAAGTGTCTTTTTTGGACATTTTTGCCCTTATCTCACATTTAATATATATAATATTATATAATACATAATATATATAATTATATATATATATATAATTTATATAATACATAAAATAAATTAATAACTATATATATTTATAAATATAATTATATTAATATTTTTAATATAATTTTATTATTAAATTAATTATATTTTAATTTAAAAAAAAAAAGAAGTAGAAGAAGCGGCGGCGAAGTCGCCGCCGCGCCCTCCTCACCCCTGGGCGACGGCAACGGAGAGCGCGATGCCGTCGCCCAGGGAAGGCGAGGGCGACGCCGTCTCCCACCACTGTCGTGGGCGACGGGCGTCGCCCTCGGCATCTGGGCGACGCCGTCGCCTAGAAATAGTTATGGGCGACGGCGTTGCCCAGACGATGGGGCGCGGGGGTGAGGGCGGGCGATGTGCGGTGGGCGGCGGCCGGGGGGGGGGGGAATCAATCGGTGGGGTGTGTGGGGGTGGGGTGGGATTATTACTTTTTAAATAATAATTTTATTTTTATAAATTATAATAATTTTAGGTTGACCAAGTTGACGAAGAAGGGCATTTTAGTCATTGTCCCTATAAAATTAGACTTTTTTTGACCGGGGGGCGGTGTGATATATTGTTTGTAACACAGGGGGGGAAACTGATATTTAATTTTTCACAGGGGGATTTTTGATCTTTTTGCATAACACAGGAGGGCAAATTGAATTTAACTCATTTTTAATATGAACACACGTCAATCAATAATGTTTTAATTAATGATGATTAAGGTTAAGGTATTATGAATAAATTCAAAATTATATTTTTTAATTTCATAAAATATATGAATATGTGTATGTGAGTTTATTGTTAATAACAAAGAGCAAAAGTTAGATTGCGATTAAAATTATGTACCTTAATCCACACAAATTTCAAGCCTGTAAAAAATGGACAAATAAAAGTTTCATAAATTTAAATAGAAAAGTTGTGATTTTTTGATGTGGCGGCTATCCCTAATCTTTTTACCCAAACCGCACTCCAAGGGTTGGAAGCGTATTTCCGAATGCAAATGCGAATGCGTGATCTCTTCCTAACTTACGGGAGAAAATCACGAGCTACGGTATCAAAATTTTGAGAAAAATCTTGTGCTACCTTAAAATAATGTACCAAGACTTTGAAAATATTCGTGACAAAGAGCTTTGAATGGGAAGTTTCAAACGCCTACATGAGTGTCTCCTCGAGTTCCTTTTCACATACGTGAGCAATGGTTTAAGTAGTTTCAACTCACTTTTGTTGGATTTAACATAATTTTGACCATGGGATAATTTCACTTTTCGTACCCTAACTATACCCTAATTTCAGTTTTAGTACCCAATGTTTCCAAGCCATCAAAATTGGCACCCAAAGTTAACAATTTTCATCCAAATGAATACCTCCCGTTAAATTGACCGTTAAATTTAACGGTCAAGCCATTTTTGGAGGAAAAAATAGGTTGTAGTTTGTCTAATTAATGGCATTTTTTGCTACTATTTCATTCACCACACAAATTAGAGTTGAAAGAGTCAAATTGTGGAAAATTTTACAAAGAAAGATGAATAGAAACATAAACTGAAAATAAATTGATGAACGATGAACAATAACAACAACAACACTTCAACACTTCAACGCTGAAGAGATGCCTATTGGGACATCTCAACCCCCCAGCACTCAAGAGAGCAACCATAATGAAGTGTTGAAGTGTTGTTGTTATTTACAAGTGTAATTGTTCATCGTTCATCAATTTATTTTCAGTTTATGTTTCTATTCATCCTTCTTTGCAAAATTTTCCACAATTTGACTCTTTCAACTCTAATTTGTGTGGTGAATGAAATAGTAGCAAAAAATGCCCTTAATTAGACAAACTACAACCTATTTTTTCCTCCAAAAATGGCTTGACCGTTAAATTTAACGGTCAATTTAACGGGAGGTATTCATTTGGATGAAAATTGTTAACTTTGGGTACCAATTTTGATGGCTTGGAAACATTGGGTACTAAAACTGAAATTAGGGTATAGGTGAAATTATCCCTTTTGACCATTAATCGATCTATTTAAAAAAAAAGAAATTTGTATTTATCTTTAATTAATCCATCAGAATATATAATACCCAAATTTAATTACGACTTATTATTTTAAATGTATGTAAAACCAGAAAATGAAACAGGAACAACCGCGCTGGTCGTAACAGATCGACTTTCATGCTAGTCGAAATGGTTACTCTTACTATGCTTTCCACGAGTTCTGTTCTTTTCTGTCTTTTTGCCTTATCATGTATGTGCCGGGGAGCATCGCTCAAGAAACGGAAACGAGGAAGGGGAGACGGGAATCCAATCAGTACATTGTTGTTTTTCCGTACTATCACTTGTTCACATTCAAGCATCGTTTCCCACTTTCGAGTTAGTCGAATCCGTACTTCTTTTTATATTACGAGTGCCATAATTCAATTCAAGGGCTTCGGCATCTGATGATGGGGAGTGAGAGAATGAAGGCATAAACAAACTGATGAAAGCAGGATCTATTTGTCAAACCTATAAAGCACGAAACTTTCAGACGCTTGGAGCGCCTATCACTGGAGAGTCACTGCGCTTTCCCGTTGGAGGTAGGAGATAGAATCAATCCATCTTTCGGAATCCATTTAGTCAATCAAAGACGATAAGCATGACTTTCTTTACATAAGAAGAGAACAGAACCAGCATCAATGGACGGTAAAGGACCTATGACGAGAAAAATTCGTAAAAGAAAAAGAGGATGGGATTCCCAAAAGATTGAACTCAAAAACTATCTCAATGATTATCAATCAATTTATTTGAACTTCTAATAAGTAACTTATTCCAAAAAATTATATTCCAAAAAAATTCAATATCAACACCATCCAAAAATATTCCAATAAACAATATATAAATAATTTTTCGAAAGTTTTAAAAAAATTGTTTTTTTTTAATTTAGATTTATTTAAATGTAATAATTTATATATAATATATACAAAATAAAAAAATAAACTAGATAAATAAATAAATAAGTGTCCTCTTCCCCGCTTCTAGCTCCAGCTCCCCCTTCCTCGCGTCATCATCCCTTCTTCTCCTCCGCCCCGTCCTCTTTTACTTGCACTATGCGATAGCGAGATTCTGGGTGGCCATCAATGTCGCCAACGACCGCCGCCCTATATATATATACATACATTACAAATGTATTATATATAATTTAAATATATTTTTAAAATAACTTAAAATCTAGACAACTCATTTTTTATTATTGAAAATTAATTAATATTATAACAAGCATAATACGAGCAACTCCTTAAAAATTTCAACATCATTAATCAAATGAAAGAGAGAACGTGGATTATTTTGAAAAACACAAATGGGATTTTTTCCTAAATTATTAACGCATAAATTTTTTTAACTAAAAGAATAAAACATAGGAAACTTTTATGCAATTTATCCTATATTAGTCCTCCTCACTCTATCCTATATTTCTTAATTTCCCATTTATTAAGTAAATGGCATTGCATGTACCAAAATATATATGATTCCATGTTGTCTTTTTGAGACATTACTCACCCACATATGACATTGTACCATAATTTGGCCATGCCATTTGTCAACATACAATCTAATTCAATAATGTCTTAATTTTATACTTTTATATATATATATATATATATAATATATATATTAGCTTGCAACTTTTTGAAGAAAAGCTTCTATTCCAATCCAATCAAACCCCAACTTACATTATGAAAAATGTGAGAATCTTTTGACTTTTAAGTTCACACATTTTTATTTTATTTTTTAATTAAGTGCTTATTGTGGAGCAGTAGTGCCATTTTTCTCTGTTTTTTATAATTAAAAATGATCTCAACTTTTAAAGGTAAAATAAATAATTCATAGGTGCTTAATTTGTAACTTTATTGCATTATTAAAGTGGGTGTTGGGAACAATGGAAAAAAAAGGCAGGCTTACCTGTCAAGGACAACAAGCTTTTTTTATTTTATTTTAGGAGAAATTATATTTTTGATCCCACTCAATAAAAAATGATGATATTTTGACCCTCCAAATTTACGAATTTATATATCTGGTCCTATAAAATAAAAAATTATAGTATTTTTTGTATACACATTTGGTCCCATATGATAAAAAAATTTATAGCATTTTTTGTCCCAAATGCTATAATTTTTAATCTATGGTACCAAACGTGCTGAACTCGTAAATTGTGGAAGTAAAACTACAACATCCTCAATTATAGAGGATCAAAATTGCCAAGTTTTTTCTTTATTTTAGAATAATTAAAAAATGGGAACAACAATCTTCATAATCAAGTCATTTCGGCTTATTACAACAAGCGAATTTGTATTTCGATAGCGGAAACTATCAAACAGTCTCATGTTATTATAAAATATTTGGTTTGGATAATAAGTATTGCCCTAAATTTAAAAATAGCATATTTGTACCTAAGTTAATTTATTTTATAACATACATTATAAAAAGTCACAATTTTGTAACATTTGAATTACCACATCAATGTCCAAATAAATAGATTAATCGATTTATCCTATGTGCAAGTTACCAACTATAATGTTTGGGCACAATATAATGTCCAAATATACATTCCCTCGTACTTGCAACAGAGTCAGCCGGAAGCAGCCCCCTGCCTCCACACGCAGGGGATGCCAATTGAGTTGAAGATGGGAATTGGGAATTGGGAATTTGGGATTGGTAGAGCCCAATTGATGGTGGAAAAGGAAACCAATTAGAGCACAAATAAATAGAATAAAATTAAGTGGCCCAAATTCAAACTCAACCCAACTCACAATTTTTCCAAATAAAGAAATCCAAATTTTGAAAACAGCCCAAAAACCGCATAACAATTGGTACCCTTAATTATATACTAGTAATTTATAACACATTCGACGTATGTGAGTAATTATTTAATATTATTTATAAAAAATTTACTATTTAATAATTATATACAAAATAATAAGTTAAATATTATATTTATAGGGGGTTAAATGCAAATTACTTCCCTGTGTTATATGAAATGAGCAAATTAATCCCATGTGAAAAAAAAAAGCCAATTATCCTCCTGTATTTTTCATAATAAAACAAACATAGTCCGTCACGCGATTTTGTGTCATTCACGCGCCTTTTTTAGGTACTTTAATTTTTTTTTGGGTTTTAATTTATAAAATTATATTTACATCCTTATTTATAGATGTTGGATCAGACTGAATTTAAGGCTCAAATATAATTAATAAGATCAATGATTCTGATTCTATTAAATTTGATCAACGATCTAGATTAAATGCGGGCTGGGGGGCCGATGACTAGTGGGGGGGGGGCAACGGGGAAGAAGGGTGGGGGGTGGGTTGTTTGGATTTTTTAGTTTATTTTATTTTTTAATATAAAAATATATATTATTATAAATATTATATATTATAATATTAGAATATATTATATTTAAATATAAAATAATATTTTATTCTAAAAAATCAATTGAAATCGCACATAAAGCGCGTGTAGTGCACTTTCAAGGTTAGGGGAATAAATTATTTTATTTTTAAAAATACAGAGGGATAATTTGATATATATTTTTTTATAGGGGATATTTTGCACATCTCGTATATCACAAGAGGGTAACATGCATATTTTTCCTATTTATAAGGAAGCAATGACAAAAAAAAAAAAAAAAGAAGACAATGCTATAATATAGAGATAAGAAAAAGATGCATATATGAAAACAAAAAATAGAAAAACTACCAAAAGATAATGGCGGAATGGAAGTTAGATAAAAAAAACTCAAATTAAATAATAAAAAAATATATAAAATGACAGACCGTATAAGTTGAGACATCAAAAGGCCTTCCTCCCTTAATAATAAATCATTTATACTAATCTATCCCAATACCAAATAAAATTTACGATAATTAATAGTTTTGCACATGTGTTAAAACTATTGTAATTAAATCACATATAATGATGAGCTTAAATAATTAACGGAAGGGGTAGGTAATTAAGGAAATTAATGATGCATGATATATACATTGAGATAAGTACAGCTAAACAATATTCGGTCTTCTCGACAATACACTTGAACAACAATTAAGTCACATATATATATATATATATATATATATATATATATATATATATATATATATCTGTGTATTCCCTAATTAATTATTTAGATTAATTAAGTTAGAGCTAGCTGAGAAACATGATGAGGATAAGCACTTATAAGTTAATTAGTGAAAATACGTACAGAAAAGCATGAAAGCAAGTTGCGCTCTAATGAAGGCATGCATGAGCCAAAACTCCAGTTCATCATCATCCCTTTTCAAACAGGACATCACAAATCATTGCTTAATTATCACATTTCCAGCAAAACAATCTTCCGCGTTAATAATTACCTACATTTGTTTTTAATTACTATTTATGATCATTGATCAGTTTAATCTAATCATGTGCATGTTAATCTTAACTACGTTGTCTTTTTTGCAGTAATTTAATTATGTGCGTGTTGGGTGGTGACTGACGGATCCAGTTCACATGTTGGGACCGTGTACGTTTGTGCATGGCTGGATGTCTTGCAACATGGATATGTATGTGCCGGAATTGTTTGTTTTTAATTTTTGTAGCCACCCACACTGCCGTATTAATTACATATATTCATGCAATTATTTCAGCACCGCAACTATATATTAATTTGCGATGAATAATTCATTAATATAATATAGTCTTTGATTAATTGATTTTTTGAGTAAATAATATAGCAAAGTTTCGAGTTAGTTGAGCATTTAATGTTGTGGAATTCAAATTCACGAAAGAAATTTGAAAATTCAATGTTGTGATAATTCATGCAAAGTGATTAATATTAAATAGCATCATAATTTTCATAAAATTAAAAGAGCAAATAGGAATACATACATTTAAAAGTTTTTTTTTTGTAACATCTTAAAATTGAGAGAGTTACGATCAAATTCATCAATAAATTAACAATTACTAATATTTATTTAAATAAGAAAATGTTGTTTATCAAGAACCATAATTAAGAAAAATAATGGTATTTTTCACTAATTTGAGATTGATACTCGGACATTGATCCAAAATAAGACAGGACAAATCTACGGACGAAATTAATTAATTAATCAATCAATCAAGGTTTCGAGCACAACTGTACATTGTAAAATTTGGTTTTATGATATACGAGTTCACAATGTTCACTATTTCAATTTTAGAATAGCAAAATAAAGGGGGAAAAGTATACGACAAAAGTTAAAATGTACACTCAAACGTAATTTTCGATATTTTGTGGGGTTATTGTGTAAGCACATTGAGTAATGAAACCCTAGTGTTTATCAAACTCCGGAACGCCCTCTCCGCGCAACCTTCAATCTCCACGATGCAGTCTTCCGTTTCGTGCATTTTCTTCGACGCCATTTTCACCTCTTCCTCTGCTTGCTTCCTCAACTTCTCCAGATCTATCTCCTCGAATTCTCGAATTGCCCCTTCAACTTTCACATTTTTCGTTTTCTTCCCGAAATTCATCAGCCCCATGCAGGATGGCTTACGGAACGCCGACGAATTCGAGAGCCCGCCGAAGAGAGATCCAGAAACTGATACCGTCACCTTGAGCACATCGTTGATGACGTCAATGAGCTCGGCCTCGTCGTCGTACGGTGCTCGCGCGGGAGCCGTGGATAATTTCCCAATTGAAGCGAGATTCGGAGCGAGTTTACCGATTTCCTTGGCGATTTTGTTCAGATTCTTCGAGTGCACAGCGATCTTCTCACAGGCCTTTCTCCTGACGGCAATTTGCACAGCGGAGTACTCCTCTTTCAATCTCAAAACCAGCGTCTGGAACATTCCGTAGACGTCGACGAATCGGAGGAAGTCTTCCAGAAGCTTCTCGATCAGGCTAGAGTACTCGCCTCCCCGGAGAGATTCACGAGTCTGGGGAAGATGGAGGAGATCGTCGAGCGACTCATGAACTGTCTTCAGGCGACACAAACCGTCGCACAGCCAAGCGGAGGTGCGGCAGCCGGACTCCGACACAGTCGACCATGAATTGAGCTCAGCGATTTCGTCCCTGAGCTGGGAAATAATGGGGTGTGATCGGCACGGAAGACTAGTGGATCTGACATGGAAAGTCTTCTGGGGTTTAGATGAAGTGTGGGAGGGGGGATTGGGGAATGAAAGCGATCTGCGAAAACTGGTCACCATTTTCGGTGCCATTTTTTGGTGGGATTTACTGATTACAGAGAATCGATCGATTTGTTGAGTTGAGTGTATAGGGAAATGAATTGGAGGCGTATATATATATATACGGATATATCATTCTTGGTGTTGAGTTGATAATAGGGAATGATGAATTGGAGTAATATATATATATAGGAGTGTATAGGGAGGGACGGTGGGGGGGGAGGGGGGGGGGGGGGTGGAGGGGGGGGGGGATGGAAAGGTAAAATGTAAGAGAAGGGTCAGTGGGGGTGGGGACTGGATCCGCGAATAAATACAGGCTGTTAGGAGGGAGAAATAAGGCGGAAGGCATGTGGATGTGGTGCTCAAAGAGAGAGGAGTGGTCACTGGTCGCAGGTGTTCCTGTTACAGTGGAGCCGAGACACCACGTGTGCCTCTGCCTTCATTTAATGTGCTTTTTCAACTTGGTTTCAACCCCATCAAGCTAGAAAATATTTAACGTAAAATCAGGTTCAGTAAAATTAAATAAATCAAAGAATAAGTGTAATATTTTATTATTAATTAATTATTTTCTTGAATTACATACTAATTATATAATAACTACATATATTGCACTTGTTATAAATTTGATCAAACTCGATATAAAATTAAAAACTCTTTGTCAAGATATTTGATCTATTTTAATATTAAGAGAAATTCTAAAAACCTCTAACATTGAAAAATGATGCAAAAAAAATTCCATGGCAGAAATTTTCAAATGTCAAAGGGAATTTTTGTTTTTTAATTTTTAATTTTTATAGAAGGTAAATATATATTTAATCTGAGATTGAATTAAATTAAAATTGAGCAATTAAGTATAGAGTTATGATTTGACATAAGATGATGATAGCGAAGGCAAGGTAAATGAGATGAAGGGTGGCAGCCATGTCATTTACATGTGTAAGAAAAGAAAAGAAGAATTGGAAGTCGTGCAAATAAATGATTCTGAGAGTTAGCTAATAATACTAATTATTTGCTAAAAACGAAAAAGATTATACATCTGTAGTAATTGATAGCAGGGATATGAAAAGATTTGAGAATCGTCAGGAGTTGACATTACTTCAATTTGCTCTCCTGAAATTGCAATTTTAATTCAAAAAACACAAGGTAATGAGTTGACGTGGAGTAGATTATAGTCCACCTCGCATCTGCAAAAATAATATTTTTCCTTCCATTTTTAGAAAAGAATCAGTACTATCATAGGAGATTTTAGAATTTAAATTTTTTATATAGTTATTGGGATTAATGCAATTTATCCCTATTATATTGTAAATGTGTAAATTACATCTCTATGAAAAAAAATAGTAATTCATCACCTTGAAAAAAAAAAAATTAGCAATTTACCCCTTTCTGTTTTCTAAAATACGGCAATTTACCCCACGTGTTTTTTAAAATGAAGTAATTTATAATTATTTTATTTTAAAAAATACAGGGATAAATTGCTAGTTTTTTATAGAAGGTAATTTGGTCATTTATAATATTATAGGAGGTAAATTACATTAAAACTCATAGTTATTACATAAACAATCGTTCCAAAATCAATTCATTTTTTTTTTTTTTTTACCAATTTGGAGAAAAGATTCATGATATTATATGGTCTTGTTTGTCTCAAATTTTAAGATTATTGGACCTTTTCATTTGACAACACTAACAAATCGATTTTAACGGACCCGAAAATTTTAATTTTTTGATTCAATGTTGATAGTTCGATTGTACAAATCGTTTTAATTTGAAAGAATCTTCGTGTGAATATACTAATATTGGTCTCATAAATTTACCCGAATAAAAGTTAAATCCTTTTTAAAATTTCATATAAAAGCCGTTTATGTCATTGCTCGATTTGCAGTACCACAAACATAAGTGTATATCTACTTTTTAGTAGTTTGTTGTTTTTATTAGGAAAAAAATGCAAACATCCCTTGTGATATTGCAAATGTGCAAAATTACTTTTTATGAAAAATAAAAAAGCAAATCAGGACCCTATATTTTTAAAAATAAAGCAATTTACCTTTTAAGCTAGGGAGGTAATTAAATTGCTCTATTTTTAAAAACACAAAGAGGTAAATTGGTAAAAAAAATAATCAAGAGGTGTGTAATTTGCTCATTTACAATATTACATGAAAATAAATTACATAAACAATTTCTTATGATCTTATTTGGACGTATTATTAATAAATTACTGGTATATCGAACTAGATTATAAATTTAAGTATATTGAATAACGTAATGATTCACATATTTTCAATATAATATAAAGAATCAAAATACCGATAATCGATAGTGATGCCGAACCTACTAGACAAATAATTTCATCCAATGACCAACTTTTAGCCTAAAACAAACCATGCCAAACAATGTACTACCATTGCAAAAAGTAAACCTAACTGATGGCTTATAAATTAGAGATTTAAGTCCCATTGTCAACCAACAAAGATTTCAGCTATAACTACATGGCTTGACAATTCTTGAAACGCCAAATTTCCTTGCACTATAACTACCACATTAACTGCCCATAATAATTCTAAGTGGTCAGATTCCGACACTAATTCATTGATTTTAGACTATGAAGATAGAACGATGGATACCAACACTTCCAATGATGCATTGAAGCTTGGCACATTGTGACACACACAAACAAAAATCAATAATTCTGTGCTAATAATTCGTAGGCTGAAAAGTGAGTGATGACGGGATGGCCTTTCATATACCTGTTTAGGCAGTGTTTGGGTATCCCATAATCTTGATGGCAGAACTCTGTAATTAATTCCAGTAGCCCACCAGCTGTTTGAAGAAATGTCATACGCGCTAAGCTTTGAGATTGGGTTCAGAGGCTGTGATTGGAGAATTATTATTTTCTGAAATCTGAAGCACGTAAAAATGTCTGGTGAACAGCCAACCGTCACAGGTCAAGTCCGCATAACTTGTCTCTCTCTCTCTCTTACACTTTTCATCTCTCCTCTTGCTCTACTGGCTCTGCCCCTCATAATTCATCCATTCAGGCTAATCTGTAAGAAGTGTTTCATTGCTCCAATACAAAAAAAGGAAATAAATAAATGAATAAAAGGGTGTTCCAGTAATCAAACCTATAATATTTTTTAAAATATTTACTTTATAAGATATATAAATTTATTTGATTTATAGGAGTATATTATGATTACGTCCAAGAGAACGTTAACATCCCTCTATCGAAAAAAAATGTTATATCTGTATCAAGATCCGGACCCATCAATTTTGTGTCGAGTCGGGCCAATAACCAACCCTCAATCAGGGTCAAGGATCCTCTGACTATCTTAGATGGAGATGACCACGTGAACCAGGCAAGTGAGTACACTCGGTTCTATAAACATATTCATTACACTTTCTTTAAGGTAATACACATTTGTTATAGTTTTAACATTAAATATCTCCAATTCGAATTATATTAAATGGATCTTGAGCTGATTTAAACATCAGGGAATCTTAAATGGGAGCCTAACGATTTTTTTTCTTCTTCTAAGGTTCTACACTTCATCTAAAATACCATTGGAGTGATCTCAACCTCCGAACCAGATCATTATTAATTTTTTAAAAATAAATTAGCCAAATAATCTCTAAATTGAGTAATAGTAAAACTCTATTTAATAGTTAAAGAGTGTTTGCAATAACTTCCACTTTTATAGTGGGAATAAATTATAGAGAAAAAAAACCTGTAAGCTTAGCAGAAATATAAGTTGACGTTCTAATATTTAAAAAATTTTAGTAACAAGCTGCAGAAGTAGATCACATAGAGTTATCATTTTTAACTCAAATCAATTTAATATAAGCAATTCAACAACATAAATTAAATAAAACCATTCAATTTATTTTCAATAAAAAAAAACTAATAAATGCTAAAAATAAACGTCTGCATATGCCCATTTATTTGAGTTAGATGGATGTTGGCACAAAGGTATATTCCAATGTGACAAACTTTTGTAACTAATTTGCCCACTTGCCCTTTAATTTCTTTAATTATGGGGGTACTAAATTTTGGTTACAATGAACATAATTGGATTAATGCAACAAGGCATGTGTGTGTGGATGAGTGATGGCACGTTGATTAGGTGGACTAATTGTTTGTTTATGAATCAGATGCGTCACGTTTTTTTCTGATAAATTAATGATGGCGGCAACCTCAGTCAAACCTAAGTCTTTATTACAATTATATTGTCATTTCCGTGTTTCTAATCTTATAATTAGTTCCAATGATTTCAAATAATTGTCGGAGGAATTTTGCAAAATTTTATCTCTAAGGTTGGCTACCGACATTTATTCACTTTTAATAATCTCCCCCGCATTTTTATGCACTTATTGTGATATTGATGGGAATCGATTGTTGGAAGGCAGCCTTTACCTTTGGTGGTTTTGTTTTTTGTTTTTATATAGAAACTTTAATTATATTATCTAATAATATTTTAAGAATTTGATTTGCGTATTTGTGGTTTTTAAAAATAACAGTAAGAAGTGTAGGTTATTACAGTGAATGTTTAAGGTCTCTATTAATCTGAATATTTCGATTGATCTCTCAGAGGTTCTCCAAATTTTGCAAAACAAGATAGCGTCAGGCCAAGCCAAAAGAGGTTCAGCTGATTTACGTATCTATAAGTGTGCTAATTGAATCTCATTTAATAAAAATTCAATTGATTTCGCTTATTGCAACATCACCAACAATGTCAATTTCGTGTGTTATTGTGACATTACCAACAATGTCAATTGCTAACATTCAAAAACTATTTTTTTTTTATTTATTTTAAAAATTTGACAATGAATCTATTTTATGCATTTAAAAAATGCACTTATGGAATAAATGATGCGAGCTAAAATGCAGCGATTCGTCCACTTAAATTGGGAAGTAGTGAAATAAGTGATAGAATGTAAAAATGGTCAATTGAGTAAAAAAAATAGACAGTATTATTGCAATGCTCGATTTTGTACACAATAAAGAGATTAATATGGAATCAAAATTTTTAAGTATAAAATTATAATACTCTTTTAAGTTAACATGGTAGCTAAAATGTAAAACTTATAGTAAGTGGACTCAATGTGTAAAACATATAAAAAAAGACGGGCTGATCTCCGGACAGTTGGAGGATTTTCTCAAATTTGAGGACTGTTACAATAACTTTTCAAGTATTTGGATAAATATAGTTATAACATTTATAAAATTTAATATTGACAATGTTACAATTAATAATGATAAAAATTAAATAAAGTTATTAAGATTTAAAAATAATTTAAAAACTCTTTACTCTTAAAAATCAAATTCTCAATATATATCTTATTTATGAAATTCACAAATTATTATTTTTTTAAATTTATTAAATATAAAACATTTTAATAATTAATAAATTCACCCAACGATCCATTAGGGTGATTGCCTGTTGGACAGGCGATCAAGTTTTGCGCGGGCGGAACAGCAGCCACCTGTGTTTCTGCATGCCGCAAACGGCGTGGCGCTACACTTTTCTCGCACGTTTTCCCCTCAAAACGTACTACAAAATGGCTAAGTATCGCAACATCCCAAACAAATCCTGAAACACAGCTGAACACCTCTAGCAATGGAGAAAGCCAACAAACAAGAAACAAAGGACGCTGCTGGCGAGAAGCACCAACCGCCTCATATATCCCCCATGCAGCCGCTCACCAGAGACGCATACGGTGGCGGAATGTACGCCGCCGAGGAGGGCCAACCCAAGCAGCAAAAGAAGCCACCGGCCAGCGCCACCCAGAGTGCTGATGGCCCGGCAGAAGCCACCATCCAGCCCAAGCACACGCCACCGCCCTCCACCGGTGATCGTGACCTCGACATCACCGGCCAATTTTATATTCAGTAATTTCATTCTGTAGCTCAGATTTTCATCTGTGATTCTGTATGTATACTGTACAGTATGTATCAGATTATGAGTGGAATTCAATAATAAAGCCATCTTGAAATTTCAGGTAAAATGTTAAAATACCATTAAAGAGGTCGACCAACATGTAGTGAAATTACGAAAGTTACCTAAATTTAGATCGAATTAAATTAATCACAGGACAACAAGTATCTTGTATTTATCATGATCAGTTTTGGGTTTTTCCGATTATACATCTACCATATTGCATCTAATCTGGTTGATTCAATCTGAATTAATATTTCACGTATGATATATCAGGACGTATATAGCAAACCCCTGAATCTATGTCAGGGTCAAAGGGGAAAACAACTAACTCTACAAAAATAGAACTGGGGAAAAAGAAAAAAGAAAAAAAGAGAAAGAAAACCTCTATTATAGTAAAACCCTCTTTACATATATCTGCCTACCTTCATCACCTTGACTTCAGGCCCAAACTGCAAATTTCAACGGGTTTCGGCCCATCCCAGTGGGCCGCCCGTTTCTTCATCTTCTCAAACCCATTAACACACCGATCCATATTCAAAGCCCAAACCTTCTTCCTCGCCGAAGCTAGTTTTTTCCCAGCCACCTCATCAAATAATTCTTCCCACCCCTTTTCCCAATCACTATGCGCATCACAGAGCTCTAGTGTGTTGTTAGCCCAATCAGTCCAGCTCCAGCTTCTGTAAAGCCCATTCATCACAGGCCCAACACAGGATCCAATACAAACGGGCCTGCATGGCCTGCATTTAGCACCACTGAGTGGGCCTGGGCTCGACAATGAGGCTACGGGCACCCCAAAACGGGCCGGAGGAAAATCATATTTACGGTCCGTTACTATACAAAACGGGAGGCGTCGGGTGGTGAACTGGACCTTTTGTGTGGTGAGTTGGGCCTTGAAAGCGGCCTCCGAGTTGAGTTGGGTTAACCCGGACCCGTTAAGTTGAGGAATCAAGGAGAGTCTCGAGAGTGCTACAACTGAGGTGTTGTAGTCCCCCACTCCAAAACGATCGTTCAACCCACCGTAGGATGAACCCGGGGGCACCAAATATTTACCCGGAATGAAGTTCTCGGGTCCCAAAGGGTCGGACCAGTACCCGTCAACTCTTGTTCGGATGATCCAGTCGTAGGTGAAGTTATTCTTTTCTTGATATGATTTGATCATTGTTAGGCAGCCCTCTACCAGACTGAAGTATTGCAACAAGCCCTGCAAGGGAAGGGAAGGGAAGGGTTGGTGAGGTCAAATTACAAAATTACCCCCAAATGGATGTAAAAATGATCAAAGAATATGATCACTCATGCACATGGGGACAATGGCAATTAAGTCAAATGGGATTTACATAAGTCAAACCAAATAGATCATGTCTGAGTGAATAATTCAGTCCCAGAATCAGGTAAGTATTAACAATTTGGAGTGTCGGATGAATGCCAACTCAATCATTTCTTTTCTTCTTGAAGTAAAATTTGAATCCTATGGTAGTTGATGTGTAATAAATTAGGTAAGCAGCCAACAAAGAGTATTAATAACACTCCTAACTATAGCAACTTAAAAACCGAACATAGGTCGACCAACCCATGGTTCGGGTTTGAAGCTACAAGAGGTCGGGTTTGAAGCTACAAGAGGTCGGATTCTGGTTTCTGTGTCTTGATCGATGTATTAAGCAGTTTACACCAATAAAGAAACCACTCGAGCAACCCAAGCAAGATAGCTTGGTGCAAGAAAAGTCCAAAGGGAGGAAGACAGCAAATGACCTTGTAATGACCGAACACGAGATACAAAGACAGAGTCCGTGAACCAACTACCCGACATGGGAAAGAATGACATGTTGCAACTAAACCCACAGTGGGTTTTGTATGATTGACCTAAGCAAACTTTCTGCCGTTTCAGACAACGTTCAAGGCAAGCATTCGCCAAAAGTAGTTCTACGGAAATACAAGAAAAAGATCGATAAGGGTCGTTTTGTTTGGTGGAAATGCGGTGAGAAATTGTGAATATCAGCAGATCTTTTTAGTACATTTTGATGACTCTTTCAACCTTATTTTAGACACTGCACATCCTTAGAATTTAAGACTCAATGGATTCAGAACCAATGTATTTGTTGCATTACTTCTAAGCCTAAGACAATTCAAATAAGGCAACTAAAGTCCCAACGAACCGCGTACGATCAGAAACTAAGACAAATATGTTGAGAAAAGTTTGGACTGGGAAGAAATCCAAGGAATTAAAATCAAACACGTTCACAGAAACATCCAAACCCTAGAACCTAACGCCACCAAATCCGACCTACGCCGTTTCTTTAAAATTTCACGACGGATAGACCAAACCATCCAATCTCTTACCTAGTTCAATCCTTTCACCAATACCAAAATTTTCCGATTTAAAATGAAATTCAATTATTCAACGAAATTACGACAACTGATGTATTGAGATTCGATCGAACTGCTGATCATGATAGTGCTGTTCAAATTAAACATTTAATCGTCGGGAAATGCAGTTAACGACTTTCAAGCAAGAAATGATTACACGTATCTCGTGAATTAAATTATGTCACGTTTATGTTAAAATTGTTAATCAACGCGGGGGAGTTTTAATGCGCACCTGTATGCCGTTGGGCGAGTTGCGGGCCGTGAGAACTCGGAGCTCCGACTCGGTCTCCGGTATGGGCCTGGGTTTAAAAATCTTTACGGCGGCGATTCTCGGCGCATCATTCAACAATAAAAGCTTATACGCATTGGAGTCCAGCGGGCTATGGAGAAAAAGATCCGAATTTGCATAAACTCGGAGGATCCTTTCCACAATGGAGGGACCGGTGAGCTCGAATCTCCGAGCCCCACCCACCAAACAAACCGCGATTCTGGACCCGTTTAACGGGTTCACGGGGCGCGTCTCAACTCGAAGCGGGGGACGATTGGGAACTGCACGGCGGCGGAATATGGACTTGAGAGGGGCAAAACTGGGGAAGGGGATTAATACTGTGGTGCTGGTGGAGGAGGAGGAAAGAGAAACGTAGGTAATAAAGGTGACGGAGAGAAGGATGAAAAGTAGAAGCCTCCAGTTGAGATCCAAAGCCCGTTTCGGGAACTGGGTCAGGATCTTTGCCGGGTTTTTCATTCTTGCATTAACAAAATGAACTCTTGGTTTTGTAGCCTTGCTGCTTCTTCTTCTCCTTCCACTTCCCATGAAGAATAGAGATACTCAGAGATAGAAAATGAAGTTCGATTACAGCGATTCTTGTACGTATATTCGTATTTATATATATGTGGAGAGAGAGAGAGAGAGAAAGAGAAAGATCCAAGAGGGTAAGTACAAAGTACGGAGTTTTCAAAGGAGTATGAATTTCTGGAAGGTTTCTTGAAATCTTTGTTCAACTTTTACAGGTAGTAATGGTTTATGGTAAGGTTGTTTGAACCTCTGAATAGTGAATAGGAGGGTTTGATGATGATGAAGGAGGGGGTGTTTGAATGTGTGATGATTTTTATCCGAAAAAGGTATGTGAAAGTGGAAGTTGATTGAGGATGAGGGATAGTAGACGGGTTTGCAAAATGTATACCATAACTGTAGATAGTGCCAAGTGCTCTAGTAAACAGTAAGTCAAAGATTTTGTGTATATTTTCGTAATTTGGCTTTCTTTTTGTGTGTTGCACTGAATACGGAGGAGATATGTAATATTTTCTTACATGAAATTTAAACTTTAAAGCAAGATTTCAGAAGTAAAGTAAGCAAAACTTTCATAATCATAACTCTGATTTCAGCATAAAGTATGAATGGTTGGTTGAGAAAATTATGTGGTATAGTTTGCATGTTGGTGTAGTAAATTTGAATAATTGTACGATGGAGACAAAGGACTAATGACATATGGCAACTTTCTGTCTAAGAAATAATGATTTCGGTAGTGAATGATGTCTCTCTTCTAAGCATACTTAATTGGTGCAAGAAAATAATGAAATAAAATTATTAGACATATGAAATAAAATAAAAAAAAAAAAATAATTTAGGGAATTCTTGAAAGATGCAGAGAGAATAAAGAATTGGTGGGGGAGGGAGATCGAGAAGAATGTAGGGAGGGGAGATTGAGGAATATTTTTGATGAAAAGGGGAGGCATGTGGATTTATTAATTTAATAATTTTGCATTTTATTGTAATCGTCATCGTCATCGTAATCGAGACGACAACAGTCAGCTGCTGGGTGTGGTGCCTTAAGCGTTTTTAGAATAGATGGCCATTTTGACCTTTGCTCTTCATTTTCTAATTAAATAGTTATATATTAATGATTTAATGTGGCTTTTTAACTTGTCAGAAGTGGGATGTGCAATGGATAGAAGCTTTCAACTTTTAAATCTCAAGTTTTCAATTTAAGGGTTGTGATTAATTTTCTAATATGAAGACTTCTAAAAGGGGTGACTATCAGATTCGGATTCGAATGAACCCACTCCAGACCTGTTCTTAATTGGAGGAGTTACAACCTAAAAAATGAAGAACGGGCCAGGGCGGACCTCAATTTCATGAGAACCCGCCCCAAAAGATGAAACAATTTTAGTTACAATATATATATATGGAGAAAGAGTTTCGGGTTTTTTTTTTTTATATAATTTTATGCAACAATTTTTTTTTTTTAGAAAAAGAAATCTAATATATAATACTACACCCACTACAATGGAGTTTTGTATCTTGGTGGGATGGGGTCCGAGTCCATCCAACCGTCCAATTGCCACCCCTATCCTGTTTTTTTTTTTTTTTTTCTTTTATTAATTCGCCAGAGAATAATAAATAATTAATGAATAGACACTGTTTTTCATCTTTTTTTGCAGGAATTAATGTCTCTTACATATTACTTTTATCTATTTTGAGCCCAACTTTGAATAAAAATGAAAGAGCTGCTCAAAGTTCAAATGGATAATAAATAGGTAGACGGTGTAACTATCTTCCACCCACCACACTACCAAATTTATTATGCAAATGAATGAGAGCTGCTGCCCCCACTGATGTGTAACTCAGAGCAACTGCAATAACATTCAAGAAGTGTACGGAAAATGTCCAAACCAATGGCTGCAATGTCCAAATGACATTAGGATTTGGACAAAATATTGAAAAAATGAATAAAATGAAGCATAAACAGCGAAACATTCTCTCGCACGAGAGGCTTAAAACAATTACAGATATATTTAGTGAAGTTTCCAACCACCTATGTCAAAACCAGTCATAAAGAACCAGAGGGCTCTCCTGGAGGTGGTGGGGATGATCCAAAATCAATATTTGGGAAAACACCAGGTGGTCTTTCTTGGGGCTCGATCGACAGTAATTGTGTTGAATCACCAACGACATCCGCCATCCATAATGCGGTTCCGCCCTTCATTGATAAGTTGAACTGGTTAGCGGTCACTTCATTGACAAGAAGGCTAAAGGTATGAAAGGTTGAATTTAAAAGGAAACTTACTCATAGTATGTTTCTTCATCTACAACAATATCCCAGCTTTCTCCAGTGGTACTTTTGCCGTACTTGTGCACTTTGCTGCCATACAAAAAACAAGTTTCATCAATTTCTGCTCGGCCAATAATACATGCTTATTAGTTGTAAATGCGTCTTTTATTTCCGCATTTATTCTTAGCGAGGCATTTTTCTTGTAAAAACTAATGCCATGAGAAGAACTGAGGGTGTTTTGCTAAATGTGCTCACTACTGTTAACATCTGGTAACTTTGTCAAAACCAACAAACTCATAGTAGAAGTATATTATATCAAGAAAGCTTATACTACCAAAGATGTTTGTCTTGCATCACGTACCCATTTCCAAAGTGCTCTTCTCCCCATGTCCTTGACCATCCTGTATTTGTCACGAAAAGGAAGAATTAGTTGCAAAAGACGAATATTAAGTGCCAAGTTATCGGCAACACTTGTCGCAGGAACTCGATGCTAGATGTCAAATCAACACAAAATCAGCAGAATCTACGTATATATCACAATCTCATGACAATATCATTTCCACTAGTCCTAGCAATCAATAACAATTCAGTCTTGAAAGGCTTCAAACAGTCATTAGCCACCATCTTAAAGAAACCAAACATGAGAAAACCACCTAAAATTTATCAATGGTCGAAAACTAATAATTTGACCTGAGATATTTGACAAGAAATACATTAATTGACCATCATGGGAGTATCTGACATAAATATTAGATGCATATGCGTGTTGATATAAATTAGAACCTTCATCACTCTTGTCACCAGATTTTTTGTTCTTTACCAAGCTTAATAAATGTATAAGTTGTTCGGTAGACTGAGTAGATGCTGTCTAGAATCCAAATTGTTGTAGAAAAAGAATTGATCCATACTTTCACCACTGGGAGAGACATGCCATGTCTCCCCTTGGCGTGAACCAATGCCAGCAAAAAATTTCTCTTCCCACTTGTCTCCCCATTTAGTTCCAAGTTCAGTCTCAGCCCACTTATCAGTCCTGGAGAGAGAACAAAAACATCAAAAAGCTACAGAGGAGAAAAGAGGCCTGAGATCAGCATATAATTATTTTAATATCCATGTTACATGCTTCTAATCTAAAATTATTTTTTGGAGCAATTCTAGGATCATTAAATAACATAGAACTTCAACAGCCAAAAAAAAACAGCAATGACAACTGCTGCTGCATATAGCTAGAAAATAGTTTGTCAGATGGATCCCAAGTGGCTGTATACAGAATAAGATATGAAACCCAGGCAAGGTCCTGAACCCAGGAAGAGAAACAGAGGGGGGAAATACCACTTCAGGACTGATCCTCTTCCATCATAATGCTCCCCCACTTCTCCCACCAGGATTGTTCATTCAGTCTACCATATTTATGTGCCCCTTTTTCAGTCCAGCCTTTTGCATCATATTTTTCCCACCTGCATTGGAGACAATTTTAGTCTATATACATCAGGCATTTTTGTTGTTTGTCAAATGTTTCTACCTCTCTTACCAGTTCTCGTACCACCCAGCATTTTCTGTTCCCGATTTTGCTTGTTTCTGTGCACTTCGCTCTATCCTTGCCAGATTACTGCAGTTTAAATGCATTTGCAATTTTAGGATGAGAAAACCTAACAGCGAAACTACTTTTAAGAAGAGGAAGAGTTAGGTGTTCTTTCATTTTCTCTTATTTTTTATTTGGGTGGGTTGAGGGGGAGGGATAATGGGTTTGGGGGTGAAGGACATGCAAACAAAAAACCTCCACTCATCCTGGTGAAGAACTTCTCGCCATGTTTCCCACCAAGAATCCCCTTCTGCATTTCTTCCAGATTTTTCAACACCTGAGAAGCAGTACAAGATAAAGCATGATCTGGAATCTATTACAAGAATTTTCACCCTCACAGAGTTACGAGGCAAAAGCTGTAAAGCACAACTTAGTTCCAGTACCTAGCTCTTTGTATCCAGTCCAATCACTTTTCTCCCACCACTGTCAAGGAGATCAACAAATCCAATTAAATGCATCCACCTGGGATGATACTTAATAAGGTTATAAAAACAAATAGATGTCAGCAACTACTAGCATAACTCAATATTTCAATTAAGAAAACTGGTAAAACATTCTGTTATGTCAATCAATTCTGAGCTACTAATCAGAACTTGTACTCAAGAAAAATTGCTCAGAAGAATAGCATAAGTTTCCCCCATAAAGAAAGCTGACCAGTCAAAGTCGACGCACACTTCATAATAAAAGAAAATACAACAGTATGAAAACTGTGCCAAAAGCAGGAAAAAAAAAATGTAATGCAGGTGAAAGTAATGTAATCCTATATTTAAGATAAACCAACCAACAGCGCTAATTGCCCGTCAATGGAGTGAGATGTATTTAGACTGAAAACTTAAGATCCAAAGAGAAGCAGGCAAGAAGCAAGGAAAAATGTTGCATTAACATATCAGACCTTAGCTAATGATAGAGAGAATACTTAAGAAAGTTGAGCATGATCGCCAGTCTACAGCACCTCAGACCAACATACTGATTACACGCTACAGAAGAAAAATGGAGTCCACCAATTTCCAAATATCAAAGCCAAAAAGCTCAAGCCTAAAATTCTCTAAGCTCTCAGAACATGTTTAACCATAATTTAGTGTTAACCCAATTTGATATGCTATCATTTTCAGTTTTTCACTCAACTATGTTAATAAGAAAGGAATCTTGACATTTTATAACATGACTTAAAATATTATGAACCTCTATAAATTGAACTATCTATTTACCTCAAAACAATCACAGATCAAGACTATCATATATTATCTATTTATCTGAAAACTATCAATCAATAAAGTTGAGACCATAGGTTAAAACATTCAATAAGTCAGTTAACATATGGCAGAAAGTGTTGTTTCTGACAAATAGTGAAGCTCAAATCAAATTGTTAATTCAATCACTTGAAAATTCACAATGATTTCCCAATCAGCATTTTTAGTAACCTCTTGCTTTCCTTTTCATGAAAGAATCTACCATCATTCATAGACATGTGATTTTCCAGACCAGGGTTGTGTTTTTTTGCTTCTATAAATTAGAGAACAGCCACTGAGTGCTTTAGTCTACACGAACTAAGTGTTTTTCAGCATAACTGTCATTTTCTTCATCAGATCTTGAAGCCACATCTCTCAAAGCTTAGTCACCTATGGATATCTTTCTTAATAATAGTGAGAGGGGACAGAATACAGGAACTCGAACAAGTAGTATATTTTCTAGACACACTCACACACACACAAGAGAAATGCTCTATCTAATCGCATATACATACATGCAAACACCTGGTGGCATCTTAACTTTTGAGATTTTCATGCAAGAAGCATCTGTTGCTTGAAATGAAAAACAGAAAATCATAAAATATAAAAAAATATCATTCTCACAACTTGAGATATACACTCTTCCATGTCGATAAAATGAAATGTCAGAAGTTCAAAACGAACATAGCCAGATATGGAGAATCTCATTCTTCGTTGGATTAGTTCACATAGAACTGCTGGAGAATCTGATGGACTTCCACGTCCAAATAAATAAAACGCTGTATATAGTATGCATATACCGTTTCTTTCCATTCTGAAGTTCCGTCAGAACTCTGGCCACCCATTCTAGTCCATCTACACCTGTATCCATTTTCTCCAAGATCTTCTCCACTTTCACGGTACCAAGTACTTCCATCTTCGTTAGTGCCAGATTCATTGACATTTTCATTTAACAAACTTATGCCCAGTCTTTCTCATTTGCAATACCAGTATCTACAATAAATGGAGCATTAAGTGTGACAAATTCGTCAGGCAATAATACAGAAAACCAATAACTAACACCACTATATGAATCTCTGAAAAATTCAATTAGATAGCTCAAAGATAAGGCAGAGTCTGTCTGAATGAAATGTATATAATGTGAAGCAAGCACAGACTATAAAGATGCATCACCTCGTTTAGGGGAGAATCACGAGACTGAGGACCTGAACTTCTTGGGGTGCAACGAGAGAAGAACTTTTCTTGTTTGGAAACAAATCGAGAACTGCATACCAGAAGTACTTGTAAATGTCATAAACTTCAGTCAACTAATGTTTTAATTCCATATCATTTAACGTAATCGCTGGTGGATTTCTCGATTTAGTTACAAGATGACAGACCTCTTTCAAATGAACCTTAAAACAAATATATGATGCATTTACACAATAAGTAGTCCAATAAAAATTCAATCCACAATAAACCATGCAATCGGAGTGTTATGAGTCAGAAACCACTGATTGCAATAAAAACAAAACCCTCATGCCATCATGCTTTTATCACTGCTCCAGCACAAGACCTGGCAGCTAATGGGTGTCACTTTGAAGTATTTATGATGAGGAGACTTTGGAACAAGCACTCTTTCTGTCACAAGGTTTTCATTAAATAACATTTAGATCCCAAAATCAACATGTAACTGTTATATATTCATTCCTTGATGTTTGATAGTTACCAACCCCCATCCCCCCAGACCACCAGCATGAGGCAATAGGGTTCACACCCTGCCAGAGTTCCTTGATTCACTGGCATAATAAAGAAATTTGTTTTTTGTACTCACAACATATAATCTAGACATGCCCCCTAAACTTCAGCTAGATATTATAAATTTCCAAAGACTTTGACTAATTTGCTACACTGAGAGTCAAACCATAAGCATTTTACAAGTTGAATTCTGAGATTTTCTCATCAGACTATCACATAATTAGCATTCTCAAACGGATAAAACATATGAATTCAATCCCTCTAGCAAAGTTATCAACTTTTCAATCCATAGCAATGAAAAAATTAGTACTTTTTCGTAGAAAATACCTATCAAGTCCCAGTAAAAAATTTAATTTCCCTCAAACAGGAGAGGAGCGTCAAATAACTCAGAAATCTCTTGATTTGTAAAATTTGAAGAAAATATCCAGTTTGCACTTTCACTAATACCAAAAAAAAAAATAGTGCAAAATCTAATGCTTTTATCCATACAACTCATTAGTGGAAATCTAATTTTACCGAACCTTAGTATTTCAGCTTAAAAATGAAACCTTTACTCAAATAGCAGCAAATGTTGCATTCAGTCATGATGAAAGATTAAGCCAGAGAGAGAGGGGGGTGGGGGAACACGGAAACTTACTGAGGAGAAGCGAAGGGCATAACAGGGACACGACCTCGATAAGTGGGCCTCTTATTGTGCTCGAACAGCCTCTCTTCACCCTTCTGAGCGTTCTTTCCTGAGCCGCAGACCCCCCGAATCTCCGAACAGCAACACTTGACAAGGTCACCTGCTGCCAACAGCCGCCTCTTTTTCCTCCGAACGTCCAAAACCACGCCATTCCTACCACTCAAAAGCGCCACGTCAGCTCTCCTCAGCATCCTCACACTAAACGGCGTCGTGAAGCCCCTCGCAGCCGCCATTCCCGTTGTTAGTATCTCACATAAATGCCATCAAGCAGTAAAGCGGCCAAATAATCAAAGCAAAAAAAAAAAGCCCTAGCTTCCAAAAACCCCCCGCAGGGTTCCACGTTTTCCCTTTTCTAATTCCCCTCTCAAAAACGAACAACTAATTTCGAGTATCACGCTGGGGAGAGATGAAAATTGAGAAAAGGGAATGCAGGCATTGGAGGAGAGAAAACCGGAGGGAATCGTTGTGCTGGGTTCCCCTTGATCGGCTAAATGACTATATATACACACACATTGGTGGCGGAGGGGGTGGGGGGGGGGAGATGCTGCGAATCCCGGTGGTGGGGGGAGGAATGGGGGATTTAACTCAGACACGTGAGGTGAGGTGAGAGGGGTGAGCCCCACTCCCCACATTCAAATCCATATTGCCACTCTTGATTTGCCACGTGTTGTTTTGTTAGTCGTTGATCAGGGTAGGTTCAAGCTAAGCGTCAGGCGCCCACTCCCCCTTCCTTCTCTTCTTGTTTTTTCCCTTTATAATTAAACCTAAACCTAAATTATAACAATCTTTTCTAAAATTTCTCATAATTATATATATTTTATATTATTTAAAAATTTATAAATATTTTTTTTAAAATTATTAACCCCCTCGCCAACAAAAGCTAACTAATAGACTAATGTTTTTAATTTATTATCTCTCCTATTTTATATCTAAAAAATTATATTTTATATTTATAAGTGGTCATATTCTATTTTATTTTATATATTTTACACGTGCATTGAGTATTTTTTATATGGGTAATTTTAAAAATAATTGGACTCAATCAATCACTTCATATCAAATTTAAATATTGGATATAGGTCTTTTTTTCCTTCAAAGTTTAAATTAGATTACTCTTGTAGTGAATGTGTGTGTGTGCGCGACAATAGTCAAGTCCCAACCAATTTGCTTACCAAATACCCACTTGGACAAAATCAAAATAAAAAAATATGTTGTCATCATCACATGCAATCTAACAAACTAATTATCATTTATCAACCAGACTTGCTTGAGTAAATTACACTTTTGGTCCCTATATTTTGCAACTAAATCGATTCTAGTTCCTAATTTTTTGAAGCACAATTTTGATCATTGATCTTTACAATTTGTTATGTTTTCTATTTGACCATTAAATTGAAATTAAGATTAATGGAGTTCGAATACACGACCAATCCATGTTGCGCAACAAGAAATATTGAAATTTTAAATCATCATCTCCAGATACCAAATTAAACAAACACCTACTTGAATTCTCTTGCAGCAATGCAACACCTGAATTAAACAATCCCATTAACGTCACGACTGTATTTTTCTCGATAAAATCCTCTTTTGATTTCTTCAAAAACAACTAACTTCCGCCCAAACCCAGCTACCAAAGCCTACGAATTTGGCTTCCCTTCTCAACAAATTTCCAACAATGACGAAACCCCACCTCTAGACCCAATTGCTATAGCATTTTCCTTTGAATTACCCTAAATTGTCGTGTTCTCGAACTCCATTTGTTTTAATCCCAATGTAACAAGACTCGTCCTTAAAAAATTAAGGAGCAACGTATGGGGATCAAAAGTGCAACAATTCTGGCGATGTGTATTGGTAGAGCAAGAAAGTTAGGTGGGGGCGAGAAAGGAGGGTAGTAATAATCATGTATAGGGAATAAAAATAGTAGTTAATGATAAATAGCACATGGAGTGGAGGAGGGGAAGAAACAAAAGGGAATATCATCATCATCATCCTTGTATGGTTTGCTGGTCTGGCCGTGGCGGTTGTTGCGTTGCTAATTACTAGAATGGCAAAGAGTTTTCCAAGAAGCAGCGCCGTAAATGGGAAGGTAACTCAAAAATGCAAAACTATTATTGTACTACTAGTCAAACACGCTGTAGCAGGAATTCTAGGCAAGAAAAACAGCCCTAGGCCTTTACATCGAGATCATTTATTGCACTCACGTGCCTCAGGGTTTTCCATTGCTCTATAAAAACTGTAAATAAAATGAAATTAAAAATCAATCAACACAACATTATTCAATCTATGTGGTAAATGAAAGAGAGAACTTTTCAAGTGGTTGGTGTCCATGTGCCCCTTTCGAGCACCTCGTTTGGAGGACTGATAATATAAATAAATGTTTTACATTAATTATAAATGAGAAGCTTGAATAACTTATAAATTCCAATATTTTATATAATGAGATGTAATCGAATCGCAAACTGCATTATATCAATTCAAAGCAGAAGAATTGATCATGTATTCGAGAAACTACATAGAAAACACCCTAAGTTTACGAACATGAACGTCCACAGAAAGTTTTAGTTAGTGGCTCAGCGAAGACAGGGGCGGGGGCCACTGATGGGCCACCAACACGACAGCCCTCAAAGTATGCATTCAGAATCAGATTTCCTACATATCTATCACTCCTTTTGGATTGAAGGAAGATCCTTTTCACTTTATCATTACTTCAAAAACACATGTTCTTGGACCCACAACGTATATGTATTCCACGTGTCAGCACCAGGTGTGTTAATGACTGGGCAAAGGTACTTGGATAAGCTGAAAAGTTGTGGAAACTTACGTGTCAGGCAGGATATGACGCGGCGCTCTTGGTTGAAATGACCGCCACGTGGACCTTCCACGACACAGATTTTCTGCCTATGAACGAGGAAACCAAAATCACTCATCTTTTGTTCTCTCCACAGACCACACTATGCAATATTAGGATAAGGTCAAGGTCACTTCAACTCACAAAGCACGCTCTTAGTCTTATCCATTTCGTTTGGAGTAGCTATTCTTCCACAAAATTTTGGGAACCTTTTTCTCTTGTTTTCCAGTTGTGATCCCAATCTTTCCGTGGGTTGAAAAATGTCACAAGGAAATAAGCACAACTTTGTCATGCAATACTTGCAACACAAGTAGTAATATATTCAACCACTAACAGTTTGCCTCAATCAATTTGATCGGGCCAAACCAGTTACACTTGTCAAATTGTGTACTTTTTACGAACTAATCACTTGGTAAATGTAAATCCAGTAATTGGCTAAAATCTCGCTATACCATGATAACATCTACAAGCAAACATGGCACAAATAGGACGCCCCGGACAACTATATAAATAGGGAAACTATATAAATAACTTACTAGGGAAAAAAAATTAAGTTCAGAGAGCAAATTAATAATTAGTCATCAGTATCTACTACGGAAGGAAATCTGTGTCTAAACAAAAGTAACATGTCAATGGTCCATAGCGTCCTGTAGTGGCATCTGGCTTGGCAGGGAAAATAACAGAAGAACTCGGACACTTTCCCAATACATCAAAAACTTTTTCGGTTTTTCCCCCACCAAACAAGACAAATATATTCAGGCCATAAACTCAATGGATAGAATATGACATTCTGCCACTATGTGCTACAAAGTTAATAACAGCCAATCCAACTTGCATAAAAAGGCCAACGGTCCATGACTACACAATACATATGATGGTAGAAATTGAAATAGGACAAGTACATTTTAGAAAGAAAAAGAAAGAAAGTTTCATCTTACAAGTTGTAGCAAAGCTAAATTATGCAATACAGTCTTCATACAAAGCAGATTTCACAAATGTGATCGGTGTCGGTGAGATCAGGTTTCCAAAAATTATCATGAGTATCTGGTTTGAACAGAATGCTGTATATCTAGTAAGGGAAACCAGATAAGGAAATCACAAGAGAAACTGGGTTTAAGAATTTTCACTTATTACATGGTTCAGTTTCATTTTCTAGGAAGATGAGGTTTTATTGATTCTACAACCACCTGCACAAAGAAAATAACTTATGGCAACCAAGTTCAAACAACAAATGATACTGTGGAAAGTACAGCAACTAAAATTAGCAAACTATAAGTCAATCTAGGTTCCATTCGGACACAGATGTCAGAGAAAAATTTCAAATCCTTGATAACAATTATATTTTTCAAATCTTTAGCACCCATTTTGATTTTTTTTTTTTCAATCATTGTTTTAGAGTTTCAAAATATCAGAGTCATTAGAAATCCTTAGTACCAAATAATATCCTGAAACTGAAATCCTCCAACTCAACCTTTTGTTGATTTTATCATATATCATATTAAGAAAATCCAGTACAACCATAAACTGGAACTTAGATAACAGCTAATACATGGAACAGTTTAGAAACCATGGCATGTCCATGGCATATAAGATATGCAACTTACCCTTCCATCATACGACAATGATGCAAATATCCATGGCTCCCGGGAACTCCAAGCAAGACCTGAATAATGTAAAAGCAATCAAGTTTATTTCAGCAGCAAAATTGAAGGAGCATATGAGGTATCATCAATTACCATAAACACTGTCTTCGTAGTCATTATAGGAATTCAGCAATGGTTCTATCCTCCGGGTTGGTGGCGCTGCCAAACTAGGAAAAAAATGTATGTAATTCACAGAACCATTCAACAATGACAGTGCAGATAACACATTACAATGGCTTCAAAAATTTCAGACCTATCTGATGCCGAATCATTACGGCCTAGGGAAGAAGCCAACCACAAATTGACAGCTGAATCAGTTCCAGCACTCTACAAAAGCTTTGGCACCGTCAGCAAAATATCAATGACTACAAGAAACAATTCTCACTGGTTCTGAACACCAAGTAATTAGAGACAACATGCTCTGAGAAAGGGTGACATATTGATGACTATAAGTAATTTGTCAAATTTATTTTTGGTTCTGCTAATTGGTTTTCAGAATTCTTTTCCAGGGAAAAAGTAAATGAATTTAAGAGTAAAGTTTTGCGAAAATACAGGGAGCAGAGGAGAGGAGTAGATGGAGGGAGGTAGTAAGAGCGTACCAGAATCAGGCCCTCATACACAGGATTACATTTTACAGTCCATGTCCTATCACCAAGAACACACTCATTAATTCTCAAATAACCAAACAGACAATGACAATTCAAAGAACTTACTCACACAACAACGATAACCCAAAAAAGAAAATGCAAGAAACAAAAAAGAAAAATTCAGATTGTGACAAAAAGAAAGGAGAGCATAAAAAGAATAAAAAATATTTTTTTCAAGTAACAGATGAAACCTATTACATCTAGGAATACAAAAGGATAAGACAGAGTCACAGATTTTAAAATTTTTTACCAGTGTGGATGCCCAGGAAGATCTGCAACTGGAAACTTCAGATTTCTAAGGTCCCATATATGAATGCCCGATTCATCTTCAGCGGTTACCTGAGAAATCTCAAACCAGCACATAAGCTCATAATTTGAAGGGATGTGTTGCATTGGGGTATATGGCAAATGCAAGATCATTGGATCCAAATTGCTGTAGCTGCAATTCTCACCCAGTATTGGAAAACCAAGAATAAATTGCTAGTTCTTTTATCCCGTTTGACATTCTTGTGCCCAGTGAAAGCTTGCTGCATAAATTGTGCACAGATTATAGTGGGTGTGCTTATGGTGGGTTTTCCACTAATTATTCTTTAATGTACAATTTCATAGGCATGTCTTCCTTTATGATTGTGTGCTTGATTGCAAATTTAGTGTCGTTGGGAGACTATAGGTGTGAAATGCTGTCGTGTTCACCATCAAATTGCTGATATTGGGATAAGTAAAGGTGTTAACAACATATGGGTACATCATAGCCTTACGATAAATTACGTGTGATTAATTAAATAAAAAAGGATGGTAAGATGATAATACCCTAATCTTCACAAGGAAAAGATAACACATTTAACAGACAAATGTTAAATCATTAAGATATTATTGCAGGAAAAAGACCCATCAAGTTTGCAGCATACTTACAAGTGTGTACCTCTTTTTCATGTCATAGTCCACATTACGGACATGCGCATGCTCAATTGAATTGGTCTTCCTGCAAACGCAAATTTGATGTTCATAGGTGTAGTTGATATGTGGATTTCAATAAAAAGACATGAAGAATTGGCATGAGGAAAACTAAGCCCCCTTGGGGACCTTATTAAAGAGGAATTTATATTTATTGAATTGCAAATGTACTAAATATTTAACCAAGTCACGGAAGATGTTTGTTCTAGTCTTGGTGGTAGCTAAAGCTTCTGAAAGAATCACAACAACACATGTGATGGCACTATTGGATTGGAGGTTGAGCAGTAAGAAATGCAAGAACATCAATTGCAACATGGCAGAATTGTCAACAAAGACAAAGGAGAAACCTTGGAATAATTAATCTTATACTTAAAAAACAAAATCACAGGTACCAATATGGAATAAACTAAGATTTGAGAAACCTTGACAGTAAATATTTCAGAAATTGTTGCTTGATTATTAAGATAAAAAAACAGATGTCGAGTAATTTATTAGTCAAGAACGTGCAAATATGTGAAATTAAATTTGACGTACTTCATTGTCCTCAAATCCCAAAACTGAACTGATGAATCACATGTTAAAGAAATGGAATTGGAGTCGTGAGGATCCCATGCTCCGCCAGTTAAATAATGAAGCATGCCAGCTGATTCTTGTGATTGTACCTAGATTACATAGCAACACCAGAATAAGAATTAGCCAAGAAATCAGAAGCTACAAGGTCATTATGTGGGTTAGCATCCCTGTTTCAGTGGCATTTCATCACAGGTTGATGAAATCAAGATTTGATGCACAAAACAAACATAAGTTAGGGAAAAAGCCTATAGCATAGTAATAATTAACTTTAATAACAAGACAAGATAGAATATAATTAATAAATAATGAATAAAACTTGCTTATTTATTCAACAATGTTCGTGGAGCTTCCTCCTAGTTAATTATACAAGACATGGATGAAAATGGAGAACAAAAATAATTAAACTGTGGAAGCCAGAAAACATGAGGATCATTGGTCAGAACGAATAGTCCTAGCATCAAGAAATTAACTTAAATAAATCCTAAACAATCATACAGGATAAGAAATTTAATTTTCAAAGCAGAAATCATTATCATGAGATAATGACTCTCAAATATTGAGCATTGCAAACCGATTAAAAAAAGGATTCGCAGGCTCAGAGATGCGCTTACAAGATGTTAGGACACAGTCAATTACTCTGACATTATTCATAAACCACCATAAAACTTATAAAAAGATTATGGAAAAGGGAAAAGGAGACTCAGGATGATTTCTAAAACATAAGAGTTAATCAAATTTCCGGAAGTTATTCATAAGAATATGTATATATGTTTACATTATACATATGCACATATAAATATGTAAATCTAAATGTACTTATACCAAATATAAGCAGAAATCATTATCATGAGATAATGACTCTCAAACATTGAGCATTGCAAAATCAATTAATGAAAGATTTGAGGGCTCAAACATGCGCTTAACAAGATGTTAGGACATAGTAAATTACTGTGACATTATTCCTAAACCACAAATACAATAAAACATATAAAAAGATTATGGCAAAGGGAAAAGGAGAGCCTCAGGATGATTTCTAGAAAACAGAAGAATTAATCAAATTTGCGGAAGTTGTTCATAAGAATATGTATATGTGTTTACATTATACATATGCACATATATATATGTAAATCTATATGTACTTATACCAAATATAAGCATGGAAGCAAAACACTTCAAGTCTACAGTAGCAGCCATGATAAAATGAAGAAATGTAACAGTAAGAAGGCCACTAGAGTACTACCTGAGCAGTCTTCTTTGAAGTGTCTAAGCTCCACAGGAAGAGATTCTGCTCATCAACACTAACTAGCTTGTCATGTCTTCCAGTAGGCCACCAGAGTACACTACAAGAACATGCAATATGATCTCGTATACAAGACACATTCTATTGTCTGGAAACTACTACATTTCATAACAGAATAGAATATTTATTTTATCTAACGAACAGCATGATCGATAAAATGAAACTACTACATTTCATAATAGTCTCAGGTGTATACACAAAAGACCAGAAAAATATAAAGTTCCATTATCTCATATTACTGAATGAGTATAACAGAAAATCCCCTTATTATTTTCTTTCTTCCATCAATAGACAAGGTTAAGGACTTGTATTCTAATATCTCTGGGTGCAAAATTTATAACTCCCAATGAATAAGCGGCACTGGAAGAGAGCTTGTGAACAAGAATGTCTACTGCATGAAAGTCTGACGCTGATATCATTTTAATGATGCCTTAAAAATTGCAAAACAGTGTACAGTTTTTCACCTAATTACAAGAGCTTTTGTTAGGAACCTAAAGCAAACTATGATAAAGCCCAAGATTTTTTTTCCTAATAGAACCCATTTCACAAAAACTGAACAAAGCAAAAGCAAGATTAGTTCACTGGAAAGCTTCCTACAAACTGGGAAAGCCTTCGGAGACAAAATTAGAAAGAGAGGATTATTATTTGTCATAGCACCTAATGGTTCAGCAGTTTTTGCAGCATACCTAAAATTGAGACATGCACTTAAGAACCAAAATTATTGGATTCAGAAATGACATATGCCATTCCATCTTCTGCTGCCACTCTACTTTTATGATAGTATTTTATGCACATTGTACCGTTTTAACAATGAAGTATGTACTAATTTCATACACTAACTGAGAATAAATACATGTCCTATTCCACTTCAGTTCAACCTCACAGTTGATCCTTTAAAACAAGCTCACCATCTAATCTTGCAAGTGTGGCCATCTAGAGAAGCAACACTTTCCAATTGAGGAGAACTCAGCTGGCCATACAACTCAGGGATTTGCCATACTGCTGCACCATATGTTTCCCCTTTGAAACAGCACAACAGAACACAGAACACCATAAGGCATTAAATATGATTAAGATTTTCTACCAGATAAAGAGCCATACGACAAGGTTTCTAGATTTAATATCGGATTCAATCACAAACCAAATATTAAACATTCTAAGAGCTGTGTAGAGATATTTAAAGTTACAAATAGCAACCTGCTTTTTGCCATAACTATAGACAAAAGTTCAAACAACAATAATCAAGTCTAGAGCATAAACACATTTAGTCGAACTTAAGAACACAGTTTGGGACCTCAGTTTAAATTTCATATCAAGCTTCAATCAATCTAAACAGCTCAAGTAGCTGGATAATTACAAGATTTCCAATCACTTCTTAAACTATCAAGATCGAGCAAGCTTAAAAAATTAATGAATGATAATAGTGGTCAAGACTGGTTTATTAAGTTAGAATAGTTGGTTATCTCCAGCAAAATTCAAGCACTTGGTCGCATTTCAGCCTAGTCACCATGAAATAATTGATGCATGATGTAAATACTACTATTTGAAAATCTGAAACTAAAACTTTTGAAATTACCGGAAGAGAATACAGTAGAGAAAATCCGTTGATCAAAAGGACAAGAAGCGAGATCCCAGATTTCATTCGGGTGCGAAAACAAACCCTCGCAGATCAATTCAGTACCACCAGACGAAAGCCTTAGCAAATGTACCTAAAAATCCAACCACATTACGATTAAAAAAAAAAAACGGCATGCACTACAATTCCGTATATTAATCCCCGATTGAAATTAGTCACGACCTCATTTTCTTCTTTGAGGCTGAGAGTACCGGCGAGGAAACTGGTGTGATCTGTATCCGCTTTCACATCCGAAATGCATCTAGCCTGGTGTAATCCAATTTACTTCAGATACTCATTTCCATTTCCATGAATTAGGGTTTATGCATTTCAGCAGATTCAGGAAAACTGACCTGATATTTGAGACCATAGCCGATGCCGGTTGATCCACCTTGCATTTTCGTGTCAGCTAATTTTGGAAGTCTACTCTGAAAAGCATCTCATATACGAAACAGATTGAATCAGATTTGGCTTTGAATAAACTGCGTCGTATTGGGCCAAACATAGGCAAGCCCGGAATCCCGGCTGAAGTTCGATTTCACTTCGGGCCTGTACCAACGTCTAACCATATTAAAAAATTAAAATCATCCTGTGGATTTAATAAATAATTTTTATAATTTAAAATAAATTATAAATAAAAATAAAATATATAAATAAATATATCACATCTCAAAAAACAAGGATATTGTAAATAAAGAAGGAAAAGAAACTAATGTGTGGGCGTATTATCAACATAACAAAAAAAAAATTGATATCATGGAGTCACATAATGCTTTTTGTGAATAAAAAAGAATTTTTTGCTTTCTATACTAATCAGTATAGCACATCATTTTTATATGTATATAATAAATAATTTTTTATCATTTAAAATACATTATAAATAAAAATAAAATATATAAATCAATACATAACATTAAAAATAAAAAAAGACAGAAAATTAATTTGTCAGTTAATGTAAAAATTGAAAAATTTAATAAGTTAGTTATTTTATCGATTGAATGACATTTCCAATTTTACCAAAAATTGATGCGGTTTTTAATTAACAGAATGTAGAGGACTTTTTTTTTTTCTTATAACTAGATATTGTTGCACGCGGTTCCCGTGAGCATATATAAAAAAAAAAAACTTGATGTGAGACAATAAGAAAATAAATTATTGAAAAAATAAATTATAATTATAAATTATAATAAGGAGAAAGAGAAATGTAGGGTAGTGGGTAGTTATGAGAAAAAAAATAATTATAAAATTATTAAAAATATTGAAATTACTAATCTGATCAAAATATAATTTTTAAGAGAAAAAATAAAATAAAGGGTAAATTGGGGCAATTTAAAATTAATACGCTCAAACAGTTCTTTTATAATAGTATAGATTAATATAGATAAAAAGAAAAATTCAAAGTTTGGTTAGTGTATTGGCTGTTATATGGTAAATTTAAGGGTAATGTCCAGGAAAATTAATTTCTACCAACTCATCAAATCATTTGCTTTTAGAATCTAACAAGATCTACCCAAGACTGGCAGAGAACAAAGGGATTTACAGATTGGCTGAGACCCGAATCAATATTTAAGTCCGATGCGAGCACACCGACACCAACGCTTTACTGCAAAAATCATACATGATACGGCAATTTACAATGTCTACCAAAAAACATTCACTTCCATCGAAACTCAAGGAACCGGTCTCTCTCTATATGATACAATCCTTAGGCCCCTCTACCACCACCTTTGCAAGTGTTTGTGCCTTTACACTTACGTGAAGGACAAATCTACGGAACCAAAATCTACGTCAATTATGAATAAAAGCGAAAAGAAAAAATGAGGCAGGCAGTATGCACAAAAGCCTCTAACTAATGAGCTTACTAATTGTCCGGAAAAAGTACTCCCTCGAGTTATCCTCACGGCGTCTCCTTCTATGGTATACCCGACCATGTGATTGAAAATTGCCTAGGGCTCATCAGCAATAGCATTTCTTTTAGTCTGACGTGCAGTATCAGATTTCAATCTCCAAGGAGCCTTAAAGCTGAAGAATAGAAAAAGGAGAATTCACCTTCATAGGACTTGCAGTCTCCTGCCAAAGATTGATTCTGCCGCAATATGAAAGAAAATCAGATCTTGCCCTTGTGATGGAACTATGTGCTTGCAGCAGTTCGTTGTTGGAACAGAAAAAGGTTATGACGAACATTGCAAAGTTAGGAACACTTCAAGATTTTGCAGTCAATCTGAAAGCAACTCATCCAACTCGGGCTCCTCAGATGAGAAAGGGTCATATTCCAAGCTTGTTTCATTATGAAAATTGCTCTCTCGTTGACTTGTTAGATCATCTTCGTCCTCAGGGTCCGACCATTCTAGTTCATCATTCATGTTCTGATCATCAGCTACATCCATGTCTCTTTTAATTGGAATAAATCCCTTACCATGTTCTTTTCGAACTAAATCCATCTTTCTTTTTGCTTCTGAATCTTCACAAATGCAAGCAGCTGGATTTTCATGAAAACCTCCCCTGCCTGGCCTCACCTCCTTAGGCTCTCCCATAAAACCCCTCTGAAACATACGAACACTTGAGGCAAATTCTTCCCAGGTCATATTATCTCGGCTTAGAAACAGCTTGTATAATTTTTTAGCATTTGGACGAATTGTAGGTTTGTGCCCAAAATACCTCCTGCATCCCACAGCAATGAATTATTTAGTATGTGGTAATTACTATAAGTCCTATTAAGGATTAAAGAACGTTGAAAAGAGATGAAGATATACCTTCGTCCTGCTAGAATTTTTGCCATGTTCCCGTTGTTATTTGTGACAAATACATCACTTTCATCGCACACCATAAAATCCAGTGCAGCCATTCGAGAAGAAAATGAAGAAAAAGGTCCCAATTCATCCTGGCTTGCTAGGGTATCTTTTGAGTAGAAGTTGGGGAAGAGGGCCTTTAAGGGGGCCAATGTGGCTTCCCCACCATACACTTCTCCAGATGCCACATAAATGTGGGTCTCTCTGTCGTACCCAAGTGCTCTTAGCAGAAGGCCAACTTCTTCAGGAGTAAGAGGGCATCTCCCTTGCCTTCTCTCCCTTTCTGGATTATGATTCTGCAAATTAACAATAAATCTTGAATATTCATCATATTTACTGTTAAACGAAGACTGGAGATAGAAAGGGTTTTATTCCCATGCCTATCCATGGGAAGCTTAGAAGCACATAACGCGTTATCACAATTCAATATGCCTGTGCCTGATGGAACTAAACAAAGATTTGGGTGTGAGCATCTCTACTACATCATTCTAGTCGCAAATGACATACATAGCCCCACTTTTTCCCAATAAATCAAAATCTTAAGAGCAGAGAAGTTAAACCACACACCACTAACGGCGACCCACCTACCACCCTACTGACGGAACTAAGTGAAAGTAGTCATCCCGAACATGAATCGTGCAATTATTCAACTGTGTTTGTGTCGTTATTACATCCTTATGAAGATTCAGAAATATTCTGCCTCTAAAAAGTAACATGTGAAGCATTACATGTAAAGTTTTCCACCTCCGCCGTATCTTAGCCAATTCCTTCCTCTCTTTGTCACCTCCACCATAATAACATCCTGAGAATGCAAGCATATCAGGTTCAAACCTGTGACAATAAACACAAACACAAGAAAATAATCCTTAATCCTGATTTTAGTAGATGCGTCCAAGAGCAAGTTGCAGCAAAGAGAAAATTTAACATGCTAAAATTTTCATGATTCAAAATCACCAAGAAAAAAAAAGCAAAATTAGATGAACACAAACGCCAAAAGGAAAAACCACAAGATTACAAATGACGAAGCCAAAGCCTGAATGAATAAAACTCATCTAAGACTGCAAAAACATTAAGATTAAAGCTGCAAGGGTTGAAGATTGATTCACAGTATACCCAAATGAAACAAACTCAGTTCTAGGTGAGGTAATAAACTTGAAATCAGATATTTATGGAAGCAAACATAGGCACCTTAGGTGAAGGGCAATGTAATGCTTGCTCCTTGCCCTCATTCTCCGTACCAACTTCGCACCCATTTCAAGGATGGGCTGAGTGAACTTCAGAGCGTGGTAGTTAACTCTACATCTAAGCTTTTGCAGATCCGTTCCCAACCTATTTGAAAGTCTGTAGTCGAATTTGGTCAACTGAACAGCCTGTGGCACAAATGGGCTCCATTTGTTACTGGCTTGGAACATGGCAAAATAAAGCAGATTTCATATTTGTAGCTGTGAATTTTCAACATATCCTTGTAGGAGAGTGCAATTAGTCCAAGTAAAATAGAACATGGCACAATAGAAGGGAATGTATTTATTTATGAATACATTAAAGTCTTTTGGGCCAATTTTACAACAAAAACAATGCACCAATGAGTTCCAGAACGATGCACCCAAGTATCAGCACCATAGTGTCAAAGGACGAACTAGGAACTTGAGGCCCCAGCATTAAAAGCTAAGCTCTGAATACACAAAGAAACATGGGTCCCCAATGCTGATACGTTATTTTAGGAACTTCAGCTTAGTCAGTCTCTGAAAATGCACCTAGAGTTTAGAAATTCTCTTGCTAGCAGGAAGTAACATGCTACGGCATTTCAGTATTCTACCCAAGGATTAACTGAAAATATAATTAAGAGTTTGACACCTTCTAATGCCATAAAATGAGACAGTTACTTCTCATTACTGGAATCCATAATATCATCATCTTCTTGTTCTAAGATGCGGCATAGATGTAAAACATTAAACTGAGTAATAATCGGTAAATACAAGACTATTGCAAGTTAAAACAAATTCATTGTGCCATTTCATCCAGAAACCCACCTATGGTATCTCCATCTATTCAAAGAAGTATAAAAGGAAAAAGATATTACTAAGGAACCTCCAATTGACTTACATGCTTCTTTCCGAGTACAGGTAATAAACGATTAATATAACATTGCTCATTGCATTTTCTTGGAACGCGCATTGTATATGGATTCCATATCTGCCCTCGTCTTCGTGGGAGCTCTTTTATGACTTTTACATCTTTTTCCAGATATGATATAAACCAATCAACATCGAAGATCTCCGAAAAGTTGCTGCGCAAGAGAGTAACATTGAGCGTCAAGAAAGAAGCACAGTAAGAAAATGTTAAAATGCATCAAAACTTTACCTAGCATCCTTCCAGAAAGACTTCTGGTCCAATTTTGGGACAACAAGGGTGGCATTCAAAATGCGAGCAGCAACAACAGCATCAGTTATCTGCACAGGGCAAGTAATGATAACCAATTTCAGCACCTAGTATTGAGCTCCAGATTGGACCTAATTTAAACCTATACATTATTGATTGCATTTTTCTTTCCCAAAAGGAAAGATAAGTGAAAACAAAATACCAAAAACATTAAAAATTATTCAAAGATAAAACTAAAAATTGTATATAATCATTCCTACCCTAGGCGTTAGCAAATACGAGGTTAAAGTATGAAAGAGACTAATCTTATTGTTGCCTATCAATCATTTCAAACTTAATCCTTTTAACAAGTTTTGCATAAATATTTCTGTGAAATAAATTTAAGTCCCACAGTCACATTACGCATCCAAAGATTATTCAAACATTATCATTCTTCGTTCCACGTTTCCACTTGAATACCATATTCTTAAGAACTGCCTTCGAGTAAACACTTGGATAACAAAAGACACAAAGATAATAAAATGTGCACTTGAGTAGGTTAATACGTAATCGCCGTGAATAAGTGAGATAAATGCCAACTAAATACCCCAGTTCTTTGCTGGTTTAAACCTCCACTGGTTGCAATCGCCAAATAACGGTTTGGTTGTGTAATAGCAGCAGCTTCTGTTATTGAAAGCAGTATATAAAAGGCATTAGTCATAAAGCACACTCAACGGAATCCCAAGAATCAAAAACAAACATCAGAATAATAAATAAATTCAACACGAAACCAAAGCACATATTTATCAGTAAGGCGTAACATCAAAAGCTGAAAACAAGTTTACATACTTGCAAATTTAATGCTGGCATTGCTGCATCCATAGTAAACTCCTGCATTCTTCGTACTCCAAAGATCACGTAGATGCACGCCTCCACTGTTCTAGATCTCATCACACAATAAACATCACATTTAGCACAAATCTCGGATCCAATCAATTAACATTTCCACACACCACATATCAAACGAACACATAACAACAGGAAAACCTAACCAGAACACGAAGCTTCGGCGCCGCTTCATCGTCGCCAACGTCATTACTTATCTACAACAACAAAACCGCATCAAAACCGATTCAACAACACTTCACCAAATCAATAAGCACAACAATCTCCAGACGGCGAAAAGACGAACCAAAAAACAACAAAAATTAAAACTACCCTGGGGCGGTGGATGTGATCATTGTCCACAGGCGACGGTGCAAGGAAAGAGAGGAAAACAAAGAGAAGCAGTATGGCGGCTGAAACAACGGAGATAGCCGGTATAAGCCGGAGAGGGTAGTGGTGTCGCCGCCGCAGCAAGGCCATGGCGAAATGACGGCGGGCGGCCAAAGGAATATTTGATGAATTTCAATGAAAGAGGGCAAACTGGCAGTAAAATTGTGGGGAAATGGAGGGAACAATCATTTTCTAAGTCCTAGCTGGGAACTCCGGGGAGCAAATTTTTGGCGTTTTACATTTGGACCATTTTGCAATAACGACAAGGATGCTGATACTAATCAATTCAACCCAAGATGTGGGTTAGAAAATAGCAGCAGCTCAACAAAATTGGGGAAAATTTTACTGCTACAATGATGATGATTTTCATGGGGGGAAAAAAACTAGAAATTACAGCGATTCCAAATACTAATTGCGATTGAATTGGAGGCTTTCAGGGGCGGTGAGTAGTGGGAAATAGAAGAAGATTCTTTGCTTTCTCTGGGGCAGGCTGGATTAGGATTAGCATTAGGATTAGGTTGGGGATGAAGATAATTAATCCAAATTAATTATTTACTGATGTTCAGATTTGATGGGAGGAGAAAACAGGAACAGGGGTAGAACGAATCTTTCAACTTTTAAATTAGTTGTTTTGGTTTGGGTTAACTGAGATCTCAGAGTTTTTAATATATCAATTTAATAATACTTCAATTCAGGAACAATTTTACTTGTATTTGCATCTACCTCCTCATATTTTTGTTTTTTTTTTTATATCTAACTTTTTCATTGAATTTATCAATCTTAATCTTTAGAATCTCTTGCACTGTGTAAATTTTGAAAAATATATTTGTTGAATAATTTACATGTCAAAATTGATATAAAATTTAAAGTTTGAGAATATCTATATTTTTGTTGGTGAATTTGGTTAAGAAATTCACAAATTAAAATGATTTTAAATGAAAACATAAGAAATAATTAACTACAATATTTAATTCTAACAAAGAAAAAAATATATGGTACTTCTAATTTTTCTAAATTATTTAGAAGATAAATGGTACATCTAATGGGCAAATAATATTTTAACGTGGTTAATTTGCTAGAATTTTTTTTTAAATATTTATAAAGAAAATGAATTAATAGGGCACATTAAAATTTAAAATAAGTAGCATATGAGTAACATATAAATAGTAATACAAATTTCAAAAAATAAAAATATAATGTATAATAAATATTCTCAATTTTATTACATTAAAAGTATTGTTGAAAATTTTAAATCAAGTGGCTTCCAACTAATTAATTTTTTTAATATTAATATGAGATAATTATTTTTAGATTATAACTTTTTCCATGATATAATGGGTGTATCATTTTGAGAATTCTAATAAGTGTAACTTATGATTACATATAAAATAGTGAGAATCTCTTAAGTGTTTATTCATATTGTAAGAAAATATTCGTATTCTTACTGAGGTACATTTTTATATTGTGCTCTTATTGAGTTATATTGTTAATCTTTTTATTAAATGGAACTTCTTATTAAAATTATCCATAATAAAGAGTTTTGACTAATTATTTTTATTTTCTATTGAATTTGTGAATATTATTATTTTTATATTAATTGACTTGATACAAAATAATGAAATAAGATCATTAGTAGATGCGGAATACGAAATTTGAATTTCGAAAAAATATATTTTTTTAAATTAGTATTACCAATTAAATGTAGAAAGTGAATTACAAATAATATAAGTAAATATAGTTTCCTTATCAATCAAAATAATTTAAATATGATCGTATAATACTAATGTTTCAATGACTATCACGAACTTAATATGTTTATGACTAATTATAATAACATATTTACCTGTACAATTATACTTGTACACGTACGTGGCATGTCATGCTTCTTAATATCCACAAAAGAAGAAACTCCCTTACACATATGTCACATCTTTTAGTCTTCACGAGATCACTGATATCCCAACTTGATCATTTAAGACCAAGGCCATGCATATTTTACAATCACCATCACATGCGTAATCATGAGCGGCAGTTATGTATAGCCTAGAGACTTCATCGTTGCTCATAGAAATGTGGATTAAGAATGCTGAATTTATTGATGTGTTTACACATAAGTTTAAATTGCGAAGGGGTATGAAAACATGCGAGCTAGCATGCTGATGATTATAGTTTGATTTTCAGTTTGTTTTGACGATTGTATATCACAAAAGTTTTCGTTTCTTTTTGGTTGGCAGTGTTTTCGTTTCTTTTTGGTTGGCAATGTTTTCGAGAACAGAGTTCGAAGGTGTTCCGATGATAAACCAACTTGTGTACATGGTTGAATTGATTTTGATGTGCTCTGAGAGCTAATCAAGTAATAAATATACAACTAGAAATTGGTTTTGTCTCAAAGCTTTTATTTCTTTGGCTAAGAAATAGAGTACACACTTGATTCTTATTTACAATAGACTCTTTACATATCTTCGAGAACCCAAGAGGCTCATACTCTGAACTACTTGAACCGAGTCGATACGAGAACTGGTGCAAAAGGCTCATGCTCCAAATTACTCGAACCCGAGTCCACATATGTGCAAGATCATCTTCACTGGCATTAAGTTGTTAACTGAAAGAACAAACAAGTGCAGAATCAACAATTAAAGAGAAAAGCGCGGAACATAATGACATGCAATAACAACTTACATAAATAACATACTCTCCCTAAGAACTATGCTAGAATTTAAAGGTTGAAATAGAAAATTCAAACACTCAACTATTTCATATTGACTGCTTAAAAAAGAGTGCAACTTTCACATCATCTAGAACCACATGATAACCTATATATCTATCTATTCCTCTATGCCATTTTTCTAGCCGAAAAACAACCTTTGTCCTTATCAATTTCTTCTTTATCAATTTTTTTTCCATATTTAGAAATCAAGTAAAGTTGAAACCATTGCAATTTCCTTTGTATAATTCAAACCCAAAAGTGTGTGATTTCAATGAAACCCACATTCTCAACATTCTAATTTGGACGCGATAGAATTGTGAATTTTGAGGCCGGTTTAAATATGACGGGCGCAAGACAGTTTGGAGTTGAGGCCTAAATGAGAAACAACCCTCCATTGTTTTTGTTGGTTTATTCTCGATTTGTTCATTATGTTAGGTTTTGCTCCCATGTTGCGTTATTAAAATTTTTTTTGCCGTACATTTAAGATTCTTGCATAAATTTTACAAAAACACCATATTTGTTCATATCATCGACATCTTAGCTTTGTAGGTGTATCTAAGTATTGTTGAAAATTATATATAGCATACAATCACAAATTAGCCCATTTGTGAACTTAAAAAAATAAAATATCATATACTAAATCGCATAACGATTCTAGATGCCAATCTCATTATTCGTTTTTAAATTATTGGTAAAGTTATCTTAAAAGAATTTTCAACACATCTTAACAAGTTTAAGCACAATAATGTACTTTCTTGGAAATCTGAACAAATATGGCGATGAATGCAATTTGACCAGAAATAGTAAACTGAATGCTTCTCAAATTGTTCCAAAAATGAAGTGTTTCAAAGTTGGTTACTTTTATGAAAATAAAATTCAAAAACAAATTTCACTTTAAGTCCAAATATATGACTTTTCATGCATGTATCCCAAAACAATTAAATGAATTCATCTACTGCTAATCAAAAATTTTGTTAATTTGTCTTCAGTATTTTTTGGTAAGTGCACCTCAAGCTGATTCTGAAAACATGAGTTTATTATAAAACACTTGACAAGAAAAACAAATCTTTGAGTAAAAGATAAAAATAATTTTGAGAACATAAATTGATAACAGAAGAACTTGACAAGGAAAATAAATTTTTGAGTGAAAGAGGAAAATCAATATCCAGTAATATTATTTAAAAATAAAAATTAAAAAGTTCTTCAAACACTATTTTACTTACCAAAACCATGTGTTCCTCAAAAACCATTTATCAACTCATTATATTACATAATACTCACAAAAAATTACCAAGTCCTCTTGAAAAGCATATTTTAAATTGGCATCTAGACAACCATTTGGCATTTTAGTATAGCATTTAATTTTCAAAGTTCACAAATAAAATAATTCATGATTGTATGATATAGATTTTTCAACACATTTTTCTATGATACACCTGCAAAAATAAGAGGTTAATAACATGAACCAATATGGATTTTGCAAATCCATACAAGAATACCAAATGTATTAAAAACAAAAAATTTTAAGACAAGCGCATGAAAAGAAAACCCAACACAATAAATGAACCAAGGATAAATTTACAAAAATAGAGGAGGATTAATTCTCCAATTTAGGTCTCAACTCTGTCCTTGCATCCTTCACATTTTGAGCTACCTCAAAAACCCATAATTCTTTTCTTTCCAAACAAGAATGGTGATTGCGTGACTTTTCAAAGAAATCACAACAGTAAAATTGGGTTTAAATTATACAAAGTGTAAAATCAATGGTTCAACTTTCTTGATTTCAAAATATGAAAGAAAAATTGACGAAAAAAGAATTAATAGGGACATTGGTTACTTTTGAGTTAGAAATTTGAAGAGAGGAATATGAAGATAGATAGGTTATCATTTTCTAAAATGTTGTCAAAAAGCACACTTTAGCAGTCAACATATGTTTCAACTAAGCATTTAAATCCTACTTAACCTTTTGGTTCCCACACAATACGAGGTTATCTACTTTGCATGGAATTGGCAAACCGAATTCAAACTCTAGCCCTCGCTCTTATAAAAGACAAGTATGAATCACATATACCAACTGACATGCTTCACTTGTAGAATCAAATAAATGCACGTTACATGAATTACTGAAAAATGATATATCAGGTACGGTGTTACCAAAAAACAAAAGTTGCAAACAAAAAAATTCCTACTAAATTACCAGTAACAACACTAGACTAGAAATAATATGACATCTATTCTTTGCATTAAGACAGAATTATGAAGTACGGCATGAAGAAAACAACACAGATACATCATTGTGGCATGCTCTAATTTAAAGGCATAAAAACAGATACTGCATGACAAGACACCTTGCTAGATGCTTGAGAGAAAATATTCAGTTGGTCCATTAAATGGTTTGGGAAGTTTCCTTACAGTCCCAAGAGAATATTAAGATACTTAAAGTCAAGCTCAAATAAGAGTAAGAGAAAGTGGATGGATAACACTTAGATTTCAGTGAATCACATAAAAACATTAAGAGAGGAGATAGGTAAATTGATGGTAAACATAATGTTACTTACTGCTCCTGAAGTAGATGCACACCTGAAGTAGGTGCACAGTCACATATCAACATCAAGATATACATGGCTTCCCATTACCTTCAAGCAGTCTTACTCTAGATTGTTGACAACATCAGCATCTTGCTCGTATTGCGTATAGTTCCAGTACAATTTTGCATGCATTTATATTACATAACTTCCAGTAAATAACTGTTCTGAAATAGAACATGCATACATTTATATTATTTCTAACACACCAAAATACAATCCAAACCAAAGCATGTACGCCCTCTTGGCAGATTTGGAGAAACAAAGTGACTATGTTATTAACATTTACACTCATCACGATCTGATAAAAAATTGCAATTAACAAAAGCATTATTAACAAAAAAAAAAGGGCAAAAGACCAACATATTCGCCAGATGAATGCCAATAATCTCATGGATTCCAGTCTAAAAGCCAATAGGAATCCCTTATGAAAGCATTCACAATTGATTCTTCAAAGTTTTATTAAGTGATAATATTTCAAAACTTAGAGTTGTTGAAAATTCGTACTGATTTATGCATGTTACTATCTATTTAACTATGTATATTAGAACTGTTACCCATATACATACTTAATTTTCTCCTTTATAAATTGGAACTTCCTTTTGGAAATAGTATTTGGCTTTTTGCTAATAGTTACAATTGAATGATGTTAGACAAGTTATTTATCAGATGCCTTCATCGCATTTATGCTACTTAGTTTCAAGCTTGAATTGTATGAGCATTGTTCTACATAATTTATACCACTGACATATAAAAGAAATACTAAAAGATTACTTTCAAAGAACAACACTACATTTTACTTTGTAGATAAATTGCTCCATCCACATAAATTATAGAGAAAATCCACTATGAGAAGGAACTTCACCTGTAAGACTCCGTAAACAAGAATTGTTGACATGATTCCAGCAAGTTCTGGACCAACATCAATGTCTCCACTGGCATTCTTGCATTCAAAATCCCGCACCCTTGTCGTCCGCAGTAACAATCCAAGACATACAAGAGAACCCATGAGAAACTTGAAATAATTAACCCAGAACTTCAAAAAGCCCGGGGGGGGGGGGGGGGGGGGGGGGACGAGAATGAAACCGTGTAATTCAAGAATTCAGTGATCTTCAAGAAGTACTCGTATCAAGTCTTCCGTCGGACGGACAAAAACCAGGATACATTTAATTTCACAATGTAAAAACCCTAAATCAAGAAACTTTAGAAAAAAAAAAAAACTCACTTGCTTTGAGTAGATGACTAAAGTCCCTACCTAAAGAAAGAAGAAACCAACGCTGGAAGCTGGAGGCTGGGCACTGTCGGCGGAGGAAGGCGAAGGCGGGAGCCTGAGACGATGAGAACTGATGCCGCCAAAAACTAAAACGAATAAATTTTGTTTTTGTGTTATTTTTCTATCTCACTTTCAACCCATTTTCCATTTTTATAGTACTTTAGTGTGTGTTATGCATTTTACAACGGTAACAAAAGTTGCACTTTTACTACCTAATTCGACTTTCAATTGGGCTCTCTTTTAAATTAAGGTCCAATAACAAACAAATATTGGGCCTTAACGGATCAAATGAGTTTGCTATAACTTGGGCCTCCAATTTTTTTTTTCCTTTTATTGGAAATTTGGGCCTTCGATTATTATTTGGCATTCGTAAAATTACACTTACACTCTTTTAAGTTATAATCTATACCTTTTATATTAAGAGAGATCTTCTATTTGGTGTCTTTCTCATTTTTTGTCTGGTTTTTTATTTAATTTATTTTTTTACTTTCATCTAATTTCCCACTCCCCCATTTTTTTCATAGTTATTATTATTTTTTAATAATTTTTATTCATCTTTCTTTTATTACTTTTTTATAAATTTAATATTAAAGCATTATTTTGTATATATTTTATTTAATAATAAATTTTTATAAATATTTATTTTAAATAGTACTTACAAAAATTGCATAGAAATAACGTGTGCGACCAATTACTAGTAGTATAAGTGCACTCTCTGATCATTTGTGAAAATTTATACAAATTCCTCTAAAGTATAATATATTAACACTTTTTCAAAAGGGTGTATCTATAATTTTATAAATGACAGAAGGTATTATTATCACCGAACTTAATTTCAATAGATGTTATGTATATTAAAAGAATAGTTATTTTGGTAATTAAAAAAATCCCCACATATAGAAGTCATAATTATGTTATTCTCCACTACTTTGAACTTGTGAAATATTATTATCACTAATATTATTAATTGATTTTATACTTTTCATATCACATTTTTATTTCTTTAATGTCATGTTTTGTTATAATTATTATTAAATTAAATTATAACGCATTAAGTATTATATATACATCTAAAACTAATGAACGTATAGTAAAAGTATATATTCATGACAATCCGTTGTAAAAAGTATTTATTAATTAATAATTATTATTTTTTATAATTTTTCAAACTATAAATAAATATTTATATTTGTGACAAAGGAAAGAAAAATACTTTGTAATTTAGCCTTATTGTTAAAAGAAAATTAAAAAAGCGACTTATGTTGTAAAACCTGTCCTGGAGTATGTGATGCGATTATACGAGAGCGCGACGGCGCAGAAGTAAGAATCGCACTTTTTATCGGTTATGGAGGTATTTCCTTGGAAACAAGAAACAAGGGAAAGAGGGTGGCGAGTGGAGTAGGAGGAGCTTCAAATATTTCTCAACGAATTTTCTTTACTTTGAAATGTCGTCTTTAACTTTGAAGCTTTCTTCCTTTCTCTTATCTTCATCAGCGCAATCCCCTTCTTCTCCACTCTCTTCCTCTTCTTCTCTGACGTCCTATATTCCGCCGCTTCCTTCTCTCCGATTTCCAAGGAAATCATCGAATTACAGAGGACGATTAACTCTCATCAGAGCCAGTGAAAATGACAACAAAAGTTCGCCAAATGCCGGCGATTCTAAAACCCCAAACGGCACTCTGGTACTGTATATTTATTTCTTTGCGAAGTTAGTCAAAAAATTGTTTATTGTTTAATGCTTAAATTGTTTACTGTTTTCCATATTAATGAGCAGCCGAAGAGCAGGAGGATATTCTATTGGAGTATGTGCAGAATGTGCAACCTGAATTCATGGAGTTGTTCGTCAAAAGAGCACCTCAGCAGGTATTTACGCGCAAGTACTTCATTCGTCGATTTTTCTCTTAGTGTTTGTGAAAATGCCTCAGAGAGTTTTGGCCTTATATGCACAGTGTAGAATTGTTGGTTAGAATTTGTCAGTCTATATTTTGAGTTCAAAGATGTTGTACTCATTTTTCTGCTGCAATGATTCTGCTATAGGTAGTTGATGCAATGCGCCAGACAGTGACAAATATGATTGGAACTCTGCCTCCACAGTTTTTTGCGGTGACAGTTACCACTGTAAGTCTGTGTGTTCGAATCTTTAAGTTGCATAGTAGCCGTGTTTATTCGGTTTAGAAACAAATGAGCTAGAAGTAGGTCTTTGGAGTTGTTTACGATGTTGGCTTTTATTTGCTCTTTTTCAGGTTGCTGAAAATTTGGCTCAGCTAATGTATAGTGTCTTGATGACTGGGTATATGTTTAGGAATGCTCAATACCGGTTGGAATTGCAACAAAGTTTGGAACAAGTTGCTCTGCCTGAACCACAAGAGCAAAAGGTTAGTTCTTTATGCTCGCTCTTTCCACAACCAGCTCTTTCGTGTTCTCTTGGAATATGGCTAGGAAAGAGGAATAGAAAATGAAATTGTGGAGAAAAAATGGTTGTAATACAATTTCATATCTACCAAGATAGAGCATTACCTTGAAGATGTGCCCTTGCCATTTAGATATTGAAAAGGATAAGAAAACCCTGACTCCTGATAGCACCGGCAAATTGTGTACATAGCTGTTAAGCTCGAATAAAATTCAATTGCTCACCTGCAATGTTGCTGGATCTTCATTACGGACATTGAAATATAACAGATGAGGCTTGAAATTGTACGGTTACTTTTACTCCCTGCTTGATGGTTATAGTATTTATCAGAAAAACTAAGAAGAAATGTTACTGCTTTCTGGATTGGTTCACAGTTCACACCCCCGCAATAAGCCCTTGTCGTTTGCTGATTTGCCAAATATGTCTGAAATTTTGATCAAGGAAATGGTTACTTGTAGGAATACTAATGTCACTCTTATGTGCCAGCTTTTATTAGAGAACCACTTGTACTACCCTAAACCAGGAGTTATGTGGAGACGTTACAGTCGTGTTGCTTGATATTCTTGCATGATAAGAGGCAGAGCCAATATTTAGCTTTCATGCAGTTGATGATGATATCGCTATTTCTTCTCTTTAAATAATGTATGCATGCCTGGACCGTTTGTTTTTCCGACTATAACATTCTGTTTGCTGACTATTATCTAAAAGAAAGCATCTCTAATGGGGTGCTTAAACTTACCCTGTGATTGTGATGTTGTAGGATGTGCCAGACTACGCTCCAGGTACACAGAAAAAGGTGACAGGTGAGGTCATAAGGTGGAACAATATCTCAGGTCCAGAAAAGATGGATGCAGTGAAATACATTGAGCTGCTTGAAGCGGAGATTGATGAACTTAACCGTCAAGTAGCAAGAAAATCTGCAAATGGACAGAATGAACTATTGGAGTATCTGAAAACTCTGGAGCCTCAAAATCTCAAGGTAAGAGATCTGTCTGAACTATTGTTTGTGGCAACTAAAACATTTTTCTGCTCATTACATTTACAAGACCATAACAGAGGTGAATAAACTATTGGTAATACCATGTTGCTAGTCATGAGTGCTGGAAGTGGTTATGGTTTGAATAAAAATATTCCATGTCTCTGAAACTTAACATGTTGCTCTTATGTCTGGATCACAATCGATGCCAATAGGAACTAGGATCAAAATCATACTAATGATTCTCGGATAATTCATAAAAAAATGTTCTTTTTCATCTGATTCTGGAATTAATAACCAAACTCCCACAAAGGATTTTTTTTATTGGATGGGGGGATGAATGGAAAAATGCTAAAGCATCCCATACTGAATTTGGAACTATGATTCTTTCTGGAATTTTGTTACTTTATAATGTATGTAAAACGAAACATTAGTTTATACGAAAATTACTTGGTTTTGCCAAATAAATCCTGCGAATGCATAATTTCGAAAGATATATTAGCGATTCATGCACAACTTTTCTTTCCTTGATCAACGGTTCTACCAATTGATATTTTTCCTCAAGTAATTAAAATTAAATTTCATGATCTGTCTTTTAACTTTATGGAAACTTGTAAAGTTCAAATCCTGATCAATGAATTGGCACATTCTTTCATCAATACTAATAATTAAAAGGCAGTGGTGTGACCAATTTATTTGCCCTAATGTGAAATTCTGCATGTCACTCAGGAGCTAACAAGTACCGCTGGGGGGGATGTTGTGCTGGCAATGAATACATTCATAAAACGGCTATTGGCTGTCTCTGATCCTAGCCAAATGAAGGTAAACACTGGCAAGTGCTGTCAACTCCATCTTCTTTGTAATCTGCAGTTTGTAGTTTGAACTTGGAACCTCTTTATCCTAATGATACCTGTTGTTTTGATGCATTCAGGTTTTTGTTATTTGTTTAATCCTTTCATGAGTAAATACTTCCACAAATATTAATCTTGCAACATTTATGTAGTAGAGTTACAGTGCAGGCTAACATTAGCTTAATGAAGCTTTTGATTGTGGTAGTTAAAGTAGAATAAGATTACAAAATGATTCCTGTCTATAGAAGAGTAACACTATATAAATTTAACCATTGGTCTAAACTCCATGTCGAGGCATTTGTTGATTGACCAAGTTTGGCTTGAATTTCTATTTAAACAAAGCATTGCATATTGTGATAATGTTATTGAGTTCTTAGTATTTTGTCTTTTACAGACTAGCGTAACAGAGACAAGTGCTCCAGAACTTGCCAAGCTACTTTATTGGCTTATGGTGGTTGGCTATAGTATCCGGAATATTGAAGTTCGTTTCGACATGGAACGGGTACTTGGTGCTCCACCAAAACCTGCAGAGCTTCCCCCAGGTGAAAACATATAGCCCAGCTGGAACTTCCTGCCATCTAGGATAAAAGAACTGGGATAACACTATACCCATCTTTGCGCTTGGCCAGCAATTAAAACTGTCATTTTATCATTGAAGTAGGGCTATGTGATGGAAGATTAACTGCTAAAGCTGCAGGAGGCCATATTTATTATACACAATATTATGTTTGACACGAAGCCGCAGAAATTACTTGATAAGTTTAAGTTCTCCTTACCAAATAGCATCAGAAATTGAACTTGGGCTCATTAATTTATTTAATTAGATTCAACTGATAATGACATTCGTCGTTCTGAAAATACTTTTGGCATCCATTCAGATTACTAGTTTCTTGAAATGCTTTATGTATCAAACTCCATCTATGAGTGTAGCTGAAGTCCTTTTGGAATATATCTAATATCTACTCTTCTGACTTCTGTTTTCTGACTATACTCTAGTGACTCTTTTAATAACTTGTAGATTTTAGGGCTTTTTATTTGCAATTATACCATAATAACTGGTCCCTGAAAGTACTATTCAATTAACGTTGGATAAAAAGTTCCTGTCAGGCTCCAACTTGACTTGGAAAATTCACTTATGTCCGAATCAATCCAAAAACGTTTCTTTGAGTGGAGTATATCGTAGCAAAGAGTCATATCAACTTGACTATAGATACATAAAATCTTCCCGGGACAATGACTACAACAGAATCTGCTTTCTCTAGCTTTTTCCCATTTGTTATCTTCTTGCATTGGATCCAAGAAAACATTTATACATCTGAACAAATTTAAATCAATCACACAATAAGTATGATACATTTACATGATATACAATTATGTGATAAATGTATGTATTAGTTGGGTTCGGCAGAACTTAATTTGAATAAAAATTTTATTGAATCAAGAACTACTATCATCAGGGAGTGTATGTATCCGCAAATTTACAACCACCCGAACATCCTCTACTGTTTGAAACAATAGAAGTCTTTCTTTAATCATTATGGGTAGGCAAGTAAGCACTAATAAAAGTGCTTATAAAGAACACATCAACTAAAACCCTTTTTCAATGGACAACCTTTTAATCATTCTAGTGCGCTCCTGTTTCAGCAAACAGGATAATCCATGGCATACATATTTATCTATTACACTGTTTTAGCACTCTTTAGCGATGGACCTACGCTACCTACCCCATGTATTACTTAAATTACTATAGATTTGATAGGTATGAAAACAAAGCACCGTACCAATATCAATCCCCATTTTGGTGTATATATTTATGTGTCTGTATTGGGGTAGTTTAGCGACTTGTGATCCCAGTAAAATGTCAAGCTTCTTGAAAATTTAATGGAAAAGTGAAATACTGGCAAGTAGAGAAGAAAGCTTCACCTAACCTTGTTAACTGTACATTGCAACTACTGTTGAAAGGTTCTTTTTGTACTAAAAAGACATGTAGGGAAGTTGAAGTGATTCTTTCATTTCAAGTTAATGCATGCTTTTCCCCTTTCCACTTTCCAGCCAGGGCCCATCAAGCTACCCACTATCGTTTTTTCTTTAAAAAACAATAAATTATATTTTACGTTCTATAAATTAGATTTTCTTATGATTTTGGTTACTTTTTTTTTTTAACTCAGCATATTATATTTCATAACTCGAAAAAGTTTAAAATTTGAGTCACAAACATTAATTACCATAAATTTGTTTAAGGGATTTTAAGGTTGTTTTTGTCAGAAATTTAACGGAATTAAGACTTGTGACTAAAATTTCAAAAATTTTCAAGATATAAGATGTAATATGATGAGTTCAAAAATAATGTGACCAAAATTACAAATAAACTAATTTATGGGACGTAAATGAATATTTTATTTTATTTTTTTACCTTGTGAAAAATGATGATATACCTCAATACAGGTTGGTTGCCATTTGGTAGTTCATGGTTGCTCAGCCATTGTCATTAGATTGAAGAATGTGACGTGGTTTGACTTCGTGCGACTCGGGTAAGAAAGAGGGACATTTTATATTCACGTCTAATCTTTCAAAATCTTTCACCTAATCCTGAGGAAATTTAGTGGGAAGGCAAATATATAGATATGTAAGAGTGGGAAGTACTTGAGATCCCAAGAAACACCACCTGCGGCTTTCCTCGATTTCGTGCGACTCGGGTAAGAAAGAGGGACATTTTATATTCACGTCTAATCTTTCAAAATCTCTCACCTAATCCTGAGGAAATTTAGAGGGAAGGCAAATATATAGATATGTAAGAGTGGGAAGTACTTGAGATCCCAAGAAACACCACCTGCGGCTTTCCTTGATTTCGTCGAGTCCAGTTTGTTTCCCTTCTGAAAACCTTGCAAGAAAATGAAGATGGAGGGGGAGATTATTTCACGAGAACACATCAAGCCCTCTTCACCAACACCTCTTGAACAAAGAACCCACAAGCTGTCTTTACTTGATCAGATCGTTCCACCCATCTATGTTCCTCTTGTGTTGTACTATCCTAATCTAGAAAACACACCGATGGATCCTGATTTCATTTCTCAGACCACACAAATCCTCAAACAGTCCCTTTCCGCAACTCTAACTCGATTTTACCCCTTAGCCGGGAGAATCAAAGATAAGTTGTCCATCGACTGCAACGACGAAGGGCTCCCTTTCGTCGTCACCAAATTCAACACCCGCCTGTCGGATTTCCTGAAAAACCCCGACGCTCAGGCCTGTCGGGGTCACATTCCGAGCCCTCTCACGTGGGCCGAACCAGGGCCTGGATCCAACGTCGCCCTGATTCAGATTAACTTCTTCGAATGTGGCGGCGTAGCTGTTGGTTCACTGTTCTTGCATAAAGTAGCAGATGGAGTAACAATCGGCACGTTCATGAAAGCATGGGCCGCCGCTGCCCGGGGTTCTGCCGAAACAGTGTCGCCTGATTACACGGCTCACTCTTTCTTCCCGCAGAACGAGACTATGAAAAGGGAATCCCATTTGTTCTCTGCAATGAGACAGTATTTCAAGTTCGGGAAAACTGTCATGAGACGCTATGTTTTCGATGCATCGGCAATATCAGCACTCAGAGCGGAACTGTCGTCAAAACAAGGCCTGAAACAGCGTCCGTCGAGAGTCGAAGTAGTATCGGCACTGCTCTGGAAATGCTTCATTACTGCATCAAGCAAGTCCAGTAACAATCACCCGACATCTTTGGTGACTCACGGAGTGAACATGAGAAGAAAAGCCGAACCCCCTTTCCCTGAACACAGCTTCGGCAACTTCGTCTGGCTCGTGCCGGCATCAAGCACGAATGATCAAACTGATGCCGACCTGGAAAACTTGTTCAGTAAAGTGAGAAACACGATAAGCAAAGTCGACATCGATTTTGTAAAAGAAATGCAGGGAGAATCAGGGTTTCCGGGTTACTGCAAGAATCTTGAAGAGTCCTGGAAAGGATTCCCTGAGAACGCTGATTACCTGGCAATCTCGAGCTGGTGCAATTTCGGTCTTTACAGTATTGATTTCGGGTGGGGGAGGCCGATTTGGATAAGTAAATGCGATGCGGGGAGTGAAGTAGATTGGCCGTTCATCAATGTGCTTTGGTTGATGGACACGAGACAGGGCGACGGAATTGAAGCATGGCTCACCCTGGATGAACATTACAACGAGGCGTTCGACAAAATTCAGGAGCTTCGCGATCTTGCTTCCATTGATCCTAGTCCATTGGAAATATATTCCCCAGCATCAGTTGTTACAAAGTTGGTTTCTTGATAAATTAACGTTGTTAAATATTGAAGTAGTCTTGGAATACTACTACTACTACCACCGGCCATGTTCGATTAGAGGAGGCTGGTTCCCATTTCAGACATCAAATCGTTGTACTTCGTGTTAACCATGTTTATATAATTTTACCAGTTTTCACTTTCACTTGGATTCGCAGCACTAAAGAGCAAGACTGGGGATCTAATTCCCTGTTAATTCCTGGGGGCATTAGAGCCATTCATAAAGAATAAAATGAGTCAACATTCTTTAATTTGTTCTTCCCAATTGTGCCAAAAAAACTTGTCCAAATCAATCGTTATGTATAATACATTTGTCACATGATTAATTAATTTTTTTTTTTAAACTATACACCAAACACACAGCAAATATATTATACTTTGTGTTATAATCGATTCAGATTCAGAACCTATTGTGATATGTATGCATGATGGATACGACTTCTTGTGTGGATCTATAAAATATAAATAAATAAATAAATAAATAAATAAATTTATGATCTTGATGAGGAATGAAGTCGTTTTCCTACATTTGGTAGGTGAACACGACTCACTACTGAATAAAGAGTCTATATTTGCATGACTATTTTTCCATTAATAAAATGCCATGATGACTTGCTCATACAATTTAGGTAAATTACATTGACACCTCTTCAAATTATATTTAAACATAACATGGTAATATTAATGTAATTTATCCTGCAATATATATAGGCTTGGAAATGATGATTGGAGGATTGACTAATTTAAGTCGGTACTATTTTTTAGTATCACCAAACTGTCTCTCTACATTAAATTTATGCTAAGATTAATTTTCTTGGAGGGTATGATTAGAAAGGGGTGTATTTTTTATACTACTAGTCGTTGTTGTACGCGCTTCTCATGACCATATTAAAAAAATTATTATATGAGATGAAGAAAAAAAAATTATGATGAGAAATAAAATTAAAATTCATGAGAATAAAGAAATGTGGGGATGAGATGAGAGAGAAATAATATTTTATAATTGAAAGTTTATTAAAAATATAAAAATTTGTAAAAAAAAAATATGGAGAAGTTTAGAGAGAAACATGGAGCAGTTGATAAGATAATTTGTTTTATTTATAAAATTATGAAATTATTTAAAAATTATTATTTTGACCAAATTTGTTTTGAAGAAAAAAATTAATTGAAGGGTAAAATAGGACAATCTAAAATTGATACGCTCAAAAAATTTTCTTTTATAATAGCATAAATAGATACTTAGTTTGATATTCTATATTTTGAGTTCCAATAAGGTGAGAACAAATTTATTTTACGTAATATGTACCTATTTATATCAATATATAAAAAAAAGTCAATTTTCACTTACAAACAATAATTTTTGACACCATTATATTATTTTTTTTTTTGTTATATCGATAATACTTTATTTTTATTTTTTTTGAAATGTGATGTATTAAATTATATATTTTATTTTTATTTATAATATATTTTAAAATATAAAAAAATATTTATTATATATACGCAGAACCACGATGAGTTCTTTTATAAAACGAAAGAATTAGCCTTTTGTTGGTGGGAGAAGTGTGTGGGTGGAGGAAGTTGGTAAACTGACTCTTGCTTGCTTATTCAGGAGTCAGTGCGCACGATTTTGTGAGTGCTTCTCAAAGTTTTATCACCTTTTCTCTCTCCAAATTCAGATTCATATATCATAGTTTGGTAATAAAATTTGGTTCTCATATTCTCACTCATAATTTCATTACGCCAATGAGTCATAACTCAATTAGCGAAGCTGAATCCTCCTGATCTAGTTGAGGTCCATGAGTTGTTGTCTACTATAATAGTATGTATTATTAAGCATGTAATAGTCTTTGCTAGACACTGATGCCAACATGAATGATTGTACCTGTAATCGATTCATTTCAATTAATAAAAATTTCATCGCTCTTGTCTAAAAAAAATGTCATAATTGATTAGATAAATGCAGATAATAACGAAATTTTAAAATCAACTCATCTTAACTATTAAAAAAGATTTTTTTTAATATTATGTAAAAGATAATCATGGAGGGATTATAAAATTAAAAATTCTAATTTTAATTCCAGACAATATGATTATTGAAATAAAGGGCCAAATGACATATTTCTACTCAGACGGATACATAGTTTATGTTCGTACAATTTCTAGTCCAATTTTGTTCTTCAATTTGGGCCCATTATTAAATATTAAGACCTTCTACGGATCATAGTCTGCAAACATTTATTTTAGATATTTATCAGCTTATTATGAAAAATAAACTGAATTTAGTATTTTTATTTTATAATTTTTTTTGAATTATTTAAATTAAGTCAAAAGATATAAACAATACTTTATCAATTTTTGCAGCTTATTATTTAATTTTAAATATTAAATTACTTTTTAAATACCTCAACTATGACTTCTTTTTTTTTTTTTCCAGACTTATTTGTATCATAAACATAGAACTTATTGCAAACCACTCTTAGATGTATTGGACTTTAGTTATTTATCTCTAAATTAATTTATTTATTTATTTTAAATGTGATGTGTTAGTTTATAATCTTATTCTTATCTATAATATATTTTATAAGTGTAAATAATTATTTATTATATGTACGCAGGAACGACGTGTCACAACAACTATGATAAGAGAACCATAATAGACTACGTAAACGTCCAGTTTTACGCCTACGATAAGGGGACCAGTGTGTCGGAGTTCTTGGACTATTTTGGTAAACAAAGCTCGAATTACAACGGAGGGAAGGTGCTGGCGAGCTTTATCAGTGATGGGAGTGGGGGATTGGCCCCTGATAATGGATTCTTTACGGCCTGCAGTAGGCTCAAGAGTGAGGGGATTCTTCACGGGATATTTGTTTGGTCTGCAGATGATTCAAAGGGATTAGGGTTTAAATATGCACTGCTTGCAATTTCCCACTAGATACAAATAGATAGAGTATATAATAAAAAGATTAATTTTAGCATTTTAAAAAAATAGCGCGACGGTGTCATGTAATTTCCATTTATGTCAGTATAGATATACGGCAATTAAAAAAATGTTCTCCGCAGCCTTTGTTCTTGTAAGTTCATGAAATGAATCCAAGCACAAGAATAGAGCATCTCCGGCCGTCCTCATCAGTCAATTGCATGAGGTTAAAATTCTGTCTCATCATACTGTAGTTAGGGCCAATTATCGGATTAAAAATTGCGGAGTAGAAAAGGACGTTCTTGAACACCAACATGCTGTGGAAAATTTGATCCAATTACATAACAAATACAATATATTTTGTGGTTGTAATTAATGTACCAATAAGAAAAAGTGACGAACCATATTTTATAATCAATTTGATTCAATCATACCTCATTTGGACAAGCCATGATTTCCTGTGAGCTGATCCTGTCGTTTCCATTAAACACCAACTAGTATAAAATTAATGTTCAGACCCCAAATCTTTGTTCACATTTACTACTGTCTGAAACAAGAATTCAAAGGGCCGGCAATGGAGATGGAGATGATCTCAAGGGAGAACATCAAGCCCTCTACACCAACGCCTGATCATCTGAGAGTCTACAAGATTTCACTTCTTGACCAAATCATCCCTCCTGCTTTTGTCCCGGCAGTCCTATACTTTGCTCCGGACTCAACATCCGTTTCTCAAAACTTACAGCTTCTGAAGGATTCACTTGCTTCAACTCTCACTCACTTTTACCCTCTTGCTGGGGTCGTTAGAGATGCTTTCTCTATAGACTGCAGCGACGAAGGCCTCCCGTTCTTAGTGGCTCACGTTAAAGGCCTACTGAGAGATTTTCTTGATCGCCCTGATGTTCTATTCATCAACAGGTTGATTCCTAGTGAGTTCAGTTGGGATGAGGGTGCCGGTCCAGGCGCAAATGTGGGAACAGTACAACTGAACTATTTTGATTGTGGTGGAATGGCGATCTGCCTGATTTTTGCACATCATATAGGAGATGCAACCACACTCTGCACATTTCTCAAATCTTGGGCTGCCGCTGCTAATGATTCTGCCCGAATTTTACGTCCCGAATACATCGCTCAATCGGCCTTCCCACAACAGCCCTCCATGCCAAAAGAATCATATTTGTTCTATCCTTTACAGAAATTCTTGAAACTTGGAAAGTTTGTCACGGCGAGATATGTCTTTGATGCCTCAGCTATATCCACTCTCAAGGCCCAATCAGCCAGCTCAAACAATAACCATTCGACCCGTGTTGAAGTCGTGTCGGCCTTCATCTGGAAATGCTTCATGGCAGCTGCTGCGGAAGTATCCAGCAATGATCATAAGCCCTTTCTGCTCACTCATCCTCTGAACCTGAGACGACGAGCGGAACCGCAGTTTCCCGACAACACTTTTGGCAACTTCTTGTGGCTGGCAGCAGCACAGTGCGGTAACCCGACTAACAAGGACTTGAAGGAACTGGTGAAAGAAGTGAAAGGGGCAATGGAGAGAGTCGACAAACAGTTCATGAAACGTATGGAGAGTGAAGATGGGTACTATGAGAATGTTGAGGAGCTGAGACAGGGAATTCCCGAGGAAGCTAACTGGTTGGCTTTCAGCAGTTGGTGCAAGATTGGTTTCTACGATGTTGATTTCGGTTGGGGAAGGCCTGTTTGGCTGTCGGGATTTGTTTCTGGGGATTCAGACACGGTGTTGCCAAATAGTGCTACGTTGGTGGAGACGAGATCAGGGGATGGGATAGAAGCGTGGGTGATTCTTGATGAACGATATGCTGCAGCGTTTCAGAAGAATGAGGAGCTTCTTCTTTGTGCTTGCTTTAATCCCACTGTTTTGTAATCAAAATTCTGCCGAACCAAATCAATTGCAAAATATATGCGATATACTTGTCAATGATTAGTTATTTTACTTGAATTATAACACAATCATGGATAAAGTACGTTGAACTTATTATATAATTGATTCACATCGGACCAAACACGATTTGAATTAGTATTTTCTCTTAACAAACCAATTTATATCAAGAATTTCTTGAATGATAATATATATTTATTTATTTTCTAGTAAGTCGATTGTAATTAGTTTTTATATTCATTTGAGGGAGGTCTAATTTACAAACTAAAACAGCTTTTAAATTGATATATTTATAGTAAAAGTTAGATGATTTAATAAATAAAGAGGCAACATTAACAGATCCAGGTCCAGGCCCGGTAAAGAAATTTTAAAAATATAAATATTGATTCTTGTATAAATATAAATATAAATGATTTTGGTGTTTTTCTTAAATCATCCAAGATAACGTATATGTTACAGGTTTAATTATTTATTCATATATATTAAAAAAAAAAGACATGTATAGACACAATATATATAAGTAAAATAATAAATAATAATTTTATTAGAAAATAACTAAAATTTGATCTTACAATGAAAATATTTAAATAATTATAAATTTGGCACCTAATGCAATATCGTTGAAAATTTTAGTTTGAATCTGATTCGATTGAATTTAAATCAATCACATGTTAAATGGAATACATTGTGACGAGAAATAGACTTCAAATTGTGGAAAATTTGATGATATTTTTTCCCCAAGAATATCTGTTCCGCTGCAAATAAATTTAAATAGAAAAAAGGGAAGATGAATGGAACGATACGCTTTAACCGATAAACTGTATTTTGGTCACTCGTCAGCCAGTAGCAGTACAATAATGAACACGCTGCTACTCCCTCCACCACACCTCCACCTCCGCCTCTCTCCTCTCCACTTCTCCTCTCCGCCGCCGCCCTTCCTCCGCCACCGCCACCATATCCTATTATCAGCCCCCTCCCAACATCTCAAACTCACCACCATCAACGGAGACGAACAAGACCCCTACGACGTCGCTTGCCTCCCCAACCCTCATTACGACTTCACCCCGCTCCTCAACTTCCTCTCCACTAACTACAGCCCGTCTCACCCTTCCCAACCCGACCCGCCGACCCGGCTGGACCCTGCTGAGCTCCGTCTCGCCGAGTCATACCGCGCGGTCCCAGCCCCCCTCTGGCACTCCCTCATCAAGAATCTGTCTTCCTCGCCTTCTTCTTTTTCTATTGGTTATTCTTTAGTCACTTGGCTTCAGCGCCATAATCTTTGTTTCTCTTATGAGCTTCTTTACTCGATTTTGATTCACGCTTTGGGGAGGAATGAGAAGTTGTATGAAGCTTTTCTTTTGTCTCAGCGTCAGAGTTTGACCCCCTTGACTTATAATGCTCTGATTGGGGCCTGTGCCAGGAATGATGATCTTGAAAAGGCCTTGAATTTGATGGAAAGAATGCGGAGAGATGGATATCAATCTGATTTTGTTAATTACAGCTTGATTATTCAATCTTTGATGAGGAATAATAGCGTGGATGTTGCTATATTGGAGAAGTTGTATGGTGAAATGGAGGCTGATAATATCGAGTTAGATGGGCAGTTGTTGAATGATATAATTGCGGGGTTTGCAAAAGCTGGGGATATAGACAGAGCACTGTACTTTTTAGGCGTGATGCAGGGAAATGGGTTGAGTCCGAAGACGAGCACAGTTGTCGCTGTGGTGAATGAGTTGGGGAATTTGGGGAGGGTTGAGGAGGCAGAGGCAGTTTTCGAGGAGTTGAAGGAGGGTGGATTGAGGCCAAGGACAAGGGCCTATAATGCTCTTTTGAAAGGGTATGTAAAGGTGGGAGCTTTGAAGGATGCAGAATATGTTGTGTCGGAGATGGAGAGGAGTGGGGTTTTACCGGATGAGCACACATATAGTTTGCTTATTGATGCTTATGGGAATGCTGGGAGGTGGGAGAGTGCTAGGATCGTGTTGAAAGAGATGGAAGCCAATGATGTGAAGCCTAATTCTTATGTGTTCAGCAGGATCTTGGCTAGTTATAGGGATAGGGGAGAATGGCAGAGATCATTTCAGGTGCTCAAGGAGATGAAGAATTGTGGGGTTAATCCTGATCGACAGTTTTATAATGTAATGATTGATACCTTTGGGAAATATAATTGTCTTGAGCATATGATGGCAGCTTTCGAGAGGATGAAGGTGGAGGGAATTGAACCAGATACAGTGACATGGAATACCCTTATAGATTGTCACTGTAAGCAAGGGCATCATAATGAAGCAGAGGAACTGTTTAAGGAGATGCAAGAAAGTGGCTGTTTGCCTTGCACAACAACGTATAACATAATGATAAATTCTTTGGGAGGGCAAGAGAGGTGGGATGATGTGAAGGAGTTGTTGGGGAAGATGCAGAGCCAGGGACTATTGCCTAATGTTGTCACCTATACCACACTTGTAGACATTTATGGACAATCAGGAAGATTTAGTGATGCAATTGATTGCTTGGAGGTAATGAAGTCAGCTGGACTGAGACCTTCCTCCACAATGTATAATGCGCTGATCAATGCCTATGCACAGAGGGTATGTTCTGAACTTCTAAGCTATGTCATTTTTAAAAAAAATTCTTGGTTAAGGTATTACCTTTTTGAGTGTAGAGTGTAGAGTGTAGAGGTAGATGATCAAATAATTTTGCTCCTCCTGTTTAGTCTCCCTATTAAGGAAACTGAAAATTTCTTTCTTGACAATGTCCTTACTACCTAATGACTAAGAGTGATGTTGGACCTTCTTGTAATAAAAACCTTCTACTTATTCACAGGGATTATCGGAACAAGCGGTAAATGCATTTAGGGTCATGAGAAGTGATGGTTTAAAACCTAGCCTATTAGCTCTCAATTCATTGATTAATGCTTTTGGGGAGGACAGGAGAGACGCCGAAGCATTTGCTGTGTTGCAGTACATGAAGGACAATGTGAGTGAATGAATCAATCTGGCTTATATTGATTATATTTGTCTCTAGATGCAGCCATCTGAATATAGACCGTGCTAATACCTCATGCATTATTGTGTTCCTCAGGACTTGAAACCTGATGTTGTTACATACACCACACTCATGAAAGCATTGATACGCGTGGAGAAATATGAAAAGGTACATGTGATGTTGGTGCTCTTTCTAATATAAATGTGCTTAGCGTTGTAGAGAATAATGTACTCTAAAGTTTGTGATATAGATTCAATGAAGTAGACAAGTTTTTCTGCTTTGTGTTCATGGGGAAACTTTTCTGGTTCTTGGTTTCCTTTCTGTTTCTTCATATCCCAATGTTTACTTCCAATTATTTCTATGAACAAGAAAGGAGATTTATTTTCTATATTGCGGAAGATAACTACAAAGTTCTCCTCTTAATCCTTTTCAAACTATCCACATATTGTGTATGTGCTTCTTATGGTTTGATTTCAGGTTCCTGCTGTTTTTGAGGAAATGCTTCTATCTGGATGTGCCCCAGACAGGAAAGCCAGAGCAATGTTGAGATCTGCTCTGAGATACATGAAGTCTACACTTAAACTATAGCTGATTTGTGTGTTTGTCATCTGGAAAAGTAAACCATGGACTCAATAGTCAGCTGTCGTTTAACCATATATTTAAGGTCAGTATCTTGTTTCCCGCAATGTGTATAAATTTGTCACTGACAAAATCTTTTTCAGAATTTTTTGAGGTGCATAAAGTTTTGTTCAGTTTTAATAAATGTGAGCATAGTCACGAGGACCGTCTTATTCTCGATTTACTATATGCTCAATTTCTGCCTATTACATGCAGATCAGTTAACGACGTGCATCCTATTTCTATTATGATGACAATCAATACCAGGATATTTGTGCCCAGGTCCGGAGACACTCATAAATTTATCCGCGGATGCCAAGAGCTGCTCATTGTCTGCCTTGCACAATTTTTTGGATATACATTGAAAGGACATAGCTACGGGTTCTCTCAAAATTTGCTACGAAATGTAAATATTACTCAGCTCATTATATGCAATCATTTGTAGCGCAATGTTAGAAAAAAATACATTTAAGATATTTCCTGCAATAATTAAGGTGACAGTTCATTTTCAGGAAGAGAAGTATTGATGTATTATGTGCGATGTGTAAGAGGCTGTGTAAGAGGCAATGCATGTATCTATGTTGAAAAATTCCGATGGTCACGAAGTTCTGGTAGTTGCTAGAGACAACATCCTCTCTGACAGGACTGAAGATCAAACAGAGGATACAATAAGATCAGACAGGGAAAAAAAAAGGTTTCGACGCAATGCATGTATCTATGTTGAAAAATTCCAGTAAAGTACAACATCGATTAATACAAGTTAACACACATCAAAATTTAAAAAAGAATTACATAAATATAATTGCGTCTATAATGGCTTTTGCAGCCGATCATAAATCAGTTATCTGGTAGCTCTGCTGTTACAAGAAGCTCTTTGAAGATCATATGTACAGAAAAATATGACTCTTTAACACCTTCAACGACTGTATCATTAGAAATAATATACACGTGCACACGAAAAATCACGCCTCCCCCCCAGTAAAAAAAATAAGAAAACCTAAATTTGTTGAAGCAAACTGTAGCGAGGTGATCAGAGAGACATGCCAGAAACTATAGGCCTGGTGCTCTTGGAAATTCTAGAGCAAAACATGAATAACAGAAGCACAGAGGACAACAAGAACAATCTGAAATATGTTCTGATTTCTTGCAGTCCGAGGTCAAGGACCTCCATCTTCTTTGCGTATCTACTTTTCCTGTGCATTAGATACCCATTAAGATAGTCATCTATTGATACCCAATTGTCAAACCTAGATGCAATTGCCTTTGACTGAACTCCATCCATTTGCTGCACACCTATGCTGAACATCTGGAAGAATGCAGCTGACCAGTCATTGAGGACTCTCTGTCATTGAAAAGATCAACCATATTGAGTGATTATGGAGAAAGGGAAGGAACAACAGGTTAGATCCTGCTTTCTTCCCATAGGCAGTTTGTCGGGAAACATTAACGAAAATATCACATCAATGTAAGATAAGTGTAATGTAGAAGACCCTTGATTTGGGAAACATTAATGATAATATCACATCAATGTAAAAGTAGTGTCATGTAAAATGATTCGTTGACATACGTTGAAGGAGGTGATATCTATTGGATTGAACATTCTAAAACAGTCTTTTGAGGATGCTTTGAGATCTCCATAAATCTGCAAAGTGTGCAGAAAAGGATATCAGGTGCCAAAATAAGCAGCAACAGACTTGCAGTTAACAATAAGGTATTCACCAGACCTCAAAAGTAAAAGCCATGGGCACCCTTGCAATGTCATACATATAATCTGTTGCCGTCCCATGGGCCAGATACCTGTATGAATGAGACAAAGATTTGAAATTAGTAAAATGGGATTGTAGGTGCTATAAGTTAAGATCTTCACGTTGGCTCTCCTTATTTTATTCTAGATAGTAAGTAGCAAAGTGCAGGACAGGTTAGCCTAGAAAAGAAAATCATGAATAATTAAAGAACATTTGAAACGTCTGCAGGTTGTAGGCAGTTCTCCCAATCATGAAATCGATTGGTGGACCTTGCCCCAAAGAAACCCAGTTCCTCTTATTTGACAAATATGCAGTTGAGACTAGTGTTGCTAAAAGTTTAAGATAACACACAAATTTTATGGTGGAATATGAGTCAGACATATCTCAAGAATATAAAATACTATCCACAGATATCTTTTATTCAAATATTATTTATAGTTAGGGTAAGAATTTATAACTGGGGCCAATCATTTCCACACATGATTCTCGATGAACATGACAACACATAAAGGCCAATATTGATGCTGCTATTGAGCAATTAAGAAAAGAAATAAGGACAAAGATAAGTCAAACTTTGAGTAAACTACTGTTTACAGCATCACATCAGTAAGGTCTTTCAAGTTACTAATACAAACTTGACGATATGTGAAAGTGCTGTGGAAGATGACACAAGGTATGCCAATCATCGCCATTTGTAAGGCCTTTCTTCTTGGTTATAAATTCGTCTAATTAATGTTAAACTAAAGTTGAAGTTAAACACAGTAATAGATGATACAAACCCGACGGAGGCTCCACCAGATCCAACTAAGCAATGATCTCTGAGGTAAAAATGGTTCAACTCATCAAGCATTGATTTCATTATCTGGTAGGGTATTCCATCTGGAGTTGTATTTTTGTGATCATACGGCATAAACAAAGCCTAAATAATAGAAACAAATCTATAAGACCAAAAGCAGACAGTCGCCACAGAGAATATAGTCATTAATAAAAGATGCAGAAATAAATAAAGCATGGTAAGTGGCGAAAAACATCGACGAAGGTCAATTCCAACCCTCTAATACTCAGCTAAAAGTATTGCAAAGAATGAGAAGGTCAGCTCACTTACTGGCTCAAGTGCACCCAATTAAAAATATTCTGGATGAAAAATCTAGGAAGTGCAATAACTTCAAATATTTGAATGACAAAATGAGAAAGTGGCAGTACAAAATAAAAAGCATTGACTTACCTCCATCCCTGAGTGCACATTAACCCAAATGTGTGGTTCAAATGATACAGACAATTTTCTCATAATTTGACTCTCAGGCTCACTGAAAGGAGCAGGCCCAGGATTTTCTTCATATGGGTCATAATCCTGAGACACAGATGAGAGAAATCTTAGAGCATCATAACACCTACTAGGCTATTCTAATCAAGCCACCACATACTTTGCACAAGTTTCTAGAGGAAATGAAGAGAATGCTCATACAACAGGACAGTTTGACAAAATTAACCCATGATAGTGAGCTGAGTGGAACTTGCCCATGGCCAAAAGAAAATGCTTACATACCTTCTCCTTTTTGCCCCAATCTACACTCCAATTCCGGTTGAGATCAACTCCTCTTCCTGCAAACGAGTCAACTTTTGAGCATTTTGTAATTTATGAGGACCAGTATTGTATTTTACAATAAAAGCAGAAGCATTAATTATGAGACCATTTCTTCGCTCACAAAGCTCTCCATCTTCGACACGTTTGCGGCCATTCAAATTTTCAACTGGTACAACCTGTTACATAGGTGCTTAGGAGGTCATTAGTTGTCAAAGATAAAGCTATTCCCTCTCAAATGGAATCGTTATATCGTTCTGCACAGTGTTATGCCATTATATCATCTAACTTTCAAATCCAGCTACACTTTGACTAAGAGGGGTATAAAAATGGGATACATATTGGTGTATAATCATGCAATGGAAGGATAAATTAACATTCCAATGCTCTAGGTGAGGAAGTTTCAGAAAGATAAGCTCATACGAATGTCACCATCAAAATTCAACGCAATGAAGGTTGGAACACAATATAATCTCTTCCCACAATCAGATTTCCTGAATTTTCTACATGTGATGCGCATGATAAAATTAAAGAAAGAACACTAAATAAAAGTACCTTTATGATTAGCCTATCAAGAGTCCTATTTAGAGTAGAGCGGTCCACATTGGGTAAAAACTGCTCCTCACTTAAAATGGAAAGGAGCCGCAATGCTAGTTCAGTCGTAATAAGCTCCCTCGCATGCTGTCCAAAAGTCTGGAATACAAGGAATCATCTGTCAACAAAACCAGCAGTAACTGACCTGAGAATTTTTAAACACTATCTGAATTTAAAACAGGGTGTTGTAATTAAAAAGACCTGCACCCATAACCTGAATACAGAAAAGTTTAGGGATGAAACCACATCCTTAGTCCGTTACTCCATTAATCCAAACAAGATAGAATACAAAAGAATGTGAAAGATGATTTTAACAGTTAGTAGAGAAACACTTACAAGCAGAATCCTAAGCTTTGTCCTGTCATCACTCTCTTTCCATTTCTGGCGATAAGTAACCACAGTCATCTGTGCCTCATAGCCCTTATTCTTGTTAGAAACTTTCTCAATCTGTTAAATAATAGATATTAAAACAAGAAGCCCATATATTATGGCCAAAGTATTAATTAGAACACAAGAATTGATACCCACTGAGAGTTTATCTGGGTGACGATGAACCAATGATTCAATTTCTTCTAGTAAAGCTCCACTGTTAATAATTTAAATGGCAAATAGAAAAAAAAAATCATAAGATGGACAAAGTTTGAGAAAACCAATACAATGCCAGTGCAAATGAAGGTACTTGATCAAATAAAGTTACAAAACTATCACACATCATATTCCTTTATTATACTCTCGGGCTGCTTTAAAATTCTCAGAGGCTATATACTTCGAACATACTAAATGTTCAACGGTTGCCAAAGAGCTAAGTGTGAAGCAGAAAAAGAAAAAGGATAAACTTCAAACGTGAAGCTTCAACATGGAGGTTTATTGGATACAAGCTAGCTCAGATTCCCGTAATTGTGGGATAAATACAGAAAAAACATTCATTGGAAATTCGCTCAACTAATAATTGAATAAATAATTCAAATACGAGGAAGCTAGGAAATCCAGCCCAGTCAACCATCAAACCAACATTAATTGGAAACCAAATATCCTTCTTATGATTAATTCTAACTCAAGCAATGTCGGATAAACTAAAGATAATCACACCGGGAAAATCGCATTTAAAAATGGAGATCAAATCACGCAAATTTACTTTTTATTTTCTCAAACAAAAAATAAATGGGAAAAAATTACCTGGTATGGTAAAGATCGTGATTAATGGGAGTAACGTCAAGATGCAGAGTGTCATTAGATTCTCCATAGGTCAAGGTAAAATGATTAGCAAACAGAAGGAAAGATGCGAAAATCAGAAGATTCGAAAGGCGATTCAGGCGACGGCGAAGTCCCATTTAAAACCGGCGATTTATTGCGCGAAAAAAGCAGGAATTCTTCTGATTTTTCATCTCATCGTTCGGCAAAAATAGGAATACTTCTGCGCCTGCGATCTTGTGGAAATCGGTACGAGGGGGTGGTGAATTCAGAGTCGACGGATTTTTTGAAAACGCGGACTTATCAGCAACGACGTCGCGTTGATCACTTTAACGGCTACGATATACATCGATGCTGTGCGAGTCTATTTTTAGCCGAAGTTTCTTATTTTTATTTTTTATCGCCGTATATCGTGTCTGTGTTGGATCGGACGGCTGCCAGTTGAGAAAAACTAGTGATGATTGGTCAAAAGTAGAATAGTGGCGACACAGGCAATCAATATAGATCTAGGGACTTGTTTGGTTTCAATTTCATGTTCCTGAAAATGAAATATATCCCCAACTAACAAAATATCATATTGTGTTTATTGGTTTTTTTTTTTTTTTTTCACGATAATTAAACTGTTCTTTATTCAAAATTTGATGTAATTATAATTTTTTTAAAAATTTAATTTAATTACATTTTACACCCTTGATATTTGTTTTTGTTTAATAAATAGATTTCTCTATTGATCAAAATTTATCGAATTTGTAGATGTTATCAAAAAAGTTGGATGAAAATTTTCGTTCATAGCACGGGCATGCTAATTACCCACTTCTTCAGAACAAGCAAGTCGTTTTTGACCCAATACCTTATAAATGTGAAAATATACTTTTCAAATATGTTAACTTGTGAAAATATAAGGTAAAATTACAATTTTGGTCCTATAACTTTAGGTCATTAGCACTTTTAGTCATGTAACTTACTTTATTTATACATTTAGTCCTTTTTTTGACGAATTTAGTCTTGAGCATCTTATATTTTTTGGCAAATTTTAGTCCTGTATTGATAATTTGGTCTTAACGACTCATAATTACATGACAAAAAATTATATTTATGATAGTGTTAATGGGACCAAAATTGTCAACACATGACTAAATTTGTCACAAAAAAAAAATGATATGCTCAGTACTAAATTCGTCAAAAAAACGACTAAATGTGTAAAAAAAAGTAACTTACATGACTAAAATGCTAACGACCTAAAATTACAGGATAAAAAATATAATTTTGCCAATATATAAGGTAGTTTGGTAAAAGAATATTTGTTGGACCAGAATAGGTCAGCAATAAGTCTTGAGGTAAAATATAGATTTTTCAGTCATTTTTTTTTATTAATATCAACAAATTTGATAAATTTTGATTAATAAAGATGTTTATATATTAAATAAAAATAAATATAATTTCTTAAACCAGATAAAAATTTACGTGTAATTATATCGGACTTTAAAAGAAGACATTGAATTATTCATTTTTTTTAATTCTAACAAAACGAGTTTCATTTTATTTCTTGCTACTAAGCATAAAATAAAAAAAATGTTATTTATATATTTGATTATATTTATGGAAAAAATAGTACTTAAAATTTATATATTTTATAACATATAATTATAAAACATTCTTGATTAAACATTGAATGGAAATTACAATATACAATAATCATAAAATATCATGTGGCGATTATCAAATAAAATAAGGTCGGTCACCTTAGAAGGTAGTTCTTTTTCATATGTAAGTTAAGACGACTATTATAGTAAAATATGCATAAATTTATCAAAATCCACTTGGCACTAATTTGGGTTTCGAAAAAAGTCATACTTTATAGTTTCGTTAGGTTTATTTAGATGTTGTTACTCAAATGTTGTATGGATTTGTTTGATTTGAATAAGAATTTTTTGGTATTACACCTTACACTCGATACTCCAAACATCAGTACACGTCAACTTTCACCATCTCTCCTCGATCATTTTATTACTTAAGGCTAAAATATAGTTACATCTACGAGGTTTTGGCATAATTATAAATAATATTTTGTTGTTTTAAAATGAGTATTTGTAATTAAATTCTAAAATAACGATAAGAAATTTATAATTATGTTAAATATTAGGGGTGGTTGTACTTTACTCTTCTATTAATTAACAAAACCACGGCAATCTTTTAACTAGTGTTTACCTCTATATACTAAAGTTTTGTGGAATTTTTTTAATAATAGTGGTTTTGTAAAAAGTACTAGGATACTTACAAGCTCGACTACGTCAAGAAATTTTTTATCAAATTAATTTCGATGAGACCAAAATACAATGACATAATAACATTGAATACATTTTTCTGATACTGTGACTTCAATTCACATAATACTATAATTGCACTTGTCATATAATTAATTCATTCTCCGATCAAATCCAATCTGAATTGATTGATATTTGAATGGCGAAGCATATGGGAGATATTGCTCACATGACATTTCCAATAATGTTATAATTCTTGAACAGTAGGCAGCAGCATTGGCAATGCATAGAGGGCTTGGATTCAAAGAAGCAAAACTTCTGAATTCTTGATTGCCTTCTAATATGGTCATCTCCTGTTCATCCAAGGTCACCAGCCATGCTCTTCTATTCCATCACCAATCTGCTGTCCATTCAGAACACTAAGATTCATGAAAAAATGGTCCACTGGAATCAATGCTGCTAATAAACGCAAACAGGGCTTCCCACCCAAATCAACAAATCATCTAGAAACCCCAACTTGCACCAGCTGGTGAACCCGAAGTAGTCCACATCTTTACTGCTAAACTCTAGGATCTCCTTGAGATACTTCTGCATCATGTTTGATCCTTCATCGCCTCGTAGTTTCTCACATAGTCGGCATCAATTTTCGATATGGATCGCCTTATTTCATCCAACTAAGTCCGGAAGTTCAAGATTTTCCGTCCCGCCTGTGAATTTCGCACTTGTCAGCCAAATCAGGTTGCCTAGGGCTTTCTGAGAAGTTTTTGGAGCTGCCCTTTTGCGCGGTCACTATATGTGTGTGCAGCAGAGAAGGTCTTCTGCAGCTCGAATCTCTCTTCAGATGCAGCCATTCCCATTCCATATGAAGAGAGACGGACCTCCACACGTGTAGGCTTACTCGTTCGACTTGTGCCATTGCCATATCTTTGAGGGAGGCGATTGCTGAGCCATCAAACACAAATCTCCTGGTTACAAACTGACCTTTCTTGAACAATGCACCCCACATCGCCATTGATGCGTCTTTAAGCCACAAGCCATCGTCAGGGAAGAGAGACGATGCAGAGAAGTCAGGGGAAACGAGCTTTTCAGCGGATGAACTAGCAGCGGTAGCCCAACTTTTCAGGAAAGTGCTCAAGGCAGTTCCATCAAGAATCCTATGGGATATACACAGCCCAACTGCAAATTCCCACCGCATGCAAATTCACTTGCTTGGATGTTAGTCACACAAGCTCCAGCGCCGTTGAGTCCACAGGGGAGCAACTGTGCAATCATCATTAAAGATCAGGGCTTTCAAGAAATTCAGTCAGGGTACATTTTTAACATTTGCTGTGGGTGAAACAAGCCCCATGATCATCACAATCAATAGAAACATCGTCTCTGATCGTGCCCCGCGAGTGGGGAAATAATCCAGTTAGAGTTTCTGAGAGTGATTTCTTGAGCATATAGCTAACCTTTTCAAGAACTTCAAAAGGCTGGCAGCACCGTGGTTCGGTAGTAAACAACGACCGGAGCATAGGCTGCAGGAATCAGCTGATCCAAAACACACAGCTTGAAGTTTCTGAGGTGATTTGGAGTTTGAAAAGTTGGTTTAATCCTCTCAACTGAAATGAATTTCCACATCATGATCATTTGGGGATGGAAACGCAATGCCAAACAGTAGGTTTATCAGTGGGAGACGGCTGAATCTTGTACTAATGAACTCCACAAAGGAGATATGATTGTCAAGGGAAAGATGCTACAAAATCCTTGTCTTTATTTGTAAGGAATCCTTCGGAATTTTTTGTTCAAAAAGTTCGGCTGTCTGAAGGGAGCCGTGTTGTTGAACTCAAATCACTTTCTTTCACATTGTCTGATTGCAAATAAATGTAACTCTGTATTACATTTCAACAACTCATGAAAATTTCATTTCATCGTTTAATAATCCAAAATACATGCTTAATTACTTAACAAAAATTGTTTACACAACTCTAGGCGGATGAGGTTGGCTAGACTTATAAAAAATTAATGTAAAATATAATAATTATATTTCTAATTTTTATATTTATTAATTGGTACTTTTTATATATTGAAAAATCACTAATTAAAAAACGAAAAATCATACATACTCACTTATAAGTTAACTATAAAAATAAAAAATATTAATTACAACGGCTTCCTTTAAAAGTTAGTGTAATTAACTTACTGTAATCTTGTCTCCTTTTTTTTTCCCCCTGAAATTATTCAAATTATTTTAACAAGTGCATAACACAAAATATTTTGTCTTATAGGACACAATTGAAATTGGGCCTCAAGTTAAAATTCAAGGCCCAACTGACTTAATTTAGTTGGGCCTAACATATGGAAGCCCATTTACTAATCCGGTAGAGCCCAAACAGAAAAAAGTTTGAAAAGCGCGCGAAATCTCCGGCAAGCTCACAGTAATTGACCGCTGGGCACCGACCTAAGCTGCGCGTCCACCGACTCAATCCCCGAATAATACAATTTACTCTGTAACGTCTGATCAAATTAATCTCATCCGTCAACGCCGCCAGACAGCGTCTATATATATATATATATCATCGTCCCTCTCTCTGCACATACGCATAGTTTGATAATATTAGTGATCGGTGCTTATGTTGTTTTGGGCTGATAGGGTGTCGCGTCTTTTGTTCGATTTTATTTGTGTTTAATGTTTCTTAGGTATTGTCGTGATTGAAGGGTTTGTCTAAATTGGGTGTTAGTTGATTGTATGCAGCTATGTGCTTTGATTCTTGAGGAATCTTGGTATCAGGTTATCAGGTTTCTTCTGTTTTTTGGGTGTTCTGAATGTGATTCTTGTTTCGGGTGAAGTTGATTCGCGATAGAGCAGTGATTTAGGTTTTTATGGTTTGCTTGGATCATGTTTGTTCTATCGATTCAGTTCTGGGGTTTGTTCGCCAGTATGTTGTAAAGGCGGAGGATTTATGTGAAGTATGGATATCACATGATATGTCGGAGTTGGAGATAAGTATGGATATCACATAATTTGGTTTCTAGATTCTGCGAGGGAACTTGGATATAAGTTACAAATTTGATTCTTTATCTTGTATTTTGCTTGGAATTGTTTGTTGGTTAGCAGTATTTAAGTGGTTTAACCTGGTATGTGCATTCTGGGGTTGTTAGGGTGTTAGGTACGCATAAAGAGGACAGGAAAGGACAAAACAAGGTTTGTCATGGTGGAGACAAATTTGAGTTAGCTTTTTCAATGTTTGGTTCTTAGTTCTGTTGCTTCTCATTCACATGAACCCTTCTGTTTTGTTATGTACACCTGAATGATTAATTTGGTTTCTAGATTTTGCTAGGAAATTTAGGTGTAATGTGGTAGTCCTTGATTCATTCTCTTCTCTTCTGATTGAGATTAGTTAGGTCTTTTATTGATGTAATAATAATTGGTCTTGAGTTAATAACAAGCTGTTTATTTGCATTTTGGGGCTTTTTTTCTGGTTGTAAGGATGCCTGTGATCAATTTCAGAGAAATAGTCCATGAAAGGGAAAAACAAGATATGCAATTTGGAGCTCCCCCTATTTTCTTTAGTGTTGGCCATTTATCTCTGCTATTTGGTGAAGTAGGATGTGAAAAAGGGTAAACAATATATGCTACGGACACGAGGGAATTTGTGTGTTGTTCTCAATCTTTTCAATGCGATTTTGGTTTTTTTTATTGATTCTTGCTATTTGCATTTCACATAAGCTGTTATATTTGGTTTCTATATTCTGCTGAGGGAACTTGGTAATAAGTTGTGATTTTGATTCTTTATCTTGTATCCAGATTGAAAATATGTGTTGGTTAGGAGCATTTAAGTGAGATAACCTGATATCATGATTATGGGGCTTTATTTGGGTGTTAGGTTTGGAGAAAGATGTCAGGTTAAGGACAAAACAAAGTGTGTCATGGACAATGTGGGAGACCTATTTGAATCTGCATTCTTCTAACTTTGGTTCTAGTTCTATTGCTTCTTGTTCGGATAAGCCTCCTGATCTGTTACGTGCATTTGAATGATTAATTTGGTTTCTAGATTGTAAGGCATACCAATGACTGGTTTGGTAATTAGGTCTGTTGATTTTTGTTTGTTACTTCAATGCGCTCTTTTAAGTGTATGGTTTATATTGAACAATGAACTTTTCTAGAATCTATAGGGGAATTTTGGGATATGATTGGAAAGTTTGGTTCTCCTTCTTGTATTCTGCTTGGGATTATTGATTGCTTAGTATGCTTTCAGTACAATTGTTGATAAGTGAAACCGCTCTGTTGATTCGTGTTCGTTGCTTCAATGAGCTCTTTTAGGTGTATGGTTTATGTTTGAACAATGAACTTGTTTTCTAGATTCTGTAGGGAAATTTTGGGATATGTTTGGAAAAGGTTTGGTTTTCCTTCTAGTATTTTGCTTCGGATTGTTGATTGCTTAGGTTGCATTCAGTAATGATGTGTGAAACCGCATGGCCTTGCGAGATTCGGTCTACTAGTGGAACTTGTTACAGAGTCGGTTGCTTAGTTCTTGGTTTGGCAGATGTTACTTTGGTTGTAGATGGTGTGATTGAGATTGTAGCATACTAGTTCTTTTATGCTCTTCCTTGTTATAACTGTTTTTGCTGGTGCTTAGAGTAGTTCTCTTCTTTTTTCAGAAGTATGCCTTTTAGTGTTAACTAATTGTGAACTCTCCTCGAGGATTAGCCCTGTTTTGATGTTTCCTCTTTTAACCAGTAGTAAACTATTTTTTTTCTTTCTTAAGGTAACTGTAAGCATGGATGTGATATATCTCGTTCTATTCGTTACAGGAAAATTTAAGATTCGTTGGTCATGTAGGTGGAAGGTTCAGTAGTTTGCTGGGGTGTTGGATATTGTTTTTTATGGTGTTAGGGAAGGTCCACAGACGTGGAGGGGGTCTTCTGTTGCTACTTCTTGTTGTCAAAACTTATTGTTGTTTGTTGTGACACTATTGAGGTTTTAGTTTTTCAAATTCTTTTGGTCAGAGTCTTTGCGGCCTCTCTGATGCGATGCACTTGATAATTCATACTGGTGATATCATCTGAGTGTTGTGATGCTTTTTTCTTCACTTCACCTTTGGTTTGCAGATAGCACTGTATTAGGCTTTGCATATGTTGTACATTGTGTGCTAATATTGTAAGTGGTTTTTTGGACATTTAAAATTTGCAATTTGTTGTGCATCTGGTAGCAGGATCTTTGGTTTACATGGTTGATTCATTTGGAGTTTGTGGTAATTATGCCATTTGCTTCTTGAATGCAGGCATCGGTTAGTTGAATGTAGTTTATACTAGGCTTTGGCAAGCAAGCAATCGTCGGCTGAGTGATCTCGTAATAGGACTTGTCAAAGCCGAAGACAAGCAAGGGGCAAGGTCGTCAGGCGCTTCTTTCTTTTCTATTATTTTGGCTATCAGTTCTACCTCTTCATTCTCTTCCTTGGCGCATAGAAGTGCTTCTAGATATATGTTCTGTGATTGAATGATTGATTTTCGTCTTGATTCTGAAGCAGGGATTTGTGGAAATGCTGACGAAGTCCTAGATTCTTATATTTTCTAATTTGCATCATGGCTTGCTGTGTTATATAGTATTTTAGTGTGACCAAGTATGTAGAACATCTGTTCTTTTTACTTGCTTGCATTTGCCCGTAGCTTGTAGTCTAGTTTTCCGTATTGCGACTTTGTGGGCATTAATTGATGCTGACTTCAGTCTGAAGTAGCATTGTTTCTGTAATGCTTCCTCTAATGTTTCTCTATTCAAATCAGCCTTGCTTCCCTCCTTTTCTGGAACTGTAAGCATAGATGTGGTTCGTCTTCTCCAATTGATGAGAGATCTTGAGAATTTTGTAGTTTTCATTGGTCAAGATAGATGCAGAGGGTGATGTAGTTTGCTTAATATTGGTTGGCAGGTGCTGTTCTCATAATGCAGTATCAGACAAAGTGTTCAAATTGTCGTGTTCAAATTGTGTTTCTCTAAGATGCCAATAACATATCACCCTCGTTTCGTGATTTGTCTCAATACTTCCTCTCAGTTACGACTTTGGTCAGCAGAGTGGTCTGTGTAAGGGTCAGATTTATCAAGGTGATATATGATCATCTCCTAGGCTCGAAGCAATTGATAGGGGAAGTCGGATATGCATTGACAACACCGAAGAGTGTGTCTTTTTGTTTTCTTCTTTATAGTTAGGATGCAATGTCATTCCTGTCAGACATTCACATAAGTTTTGTAAACTCTGTCATTCTGGATTTTATAGCTTGTTCGAAAATAGTATTTGAATCGGGATATTGTTATCATCTTTGGTTTACAATTTATTTTGGTTGTGGCACCAGTTAGATTCTTCTTTGGTTTATAATTGTGTAGTCTCTATTGGCACAAGTTGTTTTTCGAGGCGAGATTTGGTTTTGTACTGATACCGTTTTATGATTTTTGCTTGGTTTCAGTGGATGTAAACACAGAGTGTTTGGCTTGGGTCGGAGTTTGATTTGAATCATGGTCTGCCTACTTACTTAAGGTCTAGCTAGGGGTGTGTTTGGACATGTAAATCTCTGAATAACAGTGAGGATGTATGGAATTATTTGCAATTGAAATTTTTAATCATAAGATGCTTGTTTATGTTTTCCTCACCTATATATAATAAGATGGAAACATCAAGCAATATTTGGATAGTTTTTTTAATATTAATTTGTCACGTGAGAAAATATGTTTTATGTTATATTTCTATCTAAATCTAGATCATTGTATAATTAACAATTTTGTTGAAAAATTCATCAATCTTCTTTTAAACAAATTAGTTGATAATTATAATTTAAATTTTTTATAAATATCAATAATAGTTAAAAAAAAATCTACTTATTTTGCAAATGAAGAGAGAATTTCTGTTTTCTACTTAAATTTCAGTGTTTTATTCTTATTAATGACTTTAATTTTAAAATATAGATTATTCGTTATTATTATCTCTATAATCTAAAATTTGATTTTACTTATTATGTTTTTAGGGAAACGATACACTTTTCTACTTATTCTAGTAACGTGTGTGTAATTTTATATGATAAGAATTTATGTATTTAAAAAAATGTGCATATATTTCCAATTGTTAGGTTTTTATTATACCAAAAATTGATAGTACTTTCCGTATTGTTTGATTTGTGAAACAGATACATTAAATCGCACTTGGTCCTGAAAAGTCGTGTATTTTGTTTTTAGTTTTCTCCTCTTTGGTTGCATGGTGAATTCCTCTGTTGGTTCATCGTTATACACTGTCTCGCTTTGCTGATTGCCCTTCTCGTTGTTCCCGAACAATGAGGCCTTCACTCCCATGATCAGACTCCCACACCACCACCATGAGGGCCCGTTAAGGAGGCCGGTGGTTCCTGCGCCTGTAAAGCCTGTCCCACCATCCCCACCACCACCAAGGGGGCTGCTGTGGAGGACAAGAATGTGATTACGTTGGAGTTGCAGAGGCAGAAGGTAAAGAGCTTCCAGAATATATCAGGCGGAAAAAGCTTGAGGAAGCTGATCAATGACCCTTCTTTGGTATTGCCAAGAATGAAGCCTCCAGTGGCAGGTACTGAAGAACTATTGTGATGCCATCTTGTTTCCCTGTGGTTTCTTTACATTGGGGGAGCCGTTACTTTCTGTATACCTAGTGCTTTTATTTTCCTGAATTGAACAGAAACTGATTAACAAGATTGCAGTGAGTCTAGATCAATTTACAGTTCTAATGCGCAGTTCACTAGATAGGAATTAGATACTGGGTTTAAGTGGTTCTTGCATGTAATAATTTGCCTTCTGGTTTGAGTGTTCATCGGTTTTCAGCAAAGTTCTTATATAGTAGTTTCTTCTGTTTTTTTTACCCTGTTTCTGTGTTTGTATGTTGATCGAGCAGATGGTTCAGCTGTGGGGATGTTGACAGAGTACGCAACAGGCTCAGATGTGGATCAAGTCAGAATCCTCCTCTCCAATTTCGGAATCGATGATCTTGAATGATCCATTTCTTGATGTTCCTCGTCTGCTAGATACTCAACTTGAGTTCATCATGAGTGGGTTTTTAGTTTCTTGTGGTTGGACCATTTCTACATCTGAATGTGTTTTTAGCTCCTCAACTCTACTAGACATCCGATGCTACGGACACGTCTTCTTCATATACCACAACCATAGGCAATTGAGTTGTATGTTCTTGGAAACGTCTTGTAGCTGATTTTCATTGAAGTAGAAACGCAAGGCACAAATCTGCAGCAACAGTTGTATCGATATACCAATGACAACATTATGGTGTAGACTGTAGATAGATGAAAATTGGTGTCTTGGTGTGCTGCACAACTTTAGTTCATCTTTAAGAAGCCAGCTCCCTGATGGAACTACTTTTGTCTGCAGAATTTTACTTAACTAGTTCACTTCAATACGAGTTTCCAAAATACATGGACTAATTGATGCCTGGAAAATCCTTATCTAGTTAAGGCGAGTGGATTCTGTGTTAGTTGGCAATTGTCAAAATCTTGGGTTCGTAAGCTTGGAGTCGACCTCAGTTCTCGAGTTCTTTAGTTGAACTGGTCGTTCGCTGCTCTCTGCGACGAAACTTGTAACTTGTTTTCAAATTTAGCCAAATTTAACCATTGATTTGTTTTCTATAAATTTCAACCGATAAATATATATCAAGTAAGATTTAATAATTCATAAATTAAAATGTAAAATGAGTTTACTATTAAAAATTAAATCCAAGTTGCATGAACGGCACGCGTGATATGCCGTCAGATCCAGAAGGATGTTCTGTTACATTTTTGAAATCACGGGAGAGGGGGATTTATTGTTTTATTTTTTATAGAGAGATATTCTAAATATTTCTAAAAACATATTTGGGTAAGTTACATTTTCCCCGACTCAATAAGGATAGTGACGAGGATGGGAGAAGACAAAAAGCATGTCATAAAATAACGGCTGCATCAATCATGCTATTGACGGACTTATCGTGCCACATCAAGTCTTCAATGTCATCTTGGACCTCTTATATTAGATCGAGTACTACTTGTAAGCTTATACTCATTAACTCCGAATTAGAGGAAATAGCCTGATACCGCTCTTGATAATAAACGCGTGTTATACAATCGAAAAAAACATATACTCACAAGTGGTACACGAGTCTATACTGCCTGACAGAGGCGTCGACTCTCTTGAGATGTTGCTATCTGGTTGCCGATTACTTAGTGCTGGCTGCTATATCTTACACAGAATACTCCTCCATAGAACTTGATATTCGGTTGCTGAGACTATAAGTCCGCTATATCACAAGTTCGTAATATTATGTTCTATACTCGACTAGATATACCTAATGTTCATCAAATCAAAATCAACACAGACTTATAATGATATGAGCTATGATCAAAATCGATAGACTGTAATGTGACTCATTATGGTAGGAGACTTTAGCAACAGTTATCACTCGAGAGTGAGCTTACGTAAAATTACAGCCACTCCTCTGTATATATGACAATATTTCTAAATCAAGATACTTGGAGCAGAGAAATTAATCCTCGAATTTTGATTGATACGTCTACGCACTATAACTCTCTAGTAATTTGTCGACACATACATTCTTAAGCGTGTAACTCACCAGAAACGTAATCATGCTATATGCGAGACATATACAACAGACGACAGGACAATTGCCTGATAACGACGAGAAGGATAGGCGCGAGCATATAGTAGAGAGACCACAACATTTAGAAAGATAATACAGCTAACTAACAAGATTGAGATCATATATTATAAATATATATAAAGAGGATACAATGATATAAGAGTGTGATTATATCAAACACACTCACCCAAGGTCCATACTCAAAAAACACATGGAGGGCTCGAAACACTTTCATTCACTCATTTATATACTAGTTTCGAGGCACAAGGAGGTTCGTATTGTCTATTCATACCTCCACTTTCTATCACATTATAGGCGAACAGAGTGAGAGATTATGCAATTTCTGAGTCAATACTTCTCACTGACGTATGCAGCACATCATCATATAATGCTCTTCATTCAAGTGAGCTATCAGCACTCTCGCCTCCATTATAACCTTTAATCTATTCTAATACAAATAACACAGAGATATGACAAACATAACACATCTCTTATATTGAGAACGATTCATAGTAGTAACTATGATTTAATACTGTAATGTGCAAGTTTTATATTGTATTGTCAATCATCGACATAGTACACCCTACTTCCCTAAGTGAGGTAAAATCTGCTTTTATTTGGCAATTAACAGACACTCAGAGAATATCTATGCAGATTATAGCATTACTGCTATTATTAATGGAGAATATCAAAATTCGATATTCTAACATCTAAACGATAGATAATTTAACTCATATGAAGAGAAGACTCATAGTAATTTTATTACATTGACTGGAATATATACTATGAAACGAGTTCGGACAGCAATAGCTGAAGTTAGAGAGTGTATGTCCCCATAGACTTGGCCAATAAGATTCAGCGATTAATGAACAATACCGAACTCTCCGCGTCGGGATAATACTCAAGATATAAACGTCTTCCCACAGGAACATTACAGAGAACTAAACTTATAAGTATACTGCTCTCTCACAAAACTCCATCCAATAGTGTCTCTCGCGAGTTCAAAGTCCTTAGGAGAGTCCAACCTCCGAGCCTGCAATCATGTGTTTAGTCAAACAGTTTAATTGGCGATCAAAACTGAGTAGATTATAAGGGGCATGAATTTGTTGTTCTGAAATATCTTAGGATGAAAGTGAAATTAGCCTTGATCAAATGTTTACATAATAGGTCCTTGCTACCAGACAGGAGAAGGTAAAATGAGCAAAAAGGATTGGGTGAGTGTCCTGACCTTTTCTGTAGGTCAGGCGAGTAAAAATCCAGATACGACAAGAGTCCAATATATGCGCTCGTATATCCAGCGGACGTCATTGCTTCTGTCTCTTACGTAAAGAACCATTACTCAAATCTGCTTCTTAGCATATTTATTGCAAATTTTGATTCAAATTGTGGATCCCGGCCATATGCCGGGTGCCTACCTAGTCGTTATGTGCTAATAGATTATCTCCTTCCCGTCATGTTTTCCTTATTCCTGGCCCTAACTAAAAACTTGTGGCTCTGTCTTCGCTGCCACTACCCACTAAATGCTGTCTATTTCATGAGGTTGCCTTAGTCTGGTCATCTGTTGCACTTTGGCTGAAATTATCTAACCAGTCTCCTGTCCCTTTCAAGGATAACTCGGGAAAACCTTGGCAACAAAAAAACCACAGCTAGCTGCGCATCGCACTAACTTATCATCTGACAGTTTTCGCTGCACTATGGTGCCGTTGTGCTCAGAGTCAGTAGGACTATCATTGATGTACTCCGTCCCTGCAGGGGCTTGTGACTGATGATGACACGCTCTGAACGACGATAGAGTACTGTTTAAGGAGAGTAGTAGAAGTTCGCGCGGCGAGAGAAGGATCGACTCAGGATATTATGAAGGCTATGTCCGAAGGCAAAAGAAATGTGCATGGACGAAGTTGAAGCCACGAATTAAGAACTGGGAACGGGAAATTCGTTTTACACAAGGAAGGGCGAAAGTATATCGGGGCCGAAGGAATGTTGAAGAAAGGGAATGCGGGTGGCCGTCGGAGGGAAGAAGCAAGACCGCGTTAGCAAAAATGGAGGTGAGAAAATAAAAGGTAAGGTTATCTGAAAGGATTGTAGTTGAGAAACGGCTGAAGAAAGATGAACCTGGTTGAGGGATGGGCTCAGAAATGGCTAACTGATAATATTTCCAAGAGATCCGTTTTTGCAGGAATATAATGTTTTCCGTAACACAGTGTCGTTGATTGTCTTGAGTTCTAATCGATAAGAAGAAACTGTATCTTTTCTTATCTAAGTGCGTTCCTTTTTTGAGTGTGTGTGCTACAAGCCTGTGCGTTTGCATATTTCTTATTAATGGTATCAAGTGTTAATTTGACAATTTATATTGATGTAGATTATAACCTTTGAGAGAAAGGTAGCAAGTGTTGAGTGTATATGGGAAGAGGCTTTTAGCACATGCAGTTTTTTGGAATTTGTAAATTGAAGTATGTACGAGAGCGTGTGTTGACAGATAGTCCAGGTGGACCTATTGACAAACGTCTATAAAAAAAGTACACAGAGACGCAATAAGTGACACTGGAAGATTGTCTGTCCTCTAAAGAAAAGTTAGATTTTTGATACTTCATGTAATCCGTATGTATGTTGTTCACATTTGATGAAGTAATTCATATGGCCAGATGAGAGTAATCATATTATTTGTTTTGTCATTATTTTTTACTCTGAAACATAAGAGAGACATCCTATAACATAATTGTAAAGCTTGCTGAGAGCATTTCAGGCCTCAAACTACATATGCATCTGTATAGTCGTAACTATGATATAATTTCAGACTTTATAATTAGCATCCTCATGAGATCTAGCATCGTTCAAATCCATGCTCTCGCGAGACGCGTAGATCGTATGAGGAGCTACTACTACGAGAACACAAGAGAGTATGAAATAAGAGACATTCAATATGATATAATTTGTTAATTTTCCCATATCGTTGGGATTTAAGACTACTTTTGTAGACGATTTCTGACTTTACTATCTGACTTATAGTAGATAAAGCTGAGTTTATAACAATATAAATTATTCTGAGAGCTTAAATAGATTCTAATCCTTTGTATACAACAACTGCTTTTCGGAGGCACTAGAAAAGGCATTGACTCACGAATTTAGGAGGTACTTTTGCTCGGGCATATTAAAGGGATCCCCAATACTTAGCTCAAATTATATAAACTAGGGATGAGCTAGATGAAAACACTATGGCAGAATATTTTGGGCTCGCGAGAACTCTTTCAGTAAAGCGGAGAATAAAAAGTCGCGTTACCTATAATGAACGCTAGCCGAGATGTTATGTTGTACAATCTTTTAGATCATATGAGCCAAACTCAAGGATGGATATCACTGGTCTATGAGCGTTGGTTTCTACAGATATTACGGAATTTATGGTATAGTTGATCTTTAGAAGTTGCCGAGGTTTGCCTTCGAAATTGGCGTGAAAATTTGTTTTGCTGTGGGAGTTCACTTTATGCCCGGTGAGGAACAGAGGTAATTGTAAAGTAAATATTATTCTGTTCTTTCAAACAGTAAAATGCAACTGTAAGTTAACAGTGTCTGATATAAATAGAAGAATTGCACAAGAAGGTTTCCTTGTTGTAATTAAAAGTACTGAAATAAAATGAACATGGGAAAGCAGTAAGAATTGTATGCTTTATTTGGAATTGACATTGTATTGTATTAGATGGAGCAAATCAGGTTGAGAGCGAGCTCCTACTCAAAGGGTATATCAATACCTACTATTAGGACATAATTTCTTTTCTGGACTTGTAATAATACTCCGAACGAACCTAGGAAAGCGTATCACAGTCATCTTAAGCCTTCGCCTACAAATATCATAACAAGGTAGAACGATCATATATCGCGAAAGTCTTTTTCCACTATCTTTGGGTCTTTGGTGAGTAACATGTTGCTGGTCACCACGTTCGCTGCCACTCTCGAAGCGAAATGGCTTGCTCTAGGCAAAACGTCTGCAATAATCGGAGAGGAGTGCTGATCTAAGACTAAGATTGATTTAAAAACTAATCTCCTTTTTGTACATTGCTATAGGGAGTGCTCTTTGTACATAGTTGCAATCTTCTGGATGAGGAGAAGTAGCATGCGCTTGGGAAGTTCGCCGAGTATAATACAATCTCAACAATCGTAATAGATGAATAGCCTAATCCGTAACACTTGAAAATTGGCAGTATTATAAAGCGTAACAAACAAAATTGTTGTTGCTAGTTCTTTAAGACGAAGCCTTTAGCTTGTGAGAAAAATCTCGGTTTACACCATAAAATGCCAAATATGAGAAGAGATGAAACTTGAAGTCTTCTAGATGAAGCGACAAGCGAAAGTAAGCGACTTACGCCTTATCATCTTGACTACAGAGCGGGAACAGGAATCTGAACGTATTAGCAGATACACCCTAAATAACTTTGAGTATAGATAATGACAATATTTTGTTAAAATCCTGCCACCTGAAGACAACTATACTACAGCACATCTTCCACATGTCACTATGTATATTTGTTAGCTTGAAAGTTGTCACTTACTTACTTGATTTATTAACACTATCTCCAGCTATAACTCAGTAGTATTAAGACCCTCCTCATCACTATGCTTTGAGTACAATATGTACAGAAGTCCTTATTCTTCGGCACTTATCTCGAAAGGATTATCACGCTCGCTTTGTCTCTCTCAGATACTCAAACGAAACAAGAAGGAAAAGAAAGAACTAGTGCTAGAGATACTGAATATGAAACTGCCCGAAGGCGTATCTTTAGTAGCTGTCTCCGCAATCTCTAACAACTCGAACATAGCTAGAGAGTTATAGCCAACTAAGTCTGTCACATACTAAAGAGTAAATTGCGAGGTCCATCGTCAATTTTCTCGCCTAAGATTAGAACACACTTCATCTATCATTATCAGATTACACAGATAACTATCTACGTATCTTTATACATTGATTCATTACCTATAACACAAGTAGATAAGGTATAGATATACACACTACTCATGTTGTGCTTCAGGACCAACAGAAGAGTGCAGAAAGCATCAGTTTCTTATAGCCGCGTACCAGGAAAGCAGCAACAACCAAAGCACACTCAATACTGCCTCGCTCTAAAGATGAAACGAAGTTCCCAGTAGCACGTAATGAATGATTACGAAGCTCCTCCTCATGCGTCTTTTACCCAAAACCAAACTTATTTAGTATCGGTTTACAGTCAATTTTTATCAACATTCAAGGAATGAATATGTCACCTAAGAAACAGAAGGACAATACAATATACATAATTTGCATAAATGAATGTAAATTAATATCAAGGATAACACCGTGAAAACCATACTACTCTACCCAATAACTATAAAAGGTATATTGACTATAACATAATCAATATCATGGAGGATAGAGGTGCACACGTGAGCACTAGATTATGAAAATGGATGCCCAATAAGGTCGTGCAATCACACTCTCCTAGAGAATCTCCTGAAAGCTTGGGATAAAAGAAAACCCTTCTTTGAGAGCTTAACACAATTTATTTTGATTAAACTCCAATAATTCAGTTTTTTTAAAAATATATAATTTTTGTCTAAAAATAAATTTAAAAAACAATAAGTTGCATTCAGATTATTAATATATAGCGGGGTACAAGTAGTCAAATATAAAATTAGAGTTCTGTATTTTTACAAAAGGTCAAAGCAACTAGAAGCACCCATGATGCCTTCTAAGCTTTTGGCATAAAACGTTGCTTTCTTAGGGAGTATTTGCAAAAATTGCTATTTTTAGAGAAGTGATTTGGGTGTAAGAACCAAACAACGCTCGGCAGTATGATTGGCATGGAATGCAGTAAGCTTGGATAGAAAGTGAGATCTAGTTAATCATATGGATTTTTTTGATGTACAGAATATTATAATAAATATTCTGTTATATTGTGATATACAAGCTTACTTAAACAAAGTCTGAGAATTGAATCTTTAGACGAATCACATTATTGCTATGCAACTGTCAATTGCTCAAAAGAAAATAGACAATAACTCAAAACATTTGACTTTAAAGCTCTTTGATCAGCACTGAATAGACTGTTAAGTTAGCTAGGCATTAGGATTTTCGAACCACGCTCTTACCTAACCGATGTTTAGTATAACAAATAACTCGGGACAATATCCTTATTAGTTTGATACGCTCTATTATATGCTTTTGTGTGAAAATAGGCAAATAAAGATCGTATAATTTATTTTCCCATAAGCCAAATAAACAAGGAGTTCACCAATTAACTTCTCTGACTCTCACAACCAATTGAATAATCATATGCTTGTGCGGATAGAACTGTTCACAGTAGACGCATACGAACAATTATACATAATCGATTGCTACATATTTTTGAGCTCAATGCCGAAACTTTAGGAGTTTACAACCTTTAGTAGACGTAACACTCGAGATACAAGTGAACGCTTGTAGACTTGAATATCATTTGAAGCTTCTCACTTTGACAGATTGCTTTCTCACCTTTGTAACTCTACTCAGTGCGCAATGCGCGCATGTTAGTGACATGCAAAATATACCCAATCTTTCCGTGTCTATTCCAGTTTCCTGAGGATTTGTTCGGATCTACGTGAGAGTCTCCACCATTTATAATGCTTATTACGGGATAATGATCTACTCAGTATTTCTATCTATATAAGCTCTTTCGATATTTCAGCATAGCGGTATTATATCTTGGGTAATATGACATAATTAGCTTTGCAGCTTCTATTCTTTATCTGCTATCCATTCTCCCTACTGTGTCTCCTGTATTTTGATTCTATAAATAGAGTGCATACAATGTATGGTTATGTACTAACACAAATACCAAGTTATAACTAATGTGCATTAAATGTAAGAGCAAATAATTAGGTAATGACGCCTTCTATTGATTCAATGAAAAAACCAGCACATTTTGCTATGTCCATAGTGCTAAAGAGTAAAGTGCGCATATACATTTAGGGGCCAAAGAGTGTGTCTTCACCTCTTAGTGTTGTCGCGCTGGCTGTGTGGTTACACTTTTTGCAATTGCACAAGATCATGTAAGAGTTTTAAAAATTCTATATTTTATTTTCAGTGTCGTACTCTTAACTTTGAATCGTGGTTTCACTAATACTCTTATCTTGTATATAATTCATATTGACTGCCAAATCATTAACTAGAATTTCTCACATATGTCTATTATATGTAGGTCGTATTTAATATTATAGCTTAATATGTGAGAGCATTAAATTATTTTATAAAAAATACGTTGATTCACTGCAGAAAGAGAGAGATCTCTCTATAACAGAATATAATAAAAATATAAAATTGTAACTAAGAGTTGAAGTATTACTAAGTCTATTACTATTTTTTAGTACATAATACATTTCTTATCATTATTATGTTAATTTGAATCGAAATATGTTGCATTAAAGAGATAGAAGGTTTGGTGCGACTTATTATGACCTCAAAAATTACTCTGTTAATATATAATTATGTAGATGTTTTACTTCTGTATAATATCATACTATTCTATAATTAAGTGTTCTCGCAAAAATCATAAAATTTCTTCATATATCAGTCATATGTAATTTGTATATTCATTTGAGAAATATATAATTAAACGGATTTTGACCAATACATACCACGCATTGCCTTTGATATTTTTCTAACCTTTGTATCCATATTGGACATGGTGGCCATCAGTTGATCATACAAATTGAAGGTTCGTTCATAAATGTAATCATAAGTAGCTAACTGTTTTAATTATTGAAAAAATATGAAATTACAGCTAATAAGATGGCAACGAGAAACAATAAAAATTATGGAATTGTAGCACTGGGAGATATTATTAAGAATTTGAAATAGGTATGATTTTTGGAAAATAAATCAATACTTAGTATGTTGTTATAAATTTAATACTCTTTTACGTACATACACAGATCTACTTATGAAACCAATATATGAATTGAAAAGTGAGGAAATTCAATTTCAAAAACATCAGTATGAATCTTCCAGATCGTTACAAAGATTCGCGAGTACAGTGTGTAGCCTATGATTATAATGTGGAGCATAATAACCCCAAATTATTAATTAGACGTTCGGGGTAGAATTGCAGAACAGAGTATCCACAGTATTTAATGGATGGAATCGAACCGATAAAAACTGTCATGAGTATTATTATGTTATGTTCAGTAAATACTGAAATAGGTGGTTATAATATGTTTTGGATTGTAAATTTTAATATCTCAAAAATCTTATCACTACTTTATTGTAAATATATATATACTCATCATGAATGTTATAATGTAATTTTATTATTCAGTTATCCAATTACACTTTTGTCTAAAAAACAATTATTTTAGTCCTTTTATATCTTGTCTTTTTATCTCATCGTAATATATATGCATTATTTATGTCTAAAGTAGGACACAGAAAATAACACTCAATATAATTGTTGTATATAGAAAAAATACTTCTCTGTAATGTATTCTGTATCGTAGTCGTCTTGACTTTCGCACACTCGCCATGCGTGTGAAGTAAGATGAATATGCCTAATTGTGGTCTGATTGGTGAGAGCGACTAAAGTGGTTGTACCATGTAACCAGCAATGAGTGTTATCATTTAATTGTAGACTATGATATAATGTAAGAAAATATAATATTTATAAAGACAGAACAACAATACAACTCTTTAAATCTGTTTTGTCGTAGTAGAAGGCGCCTATTACTGGCAAGTCTCGAATGAACTTCCATAAAAGGGGGGAATGATTTAAGTATTTTATCCGCACTCTTTTTTGTCTATCTTTGTCGCTCTCTTATTTAAGTATATATTTTTGTTCTTTTTTGTGACTCACTGTATATGAATAAAAATTAACGGGATACGTAAGATCCCCGCTGAGCACTGATATACATAGGAAAGAAATTTGGAACAATATATCTTATCGAATTGCTGAGCTGATTTTACACTCCATAAATTTTGTCGATGCTATATGTGTCATTCGCATCCCGCATTAATCATCAAAAGAATGCTTCCCACACAACCTTCATAGGGTTCGTAAAAAATCTACCCTATCATCTACAAAAGATATTTTTTTATCTCCTGAACTGTCTTGTACATATTCGAACAATATATTAAACAAAAAAAGTAAAAGAATCATAAGAATATTTTGAGACTCTTTAATTGTATAGACCACATATGACAGGTGAGATGTAGTGATCTTTACTTCTCAAATCAAGATTACTCATTGCTTTAATTAGCATATTTTAAATCAAAAGTAAATTTTTATAATTGCTTGGATATTATGAGTCACCTAGATACGTAAGCCATCATGCTATTCATACACAAATAATGAAACATCCCGCATCTTTCATGTTCTTTACAACCGCTTCGTTCGAATGAAAAAGTGTTTTATGACGGGTTCACTTCGCTCTCACACTACAGCGGCGACGCCAAGGACTTTTAGACTTCTATTATTTTATCGATCAGAATTCGTGTTAAAATATTTTTATCTCCAAGTTTTTTATGATTAATAGATGTAAATACTATCGTATAAGAATTAGCAACTCACATGTGATTGAAAATATAGTCAATTTTCGAGGTGGTAAAGGTAATCAATTCTTCATTAAATTTTTTTTTTTTTTGTTAATATCAGCAATCTATGTGAATCTGTTGGCTAATTAAGACGAGACTTGAGTGTGGTATTTTAGACGGAAAGCTAAATTGTTAGGAATGCTAGATGCACTAATTTTTTGAAGAATGGTTCAGCTGGTACACAAATAAAATCATTAAAAATTGAAGTAATTCCATAATGGACGAAAGTACTACTATTCTGAACACAGATAGTGAAGTTAAAGAAAGATAAAAGATCAGAAAATGAAATCTATCGAGATTGAAGGTGTAACAATTCTTTTTTTTTTTTAAATTAACACCTGTTTAATAAAACGAGAGATTTCTATAAATCTAGACTATCCCTCGTTGCTCTGGCCAAAACACATTCTCTATGACATCTTGGTTGGTGTTGAATAGAGTACACTGTCTCCCATGTGTACTTTTGTTCACGACAGCTACGAATGATAAACTCCGATGATACCCATATTAACGCATATCTGTTTCTACACAAGAATAACTTCCACAAGGCGCTTAGAGAACGATTTATGTGCTTCTGGATCTTATTATTTTCCTCCATAATATGAGTCATATTTATATTGCGACGTCGAGAGTATGTCTTAACAAGAAGAAAGTATCCGAGGACCATAAATTATTTGCGGGACTCACGATCGAACGCCATCTCGATAGCATGCTAGGACGAAGCACAATGGATCGACTAAAGACAACTTAAGTGATGTAGATGTGGAATAGAAAGGTGCGCTTAATAATGCGGACATGGCGCTACACTTTCTTCCATCACGCAGTCGCGGGGAAAGCAAAAGACTCTAACCACGAGATATTGGGTCCCGATTCCTAGGCGGAGCGAAGTTCGCCGCTCGCGATCTTCCACCAGTCTACTGCACTGTCCACCAAGACTTCTCAGCTGTTCGATCTCCACTAGCCATGAGCATATACACAGCGAATTTTTCCTCTAGAGAGAAGCGAGGCTTCATGGAATTGAGGTACCGCGATAAATATGCCACTGCTCCACGACGCTTTATCCCTCCTGTCCTGGACATCCGCTGTATAGTGGTTGAGATCCGATCGTAACAGACCTTTGCGCGGTTTGCATGCACGATCGACTGTTAGGTGCTTTTGATTATCGATAACGCTGTCTCGTGCATAGACATTGTCGAGCTACAAGTGGTAATTGGTTGTGTTGTGCCATCTGGGTCACAGCTGTGTCTTTCTCATTGTTTTGTGGCAATATTGCAGTGGCTGTCTCTCACTGAAAGAGAGTTTGAGTGGGGTATATGGGGTCGGTTGGGTGAATATGAGTGTGCAGTGACTTGAGACCTAACATGGCTGTGTTGCCTACTCGTATGCCACAATTGTCGCCTACGCACGTATGTGGCGGAGTTCTTGAGTTGCTAGAGAGTATGAGTAGGAGCAGTGTGTGTGTTTGCACTTTGACAGGTTGGCAGTAAGGTTGGCAGTCCGCGTTGCAGCAGTGGTGGTGCAAAAGTTTAGGCTGTCACGTCGGCCTAAGGGAACTTCATAGTCAGGTCCCCCAGACTGCAAATAAAATCAAATAGTTTGTTATTTAATGCGTGTATGAAAATATTACACATGATGTCTACCCTAAAAATGGTTACGATTAAGCAGGTGAAGAGGTTCCTTTTCATGAAAAATGATGCCAATTATGAACAAGAAGTGTATACACTTAGGCCAGGGGAGGGGCCTGGGCCTCAGGCCCTCAGCTTGCACACAGTATGTACCATCCCCTGCAAATTTTGCCAGTGAAACGAAATAAATGTGCATTGAAGAATTTAGAGCTATTGAAACCAGAGTGTCAAGAACCAACCGATCATCATCATCATCTGATCAAAGGCCAAAAATATGGGTTGTCGCAGTTGATAATGTTACTGATTTTCCTATTGGTTCAAGAAAAAGAATGGATAGTGATATGGGGTTGAGTTACCAGAAAAACAGCATCACGAGCAGCAAGTGCGAGAATATCTGCACAGGATACAACTCTGCCGCACTTGTCATGCACCCGCCTTCGGAGATCATCGATGATTCTGAAGGCCTCAGCCCTCAGACTCAAATTGGGAGGTGCTGCTTGTTCGCTCGGCCCACTTGCTGATCCATCCAGCAGCACTGAACTGTCACATCCCTATTCATCGATCACACAACAAATACAAATAAAATTTTGGCATCCATCTTGTTCTCATTGTTCCATTTCCTATCCTAGTAACACATCAGTAACTGTGAGTATAGGAAAAATCTACTAGTACCACGTAAAATCCTGTGTGAATGTCAAACTCCAATGAGTAAAAGTTTGGACAGTTGTTTTGTGGTTTACCTGGACAAAGCAATCATGGAAATGGAGTCGAAGCAGCCCAGCAGCTTGGCCGATGTCATTCTTGAAAACCTTCTTGAGCTGTTTTCGTACAATGGACTCCAACTTAGGACAGGAAGAATCATAGTAAGTCCAAGAAAGTCCAGAAACTATTGGTTGAGATCCTCCCTGAGCTTCTGCGAAAGGGAAGTATGGCCACAGAAGAACAGAAGTAAACACCAACACAAGAATAGACATTGCAGAGGCCATGTTCGATGTGTGTGTAATGCAACCTAATAGCACAAATTGCCCCACGCCAAAGAAGCTCTTTATAGCCATTTTTGACAATAAATGAAGCCAACTATATTTCACCAGATTAGAACTGACCACATTACTCTTGCTTTGAATTCTTGGCCTGAAAGGCCACGTACGTGATTACGACATATCATCTTTCTTGAACTCTACTTGCTCATTAGCGAACGACTCTAATGAATCAAGAGTGTCACTGTTGTTACTCTATTGGATCGACTGGAGATCATACTAGCGCAGTTTGTGAGAGAAATAGTTTACTATAAATCAGGCCTGCAGAATCATTTTCAACTGCTGTTACCATACTTAAGAATTTTGAGGACTGTTTGAGAGCTCAAAAGCAAAATATTTGCAGAGATGTATAGTAACTGATAATTTGTCGATTTCCGTCCAATTTTTGGCATGACAATCTCTTCTTAAGAATTCAACTTGTACGAGTACTTAGTTAAATGCAATAGTGACGGCTGTGCAGCTTAGCCGGAGAGGCAGAAGAACAGTTGGAACCATATTATGAGATGACAGAGGATCATAGATAATTAGAAGAAGAAATCAAACCTTGACACAAAGCAAATTCTAGGGCCAAAAATGAGAAAAAAAAACTGGAAAGCCATATTGCCTGAGTCTCGTGTTGGAATTAAGGATGTGATGGTGATACTGGTAAACGATAGTAGTTTTGCATCATCATTGTGAAGGAAAAGGAAGTCCCTCCGGTTCATTGGAAGTAGTAAGTAGGAAACGAACAGAGAAGTGCTATAAGTTGAAGCTTACATGCTAGTTCAAGTCATAAACACGATAGCTAATCAAGATTTTGGATCATTATGCATCCATCACATAATGCAGCTGCAATAACTAATCATAGTTCCTCTTTTGGTGCAACATCAGAGAGACAAACTCAATAGTAATAGAAAACTAATCCTAGTTTAGTAAAAAACAGAGGTGAATGGTGAAATGATCCAGATCAAGACATGATGACTCGCGCAAATTCAATATAGTAGGATAGGGAAAGAGCCAGAGATTCACAGGATATCAACTGAAGAACAAAACTTTCTTCCAATGCAATCTGATCTAACTAACAATTCAGTGTGCTGCTAAAGAATCCCGCGTTTGCAGCTACTTTAGCATACTCCATGAGGGCATGAGCTATTTACATCTTCCCTCGTATCACAATGAAGATAACTAAAATAATGATTGTAGCTATCAATTTTACTACTTTGACAAAGTAACACTCATTTGCACTTCAATCTCAGCCAAAAGATCAATGAGACGAGAACTCAAAAATATATTATTCCACCCACACCTAAATGAAAATTTACGCCAAAATCCTATCCAAGTGCTCGACAACTTCTTCCATACTCGGCCTAAGTTTCCACATCTCATCAGCACATTTTAGGCCAATCTTGAAAATCTCCACAACCATGCTTTCGTCAAGATCATCCTTGGAAATGCTAGCGTCCACCATTTCCATATACCGTTTTTCTTCAACCATTTTGTTGATCCATTCCATCAACCTGACTTCCTTCCCATCCTCACCGGAAAACGGAAAACTTGGCCTCCTTCCCGCGACAATCTCCAACATTAGTACCCCGAAGCTATACACATCCCCCACCACAGTTGCCATTGTGGCACCATGAAGGTACTCCGGTGGCATGTAGCCCATCGTACCCGCCACCTGCGTCGACACGTGGGAGTGGGACCCCTCTATTCGTCGTGCCAATCCGAAATCTGCAATATGAGCCTCGAAATTTGCATCCAATAAGATATTACTAGCCTTGATGTCCCTATGAATTATGGGCGTATCCAAATTGTGCATATAAGCAAGGCCCTTAGCCACTCCTCTAATAATCTTCATCCTAGTATGCCAAGACAGAGGCAACCTTAATTCTAAGGCTTCATAGTCTTCATCGGATGATGTATCATAAAGCCATTGGTCAAGACTCCCCTTTTCAATAAACTCGTAAATCAGAACTCGATCCGAACCCGTTGCACAATATCCTAGTATCTTAACTATATTCTGGTGTCGGATCTTACCAAGAGTCTCCATCTCGGCCCGGAACTCGCGCAAGCCCTGGAAGGCATCAGGGGATAGCTTTTTCACCGCGACCACTGAGCCTGAATTGAGCCGGGCTTTGTAGACAAGCCCGAAACTCCCGTCGCCAATTATGAGGTCCGGGGAAAAGTTCCCGGTCACCTCAACCAGCTCCTGCATGGAAACATGGTTAAGAGACGGATCAAAGGTGGCGCTTTCGCCGGTGTATATGGAAGAAAGCCCAGCATGGGGCGCGGTATTGGGCTTTGGCAAAGCCGAATTTCGGGCCCGGACCGGCGAGATGGAGCGGTTGTTGCGGCGTCTTTTGGCGTCGCCCTTGCAGATGATCAAGATTGATGCAAGGATTAAGCTGACCACAAAGAAGCTTGCGGTGGCTGCGAGAACTGCTTGGAGAGTTTGATCCATTTCTTGTTTACATGTAGAGAGAGAAAGGGAGCAAAGATGAAGACGGAATTCGAAGGACAAGTAATCTGAGAGAGATGAATGAGATTTTGGTGATGAATTCTTGACTGGGAAGATTGAAAGAAGAAAGCGAGAGAGCCGCCATTAACGGTGGGGGTGAGAGTTATTCAAAGAGGACGACTTGGATTCTTTGTCTGCAGTGTAGACCGGAAATCCGGAGTCAACGCTTTGGCCCATTCTGCAACCTTTTCACTGTTTCTTTCTTTCCCTTTTCCTTTTTTTCTTTTCTTTTAACATCCCTTTCGCAAATTTATTTAATCAAATTAATCACAAAATAAATATATTATATTTATTCTATAATTAATTATATTCTTATAATTAGTATAAAGTATGTATAAATTTTATATATTTACAATTTGTATACTTTTTACATAATAGTTTAAAAAAATTACATAATTTACTTGTGTCGTGATGTATGTCACACTTTTAATTAAAAATAAATTATCAATACAATTTTAAAATATTATATTCAACATATACATATATATATACAGTGTAAAATATGCAATCTATAGTAAATATAATTAATCTATAATCTTTTAGTACTATATATTTTAATTAGTTTTACTTGTAATAGAATAAAAACTTATAAATTCTATGACAAAGCATACTTTAAGAGTAAAATGAAAAATATAATAGGTAAGTGAGAAGAATATTTTTATCCTGTTAATGTCAAATTATTTTATTATAATTATTTTTTTTTTTACTTTTCATACTTTATCGGGTAAATACCACTACATGCATAGTTCAAAATCAATAGTGCAAAATGTACTTAACCCTAAAAAAAACCAGACAAAAAAGAAAGTCATTGAGTGTGAAATGAACTGTTTTCATAAAGCAGTATATTGTTGTGACGTTGCATTATGCAATTGAATATATTCAATATTTGCAGTCAAAAATCGAATGATTCCCTACTTGGATGCATAATTCCAAAAACTGTACATAAAAATATAATGTTGAATGTTGCAAGAAATTTCAAACACGAGGAACAGTGTAATGTTTGCTAAATATTATGTTATTACAAGGTGGAGTAGGAATGTGGTCACATGGATGGAATGTGCCTAACGTGATTGGTTGTTGTTCCAATGTATCCACCTAATTCACTGTTTTTTTATTAACTCAGGTAGACTGTATTTTAATGAGTGTGCTAGCCTTTTTTGACATCTTGTCCATCTTTGAAATTTTGTGTAATATTTTTGAATTATTTGATTTATTTTTAAATTTAGAGCTTATAAATCGCCAAAGATTGATGTTATTAGTACATTATACTTATTAAGAAAAATTAAGGATTGGTTCATTAAGATTTTAACAAGTTCTTTTTAATATAATAAATATCTCACTGTGTGAATTATTGGCTTTATACTTACAAAAAGATCTCACAAGAGATGAGATTTGGGGCTTATAAAGCGTGCAAAGTCCTTATGTATAACTGATGAGGTATTATCATACCTAACTTATAAGTCCCAAGAATTTGTTTATGAAAAAATGCCTGACTAAACGAATGAAGTTGGGGGGGGGGGGGGGTGGGGTGTTTAGAACGAGCACATAACCTTGTTCCCACAGACAATGAAGAATGATATAGTGCATGACACAATCCATCTCTATTGTGTAAGATATTCACTGAAGTCTTACTGGTCTGTTTTCAAAAAAGTGTATCGCTAAGGAGAAAGATGCTGAGAAATGCTTTTGTTGCTTGATGTATTCTTTATTCCGACTTCACGAGCCTTATATATTTGTCATTGAAAAGGCGCGTAACTATGAAAAGAAGGTCTTAGTGCAAATAAGTAGGTCAAAATCCTCATTTGCACTTGACGTGGGGGCATGAAACAAAATTACTTTTAAGAGTAAATTACAACATATTCTTATGAGATTTTATATTACAAAACACACCTTAAATTACAAATATCCTAACAAATACCCATTTGTGACAACTCATTTTAGGGGTGTCTGTTACGATACTTATAATTTCATAGGGATATTTATAATTTTTCAAATAACGATGAATATATTATTATTAAAACAAACATCATAAGAGCCCTTCTTACTGTCCTGATATAAACTTTCGTATCAATATTTTGCAAATTTCTTTTTTTTTTAATTGCACTCAGACATCTAGTAACTTATTTAAAACAAAATTGAACATTTGATGATCTAAACAAAAATCTTATAAAACATTGGAACTTCAAATATCTTCTACATAAATTAATCAAACATCACTTTATTTGTCATATATGGTTTCACTTTAGATTTCAATTGATTTGATCCAAAATACATTAATTGGTACATAAAAATAAAGGATTGACACACTAATATTGCATTATGAGAAAACGTGACAAAAAAGTTGGAACACAATAATATCTTCTTGATTTTTTTTTATTAGAATATATAATATTTAAACATAGTAGGAGGGAAAAAACAAAAGCAAATATGCATGGAAGGTTAAAGGAGGTAAAGCCTCTTTGTTCCTTGTCTTGTGCTGGTCAAAAGCTACATAAAAAAGAACTAATGAGTGCATTTACACTTCCCAAGTGCCCACATTTTTTTCTTTTTTTTTTTAACTTTATCTCAATTATTTATAAGTTTGTGAAATTACAATCACATTTTCTAAAATTTGACATAATTATAAATATATTGTCGTTGTTTGACAAATTATAAACATTTTTTATTGTAATACTTCATCTAACAACGAGTCTATTCCGTTAGTTTCTATCCAAATTTTGTGCTAAATGGACTAAAATAACTTTTGGATTATAAATTATAATTTTATATATTTTTTAGAATTTATAAAATATTTCAATGGGCTAATATGCCCTGCTAATTATTTACTATATCGACCCTCAAGTTTTTACATTTTTAAAACATTTCTTTAAAGAAAATAAGGTAAATTAGTAATTCCCATCTTTTCGTACAGGGACTATATAATTATTTTTTAAAAAATATCTGTAATTTTTTAAATAATAAAAAATATTTATAATTATATCAAATCTTTCGTTAACTATAATTTTTACTCCAATATGAGTATGTAAAACTGTTTAGTACACCAACATGACAAAGATCAAATTTACTTAATATTATATATTAAACAAAGAATGGTAAAAGATTAAATTAATAAATCAAAACATTGATAATTTTAGCTGGATTTATTAGGTCATGGGCAGCACTTGATTTAGGATTGTAGACTTTAGAATTATATCATTTTTGAATGATTAGCATCATTGTCGATACTTATAGATATCTACTCTAAAGTTATATATAAATTGATCAAAGTGGTGGTTTTGCAAATTTTTCTCCATTAATCTATTATTAGTTAAAACATTCATTCTGTGAATTTACTATATTTAATAAATATCATCACGAATAACATTTTTCAAAATTTTGTAAGAGTTTTTGTGCATTAAATGGTTCTGTTTTATTGTATTACTTGTAATTTTTAGATATTTTTTTTGACGGAATCAGATGTTTTTTTCCCTTCACTATAATCCCAATTGACGTTCAGTCCCAACCAACAAATGAGTTTTTCGAGCAATACATCAATTCAATCAATATATTAATTTAATTAATAATAGTAAAATTAGACCAATGAGGCTGGCTTAATTGGTGAAACTTTTGAACCCCAAACAGTATTTCTATTGTAATAGTAGGCGTTGGTTAGATATTAATTATAAAAATTTGTTGATAATTTATTTTAATTATAATTTCATTCTTACTTTAAATTAATAATTTATTTTAATTAATAATTCATAAAAAATAATAATAAATTAAAACAATAATAGATCGCAGTTAATATAAGAGTATGATGAGCATAGAGTATGAGCAGTGAGGAGGGAGGAGGGAGAAAGCAATAATGGTATATTTAATTAGGGTGAGAAAGAAATGAAAATTGGAGGAAAGTACTGAATTCCCAAAAACATTCGAAAAATTTTGAAAAAAGAAAAAAAAGGAATGAAAATGTTTGAGTGTCATAAGTTTCTTTCCTTCTGAAAACTCCAAAACCTCCCTCCACTCTGTCTATCATCAGATCACAAAAAAAGGTGAAGACGAAGAAGACCCCTCAAATATTCAAAATCCCTAAAACCCCATCTTAAATCGCAGCATTTTCAAATTCAGCAGCTTTAATTATTACAGAGAAGAAAAGCAGACAATTAATTACTGAAAAGTTTTTTTTTCACTCTCACCGTCTGTGTCTGTATATGAGATGAACAGTCTCCGCAAGTTTAAAATCTTCGATTCGTTCCCAGCGTAGCAGACTGCGGCTTTTGTTTCTGGGTTTCTCTTGCTTACTACTGGTTTGCTGAATGGCTAAGCGCGTGCACGAAGTTTGGAAGGGTAACAATGTGAGATTCGTTTCACTTTTTTGCTCGACTTTAATTCTCTTGCTTCTGTTTGATTTTTTGTGGGTTTTTGCTATGCTTCTAGTTTAGCTTCATACGGGTGATGTTTGTAGTTTAGGGTTATTTTATTAGCTTGAAGCCAATGAATTTTGGACGTATTCACTTCGTTTTCGGTTTTTGTTTTCCTCCTCCTTTTTCCTTTTCGAGGGTGGATAAAAAGATGTGAGTATTGGCCAGTTTTTTTCTTTCTGTAGAATGAGTATTGGCCACTAAAAATTGATAGGTTCGCGACTTCAAAGGGACCATGAAGGAGTTCTTTTGGTTGCTTTTCAATTTTCTCTCATCTATTCTGAACATTAATTGGACAGTTGTTGTTTTAGTGTAGGCTTATACTTAGAGTAGAAGACTTAGTTGTGCCCATTTGTTCTGTATGTGGAACTAGGCTTTAATTGGTTATTACCTGTTGCTTTCGATTTTGCAGTTATCTCAAACTTAGTTTGACATTGTTGTGCAACTGGATTTAATCTCTTTCGGTTGACAGTGTGACGATGCAACATAAAAAAAGTAGTCAGTTTGGCAGTGTATCTTTCTTGTAGTGTTATATTATTTGCACTTTTAGAATAAGTGAAATCTTGTTTCCTTGAGCACTCACTTTGTAATGCTTGCTAGTTGTCGTCTGGAGTAATAGTTGCTACTTGATGATGCTACCTCTTGTTAGACTGAAGAATGTGATCACAGATAGGTGTGTCGTGAATTGCTGCGATATTTAGAATCCTAAACTGATATGTACTTTGTGTTTGTACATTGTCTTAGTAATGTTGTCTACATATCGCTTGTAATAACTAATATGACTGATAATGAGCTCAAGTATATGCATGTCTCTGTCATATAGTTCCACAGGCTGTCTTAGGATCTGCACTTCCCATGTGGTAGTGGATGGAGATTGGCATAAAAAATGTTTCCTGTTCCACTCTTGACACATGAATAGAAGTTTGTGGTATTCACGTACTTATGTTTATCAAGCTATGTCTTCTGCGCTATTTCTTAACTGCTTCAATGAAGTAGAAAAATGGGATGCTGGGATAAGATATTTTTTTGGTAAAGCAGCCATTTCAGGCTGGCATGTTTTAAAGTTATTTTTGAACTAAAACCAGGGAGAAGGGATATGAAGAAACAATCAGACACAAGCAAAAGCACCAAAGAAATGATGTCTGTGATATCCAATTTCTCAGCTGGGTTTTCTGAAAATTATGTCTGGAAAATTTGGCGGACCTGAATAATTTTGTTTGCAGCTCATTTGCATTTTAAAGAATGAAATACACTTGTCTATTTATGAATGCAATCAAAATGGAATTAAATAAAACAGGGCCTTCACTTTACTAGAAAACAGATAGCACATTAATTTTTAGAATGTATATTTAAGTACCAATTAAGGAAAGACCTAATATAAATGAGATGCTATTGTCTGCAAGTATGAGTAACTGCAGTAATGAACATAAACATTATCCCTTTGGAGTTTGTTGTGCATTAAGCTACACTCATGGTCATAAACAAGAGATGAGTCTTATGTACCATTTAAGTTTTACTTCTAACACTCTTCCTGCAGTCAAATCTTTCAATACACTTTTCTCCTCAGCTTAGGTTACCCATTAATCCGTGGTCTTTTCCTCATATCTTATAGGTCACTGGAGTTGGTATATAAGAAATTAGTCCTACCATTTCAGTAGGAAGTTATCTTACCCTGTGAATTTCCATTTATATCTTGCTCTCTGTACATGTGAGGGAAGTCAAAGTAATGATGTGCTTCAGTTTTGGGTACTTACAGAAAATTATTCCATAGTTTCTCGCTGGTGGTGTTTGACAGGTGGTAGAAAATTTCTGAACAGGAATCACACATTGGAGCGAAAGCTAATTCTATGATTGTTGAATGCTGCATAATTTCTTTCCTATTTTCATGTCACTGACTTTTAATCTCAGTGGTAATATCTGATCAGGATTACAATCAATGTAGTTCTCCTTTGCCTATGAATTACCTTTCAGAGAGGAATTTCTTATGCTATCCCTTGTTTTGACAACTTTACCAAGTTTAAGAGTGCCCAAGTACTGAAGGAGCATGTTTAACTATTTAAAACTTCAGCAATTCTTGATAAGTCCTCTCATCATACATGCCCTCTTTCATTATCTATCTGGAACTTCATTGGATTTACATGTGGAACATAGCTTATTTTTGATATGCATCATCAGATAATTTTTGACGGACTTCAAGTAATTATAGTAAGTAATTTAATTGTAGATTGGTGGTGGGTAATGAATGATTATAATGTTAGTTAGGAGATTTTTATACTCCTTTTATTTAGGACTGTTTTTGCATTACTAGTGTTGTTCATTTTGCATTTGCTATCTTTGTTGCTGTCTGAAACTGCTACATTGGAGAGTGTTGGATCTAATGCTAAGCGAATTGTGCTTGAAGGTAAAAGAAAAATAATCCTCGTATCAAATCAAGTAGTACGCCTGGGAGAGTCCATGAAAAGACAATGAAGTGCATAGCTTATGAATAAATGTACTGGAACTGAAACAGCAGTTATCTTTACAACTCACTTTGCCTCATACATACCTATAACTCAAGTTTTCCACCATAAGAAAGATAATGCAAGGCCTCACTTGACCAGAAAAGGAAATAGCTAATATATTCAAGGATGATAGAAAGTTGTTGAAATTGACAGAAACCAATTGAACGTGTCGTAATCTGAGCTCTGAGTATCATATTGCAACAATTCCTGAAAATTTCTAATTCTCTCTCCCCCTGCACATTTCTGTGTGTATGCGAGCGTGTCAGATGTTGTGTATTATAAATCTGGCCACTTGTCTACCAAACCCGTTGCCTGAAAATACTATACCAAGTTACAAAATCATTGGGAAAGAACTTATGATTATTTAATTTTATTATGTTACTAAGTGATGGAGGAAACCCATATGAACAGTGACAGGTGAAAATGAAGAGGAATTTTATAAATAAATAATGTGATTTGTTTTAATGGTTTTGACTTGAAATTTCACTGAGATTTTGTTGTTGTGTGTTTCATCTTTCTCAATTACTGATCAAAGATTTGAAATTGGTGATTTATCTATCTAGTCATGATTTATTCTAGTAAACTGTAAGTTAACATGTATCTTCTGCAGATCTTTTTCCTAGGCGGGAGGTTGATTTTTGGCCCTGATGCAAGGTCACTGCTTGTCACCTTATTGTTAATCATCGTCCCAGTCGTTATTTTTGTGTGTTTGTTGCAAGGCATCTTCGCCATGAGTTTTCATCCTATAACGCAGGATATGCAATCCTGATAGTCGCTATTGTCTTCACCATTCATGTTAGTACCTAAATTCCTATTGTCTTGATTCTTTTGTAACTACTGTGCCAAAGCTCTAAATATTTTGGTTGATGAATTCATACTCCTCAAATCCTGCATTTTTTTTTTGTCTAAAACCTGTCAGTCATTTGCACAGGTGTAAGAATCTTCCATCAGCACACATCTTAATTATTAGCTTATTTTCTAATATACTTGGATTGAGTCCTATATATGAGAGCGCCATGTGTGAATCTTGATTTTATGTACTTCCAGAGCTACTTGTAGACTAGGATATATTCATAGGGTAATGGTAGTTTGTAGTAGTTCATGACAGAGGAGGTTGATGCAGAGGTTTCTTGTGCGCGATGCAAAAATTTATTAGCGGTGCAATGATGTAGTGACTACTAGTTCACTGATAATATTCCCATAACATGTGCCAACAAATTAGTATATTCGTTTAATTGCTATCAACAGATATACTGGATGAAATGCTAGTTTGGTTCTCTCCTATTTTATGCATATATATCATGTTTGTGATCTCATAGCAAGGTCATGTTTCTTTACTAAAAAAGCAGTAATGTTATAGATAGTGTCAAGAGCAACTGCCAATTTCTTGAGTAATTAGTTTAAGATTTCTCGCAAGTGATTTATACATGCTTGCATATTTCTTAACCCTGTAAAAGAGCTCTCCTACAAATTGCAGTGCTCTGTACACTTTTTAGTTATATATAAAGATTTTTGAAGGAAGTTTAATTGGTTAGCTTCTATATTTTTAGCTTGATTCCATGAAGGTGAGGTGAGGTGAAGTTCATCTTGGTAAAGACAAGGCGACCAGAATATTGAGTTTCTGTGTGCCACAAACCTATACTAATTTCTAACAGCATGCACAGTAGTATGACCACCAACACTAGAAAAGACATTATGTTAGTGATCCACTAATACCACCTTATTGTGACCGTGAAATGGCTTTTTAAGTGCAATTCTTGTAGAGTCTTCTAATCTATAATTTGTTTAAGTTGGACTATTATGAATGTAATATTATTTGGATTTTGAGTACATAGAACGAGTAATTAAATTCTTTGTCTTCTGTTTTTTTTTTTTTTGGAACCAGTTCTACTCCAGTCAATAAAAGCTTTTAGGATCCTTTGTAATTTTTAATTTAATATCTTAACAGTAAGGATCATCTATATGGCTGAACAGACCTTGTTCTGAAAGAATAGAAGTGATTTCTGGGTGTTGGATTCATCCACACATAGGTACCCATCTTAGGTAATTGAACCCATTTTTTTCTCCGCATTATTTTTATGATTCCATATTAACTTAATTAGATTGCTTATCAAGTCATTGTAGTTAGATTTTTGGTGTTCCTACATATGTTTTTCTTATATCTTTTGCACTAATATTTAATCTCTATTCTGTGTGATTCTCCATGGAGAATGACTGGTTTGTTGCGTATTTTTCTGTGGTCTAAAATTTTCCGTTAATTGAGGATAGGTGTTGGTGCTGCTGCTTCTTACTTCCGCTCGAGATCCAGGAATTGTACCGCGTAATTTACACCCACCAGAAGAAGAATTTCGTTATGACACTTCAGCATCAGTGGAGGTTGGCGGACGGCAAACGCCAAGCCTCCAGTTCCCCAGAACTAAAGAAGTCATGGTTAATGGGCTCCAAGTTAGGGTTAAATATTGCGATACTTGTATGTTATATCGTCCTCCTCGTTGCTCGCATTGCTCCATCTGCAACAATTGCGTGGAGCGTTTTGATCATCACTGCCCTTGGGTGGGTCAGTGCATAGGATTGGTAATGATATTTCATCACAGATTGCTTACTTTCATTTCTTTTTTCTCCTACCTAAGTTTGTCTTTTAGATGATTGCATTTTTGTTTGTCTGTTGAATTGCTGCTTTATGAGCCTAACTGGTTCCAATGTCCTTTTTTCTTCTACTGAATATGCAGCGAAACTACCGGTACTTCTTTTGTTTCGTTTCTTCTGCAACACTTCTTTGCATCTATGTGTTTGCAATATCTGCTTTCTACATCAAAGTTTTGATGGATGATCATCACGGAACTGTATGGAAGGCAATGAAAGAATCTCCAGCATCCGTAATTCTGATGGCCTATTGTTTTATATCCCTGTGGTTTGTTGGCGGACTCACTGGCTTTCACCTTTATCTAATAAGCACAAATCAGGTGAGCTTCTTACTTTTATCTGAATGGCCTAAGTTTCTTATGCACCCTGTCACCTGCTTTTTGGATATTTGGGACTATTTAATCAGAGACTCTCTCAAGTAAATAACAATCAAGGAAATGACCTGATAATGAGTTTAATGAATATCTTACTGTTTAGTTGATCAGCTGTTAGCCGTCATGATGCTGCATAGTGTATATTGTCTGCTGGGTGGGAACTTAATCCCCTTTCCAATGTCACTTACTATATCTTGATGAAAATAAAGAACTAAAGGGAGCAAATGCAGTTTATTAGCCCTTATCTCCCTGTGGTTGCATTAAGATAGTTAAGAGAAACTGTTTCAGTGGTTATCCTTGGTTATAAATTAACAGGTGGGGAAGATGGTATTGGGTATGGGTTGGGCTGTTATCCTTTTCCCTCAACCAGTTCACTGTAGGTCCCAAGGTGCATGAAAGGCTGGTGGGTGGGGGAGTGAATCACCTAATATCATCAGTAAGGTCTAAAGCTCTGGTGCACCATATGCTGAGATGCTGGTTTTGAAATGGATATGAAGTGAAACATTTGCATTATGGATCCTACTTCATCTTTTTAGCCGTGATGAGATGGATTGTGGTGGTGGTGGTCTATTGTAAATGTTTAGCATCATCTCAATTTTATTCTGATGATTTTTGCGTCCCATAGTTTTAACCTATCCTATCCTACTTTGGTTAATACAGTACCATTTGTGGTTATCCTTTTGCAGACAACCTATGAGAATTTCCGCTATAGATCTGACAACAGGATCAATGTATACGATCGTGGTTGTTTGAATAATTTTTTTGAAGTATTTTGCACGAAGGTCAAGCCTTCAAGGAACAACTTCCGAGCTTTTGCACAGGATGAACCCCAGAGGCCTCCTATTCCCACCTCCCGGGATGCTGAAACAGAGGATGCAGGCGATGATCGACGCATGAAGGTTGAAGATGATTTAGACATTGGTGGGGATCTTTTGAAGATCTCACAGCGTCATAATATTGAAGATATTGAAGCAGATATTCGTAGTAGGGGGAGCGATGTACCCCATCATAATTCATCTGAAGCCGATTCGGTCCTAGGTTCTGATAGACGGGGCCCTGCTGTGCAATCAGAAACACGGCACTCAAGTTGGGGGAGAAGTGGTAGTTGGGAAATTGCAAATGAGGCAAGCTATGTGGCTCAAAAAGAAGCATACCAATAAGGGCATGAAAGGGATCAGTTGATGGCATCACAGATCAAGCAGTGACATAATCATAGTTGTATGGAGCTTTCCAAATGGCTGATGTTGGTGTTGCTTTCTGATTTGAGGGAAAAGGTGCCACCGTCTTCTATTCAATCCTGGAAAAGTGGGTTTGAGTTGTACTTCCTGTTTAGGTTGAAGTTTGTGCTAAAGTTTTCCTATTGCTCATCCTTGGGTTGATCTAATCTTTTTCTCATTTTATCATTTTTTGTGAAAGCAGTGAAGAGTAAGATCTAGTGTAATTGTGTTGGGGAAAATGTCTTTTTCTTACTTTTGTAGTTTCCCTCAAACATAACCTGCTCCATATTGATATCTGTAATCACGTGGTTTCATGAATTGGTATTCTTTGTGTAATTAACTTTCTCATAGATCTGAAAAAGTATGTATCTCTGATTTACTATACTTTTTCAATGTTATGAAGTATACCCTTCCTTGGAGCATTTAGGTGTATGATGCGTATGAAGAACTTCATAGGGAAGTTCTGGGACGTCCTAAAATAATCTACCTTAAATTTTCAGGCGGATGGAGGCTTTTTACCGCAGTTTAATGAATGCACAAGGAATTTGCAGTTTCTCAGTTCACCAGTCATAAAGATTTTCGAGAGTGGAAGGATATTAGAAGGCATCACATAACTTTGTTGCTTTTCCTGTGTTCATTTAGCAAGGCGTACTAATGCAAGTTAACCCCATAACAATCAACTCATAACATATACGCACTACGTAACACCCGCATTCATTTCAAAATGAGTTGAGTATACATACCCTTAAACTGCACCTGAAACAATTCCTGGAGTGACACTACCATAGCTTCTTCCCCTACAGTGGAGAAGAAGAAATGGGACCTTCAAGCACCATGCTTATTTGTTTAACTACTACCCTCTTTTTCTCCCTCATTTTTTCATCAACCAACGGACAAAAGCCCCAACCCGAAACAACAGCTTCCATTCCACACAAAACAGTGAACAGCTTCTGCCTGCACAGAAGGCTCAATGTCAATAGGGCCTTCTGCCTCAGAGTCCTCAAAAGCCCTGAATCAGCCAACGCAAAACCAAATGACTTTATTCCCCTCCTACAAGTTGCTATAAACTCAACCTCCTCTTTCACCTGCAAAACCCTCAAACTACTTCAAAACTTGTACGATGACGAGAAAACAAACCCAACGCTGATCCCAGCCATCGATGAATGCCTCTCTGCTTACGAGGAGATAGCCGGATACATCACCTACGTCATATCTGATGCTTCTCAAGAATCAGCCATTGCAGGCTTAGATGGTGAGGTGATCCAAGATTATATAGGTCGTTGCATCAAGGCTTTGGCAAAGACTAAGGAACCTGAGATTGTGGACCGTACAAAGAGGCCAAGAATTATGCCAAGCTGTTGATAGACATTGCTGATAACCTCGGCACTTGGAAACCTAAATAAGATTGATGAGTACAGAATGTTATCATGTTTTCTTTGCCTCTCTCTACATATATTCTTTCGTTAGACGGGGATACATATATTTGATTACAGATGCTATCATGTGAAGTTCTAAGGAACTTGTTTAACAATCTAAATGGGAGTCTTCTATAACGAGCATTGTTTAGTGCCACAATGCTGAAATCCATTTACCATAGTATTTCAGATTGCAACCATCTGTTGGAATGTCCACTTCACAGATCTAAATAAAATATGAATTCAGATTATTATCGATGCACGCTGGTTTATTCTGCATTATCATTTGACTAATATTAGAACAAGACGTATAGGTAAATGATTTAAAGAGGCTTTTACCCAAATGCTTCATCTCTTCCATTGCAAAGGATATACATCGTAACTCACAGCAAATGCATTAAACATCACACAAAAGCAACGAAACAGTCATATAAAATGTAAAACCTAATTTTCAACTTTGAATGGCCTGTATATACTACACATTTGGATGGTTAACATACAGTTTTTAGGTTCTGCCAAAGCTTTTCAGGAAATACAAAGTGCATCCTTGACTGGCCATTTTTTTTTTCCCCTTTTCCCCTCCTCTTTTCATTGGAAACTGAAGAACTATAAGCAGACAAGATATGTTGAAGAAGAATGTCCATACACCGAAACTATCATCATCAATGACACAACGTGTTTGAATACTTGGGACACTATCAATAGAATGAAAACCAGTCTGGAAAAGTAACTGATTGCTTCTCAAAAGGCCATTTATACCCACTCCAGCCTGCCCTGGTGTTCCACAAGATGTTGAATTTTACCATTAGGTAAGAGAGCCAGATTCTTCACTTTAGCAGGTCTAGTGCTGTACTTGACTTCAAATCTCGGCAACGGCCTATTATGCTCTTCTGTGCTCATTGACATGTTTGGCAAGACCTCATCAAGAAACTCATCGGCAACATCGCCGTCTTCATCTATTCTAAGGCGTCTTGCGTACCATCTCAATCCCTAGGCAGATAGGAGTGAAATAAGGAAGGGTGCACATGCCAAACTAAGTCACTAATTTATAAGATAATTGTACTGAATGCAGCAGCAAGGAATTAACACGAAACAGATACAAAAAAGTTTCTCCACATAATATGCCAAACTGACAAAAGTTTCCTCCATCTCCCAATTTGGACAGCTTGTGCCCAACTCCAGAAGGGTGCAGGTTTAAAAATGTAACGACAACAGAAAACCAAGTTTGTCAACCTATTCCCATCAGCTGTCCCATAGTAGTCAGTGGCGCATGGCGCACAGCGCGCCTTTTCGAAGGACAGCGCAAATATAAGAAATAATTTATAATATATTTATATTTAATTTAGTATTTTTTTAAACAACAATAAGGAGTTAAATAAGACATAAAAAAACAAATTCAGCATAACAAACTTCATATAATTAAAACGACCAATTTTAAAGAATTGAAAGGATAGGAAAACGCCTAAAGATTCAAATAAATCCTAAATAGTTTATCCAAAAACAATACATAAAGACTTATAGTTGAATTAGTGAAAATGATTCATAGCATACTAATCATTAAAGTATATGAAAATTAAAAAGTGATAATTTTAATTTGTATTTATATTTAATTAAAGAAGTAAAGTACATAGAACAATTACATAATTTTATAAATTAAAATTTAAAGAAATGAAGCAGAGAAGAGGGGCAGGAAGGCGAAGGGGCAGGGAGGCGAAGAGGCGTTTTTATTTCTGCTGATTGCTGAGGCTGTTTGACTTCCCTTACTTGGGTTTTTTTTTTTTTTTTTTTTTGACGAACCCGCCCAGCCGCCCAGGCCTTTCACAAAGGCGCGCCTCGCGCGCGCCTGGGCAACAGGCCGAATGGCGCCCAGGCGCGCGCCATGGCAGCGCCATAGGTCGCGAATGGCGCGAGAGGCGCACATGGCGTGCGCCTTAGTGCACCTTTAACTACACTTCCTTCTGGTAGCTTCATTCACCAAGCAGTAGGTTGCCATTCTCCTCAGGGCAGCTCTTAGCGTTACCCGTGGCAATGCACACTCTAAGTAGCTTCATTCTTGCAATTGTCTTAATCCAAGGGAACTATCATTCTACTCTACATAGTGGTCTTCCCAATAGCAGATTATCATGACTTGATGTCTAGCTTTATTATATCCTCGATAAGCAATTAAAACAACAGTTAGAGCACAAAAACGGGCAAATCCTCACTCAAACATATGTATAATTTGAGTAGAATACCAACCATTGCATAATACAAACTTGATCCAGATCGACAAACTGTGCTAGGACCACACCACATAAAGAAAATGGATACCCCTCGAAAAGTAAGCATACATTACAAAGTTTCAAAAAAATAAGTCCAAACCATCCTTTTTTCACATGTTTCTCCTAAAGTTTGAAGTTTTTCACTTTGAAAACCGCAACCAACAATTACTTCAGCACATCATAAACATAACATTTCAGAAATGTCCAGCAGATTCACAATATCATCAGCGCTCATTGACCTAATTTTTATCAGGGGCACATGCCCGTATGTGATTATCTTCAAAAGCAAATTCGTACCTTTTGAGATTCTATGCTTCCGATCATCCTCACCAGATCCGAAACTAAAAACTTATGCTCGACATTCAAATACTTAATATCACTAAACTTCAACTAATTGAACCGCAATTGACATAAACACAAGAAGACAACTTTACTAAATCAAAGCCTCAATTCAACAAACGAAAAACAAAAAGAAAGGCAACATCATTTTTCTTCTCTAACTAAACAAACCTGAAGACCGCCGTCTCCGGCCGGGCAGAATACAAGAAGGGGCGGAGGTGGGGCCCGCTCGACGGGGACTTGAACGGGGACACTAAATCCTTTGCGCGGAAGATGCTGAGCTGGAGCTGAAGCTGCGGCCGCATCCGGCCCGGACGACGACGCCGGAATGGCAGCTTCGGCAGCGGCGTCTTCCTGGTGGTGGTGCTGCTCTTCGTCTCTCCCAAACCCTAGCAACCCCGCGAGTCTCTTAAACAACCCCATAATCCCAACTCCAATACATATATGCAACACACAATTTTGCACTAGTATTGGGTTAGGGCTTGGGATCGAAATTACAGCACGCGACGGAGCTAGAATTTGAAAATTTTTGAGAGATGACGATGATTACAACCACAACGCTCGAAAGAGTGTGTGTTGTGTGTGAAAATTAGGTATTTGTTGAGTTGATTAGATTTTATTTAATGCTATTGTTAGGCATGACATGCAAAAAGTCACAAAAAATAAAGAGACACACACAATTAAATATTGACTACTCCACTATTTTATTTTTTATTTTATTTTTTTAATATATTACATAAATTATTATTTAGATATCATACATATATATTATAAATTTTAAATATAATATTTAAATAATATAATTATTAATTAAAAATTATTAATTAATTATGTTTAATCAATTTGATTGAACCACTCTTTTTTTTATTGTAATTTAATTATCGTCGTTATATTAAAAACACTTAATATAACAATAATAATTAATTTGTATCAATACTTATATTTAAATTTATAATATATTTATATATACAATATATATTAAAAGACGTTTAAATCTATATATTTTATTATATATACGTCTAAAAATAATAATATATATTATTATTTAAATATTAAATAATTTAAGTATTAATAAAAATAAAAAATTATTAATTAATTATGTTTAATCAATTTGATCGAATTACTTTTTTTTTCTTATTGATAGCAATAAATAATATGTAATAACTTATCTCTATATATATAAACAATGCTTCATTTAAACAATTATATCAATATAACAATGATAGCTAAATTACAATAATTTAAATAAAGTAAGATGAAATTTAATTTAACTACATTATAATATTATAAATAATATATGTATATAATATTTAAAACAATATCTATAATATATTATTATTTTTAGACGTATGTATAATAAAAATATATAGATTTAAACGTTTTTAATATATATTGTATATATAAATATATTATAAATTTAAATATAAGTATTGATGCAAATTAATTATTATTGTTATATTAAGTATTTTTTAATATAACGACGATAATTAAATTACAATAAGAAAAAAAGAGTGATTCAATCAAATTGATTAAATATAATTAATTAATAACTTAATTAATAATTATATTTATTTAAATATTATATTTAAAATTTATAATATATATGTATAATATCTAAATAATAATTTATGTAATATATTAAAAAATAAGAATAAAAAGAAAGTGGAGTAGCCAATGTTTAATTGTGTGTGTAAGTCTCTTCGTTTTTTGTGACTCTTTGCATGTCATGCCTAACAATAGCATTAAATAAAATCTAAAAAGTAACACTTAATCTCATCGTAAACAAGAAATAATAAATTAACCACATTATGACAATATTAATGAAGAAGATGTGTCATCCTTAATAAAATATTTAAAAGAAACAAATAATAATATGTAAATAATAATACGTAAATAAATAGTAAAATAAATTATTAATAAAATCATATTTTAATTATAATAATATATAAAAATATTTAATATATATATATATATATATATATAAAATATAAAAATAATATACATAAAGTATTTTAAAATAAATAAATAAACGTTTATGTTGCAGTTGGGAACCGCGACTTGAGCACGTTTTTAAAAAAAAAAAAATTTAAAACCTCGAGTCGCGGTTGCTAAATGCGACTCGAGGTTTAATTTAAAAAAAAATAAATTTATTGGTCGAGTCAAACGACGACTCGTCATAAAAAAGTTAATATATTAAAAAATATATTTTTTTTCGTAATTTCTCTTTTTTTAACTAATAAAAAAATAATTAACTCGGTATTTGTTTGGTGTTTAATGTAATATTAGAAGTTGCGATGCCATAACTCAATGGGTGTGCATCTTTCACAAGTAAAACTTTTGTGGGTGAAAATTGCATTTTGATAATAATTCAGGAGTTCCATGTAAATAACCCATTGTTCAGATGGGCTGATTGGGCCTCGTAGGGCAAAACTCCAAAGCCCAAATCCAACATACTTGTTGGGCCTAAATCAACCAAACCTGATTTGGGCTCTGCAGTTGGGTTTGGAGGTAAAAAGTGGCCCAGCCCAAAACCAAATTTTGTGGCAATTGAGAATGCTAAATGAAGGTGGGTGGTTTATTTGTTGGACTTAAACAAACATCATGTTTATAAAATTTATATATAATTAAATCAAATTTTAGAAAATACCATATAATTATCCATTTCTTTATTTATAACCATGGATTGCATTTTAATTATAATTTTGGTTTTAAGAATAAAATAGTTCATAAATCTATCTTATTACGTGTAATTACACCAATCATTTATAAATAACCAACATTTACTACTAAAGTAGACAAAAAAATTGCATTTTTAGTCTCATAAATTGGGTTCATTTTTTATTTATTTGTTATGATCTTCTCACATTGCAACTCGTAAATTAAAAATATTATCATTTTCACTCCTCACGTGATTTTTTGGTCCAATAATTAAGAAAGCAGTCATGTGATCGTTAGTCTAGTCCAATACATTTATCGAACTAACAACTCTATGACTTCTCCATTATTTATTCGGCAGAAATGCCGCGTGAATATATAAAATAAGATAATTTTAACTTATAAAATGTAATATAAAATATGACTAAATTAAAAAAAATACTAATATATAGAACCAAAAATACTATTTTCTCTGAAACAAATAAATACCAGCATGCTATTGGCATTCGAACTTTATGACCTCATGGTCATAGACTCATAGTGCCTGTGTGTCCAAAAAACTTGGTCAATATGCTCTAAATATGGCAAAACTTAGTCTATCCTACTGAAGATACATATAGTTGAACATATTACAATAAGAAATTGAAAGATTTCTTTGAAATTGTTCGTATTATCTTTGTTTACTCCAACATCGCACGTAAATTCAAATCTACACATAAAATCACAAAAATTTTGAAATGAATTTCGACCTAAATAAACACTTTTCGAATATATATATTTGTAAAAATTCCATGAATCATTTGAAATTAAGGTAGAATTACAAACCCCACAAGAACAATGTATTCTTCAGTTCTTTCGGTGCTTATTTGTTACTCCATTTTCATCTCATTTTCGATACACGATGTTGTTGCGACGACTAGTCCTACGAGCCGTCGCTCGTCATCGTTGTCTTCGATGATCAAAGAAGTTTGTTCCTATTCCAAATTATGTATTCAAATCCTCGAATCCGAACATCATATAGTGTCAGCGACGAACTTATTCGACTTGTCGATAGGGATCATGAACGCCGGAATTTCAAATGCGACAAATACGCGGAGGTACATCGAGAAGTTGCTAAGGAAGTGTAGAGATGTGATCATGTGAAGGGTGCTGTGCAGGAGTGCAAATTGTCGTATGATTCGGTGCTAGGATCCTTGAACAGTGCGCTGTCTGAAGTTAGAGAGATCAAGGAGTACGAAACTGCGACGTATGACCTTAAGATTGCTAGTACGGACAACATCGAACGGTGTGGCCAAGGGGAAAGTTGAGGATGAGACTATTTTGAGTGGGAATAAGGTTGTGCCCATATTTGGGATGTCTGCGTACAATGCTGTCGATAAGCTTATGCACTAGCCTGAAATCTACACACACACACACGGGTGCGTGTGTTTTTTGTGGCTACTAATTTATTGTATGGTTTGATTTATACTGTGTGAAAGTTTGGTGATGGGGGTTTGCTCCATTTCGAAAAAATATATAAAATTATAATTAATAATTTTAAGTGGCATTTTTATCAATTTATCAGAAAAATGAATAGAAACTTAACGAAAGCTAGGCTCGTTGTTAGACAATCATTAAATTTAAGAATATTGGTAATTTTATAAATAATGAGAAATATTCGTAATTATGTCAAATTTTAAAGAGAAATAATTGTAATTTACTCTGATTATATGCATTCATTGTATTTATTCAAAATGAATTAAATTTAAATTACAATGTTTAATTATTGAAAAAAAATTATGTTTAGCTGTTAACCTTTGATTCTTTGTTCATAATTCTTTATATATATATATATATATATATATATATATATATATATTCAATACTTGTCAAATCCATTAATTAGTGTCCAATTGTTGATTCACTTAAATTATCTTTAGATTGAATGATTTGGGGTAGGAAGTTCAGATCCTTAATAACAATACACTTGTTCGGGTAATTTCATATTATAAAGGATTAATATTTCAAAATTATCAACTCTTACATTAAATTATATTTTATGAAATATTTATGAATTTTTAATTCTTTTGATACGTAATTATTTGGGATCTTTCTTCTAATTCCATATATAGATTTCCGTGCATTCTTATTAAGATTAATATTAAATAATTGTTTATGGCATCAGGATTAGGCCAAATAAAATATCTTGGATTCGAATCTCATTAACACTTATTTATGAAAGAAATGGTTAATGTGCAGGGTTTGCTTTCTCCCTTAACAGTTTAAACTTTTAAATGATGTGGTCGATTATCAATCTCTAAATTTTTTCTACCAATCAAGCATATACAATATTTGGGATAATTGCACCGGCCTACCTTGGTGTAATTACATGTAAACCCATGTGGTTTGAAAAATTAAGTCTAACACCCTTGATATATATTTTCGTCTAACAAATGAATTCCTCTTATGGTCAAAAATCACTAGAAAAGCATATATTAGCAAAAAATTGAAATGAAAATCCATAATTAACTCTGATTGACTTATTGCAGGTCAAAAAATTATTTTCTAATCAAATTGCTCTTCTACATCTTCACGCTCTAATGCATGTTAGGAGGTATATATTAACCCTTATAATGGTAGTTTGGTCAGAAAAGATTTATTTAATCTACAATAAATTAGTAATAAATTAATCAAAGGTAAATATGAATTTTCATAATTTTTTTATTAATATCAATAAAATTCGTAAATTTTGACCGACGAACATATATAAATATTAGGGATACCATAAGGCATAAGGGTTGTGAAATGACATTGCCAAATACCAATATGATTCTTCAATTACGGAGCATCTTCACCTAATTAAGTTTGGTTTGCGTCATATTATGTCAAAGCAACAGCAGCCAAATGTACACATAATCCAGAGGAACTAATTAGTTCATTGAACTTAAAATTAAAGGGTGTTTGGCTAAATTCGTTTGAAACATTTTACAAATGTTTACACTGTATAAAATATTCTAAAAGCTTAATTTAATTTTAAAAATAAGCTCTTAAAATATTTAGATAAACAAGATGTCAGAACTCATAAAATATTACAGTGTTTAGCGCAATGAGCTATTTATATTGTACTAATGACTGAAACAATCATCAGAGCATAAAAATTACACGAACAAGTATTTTTGCTCTGGTCGAAAAATCGTCAATTACATTGAGAGTAAATTGAAAAAGTAACAAAATCGTGACAAAGTTTTTTATCAATCTGACGTTAATATTAAAAAAAATAAAAGATGGGTAGAGATTATTTTTTCAAAAACATGGCTTATGAGTTATTTTGATATCTTATAGGCTATATAGGGAAAAAAAATACCAAATAATTTTATTAAATTTATAAAAATATATTAAAAAGTTGATAAGTTGGGAACAAACAGGGTCTTAATTAGATGACTATCAGCATCGAGAAAGCAGGTGATCATATCCCCCCGCAATATGACCACGAAACTGTCGTTTGGTATACCAGAAAATTGAATTACATAAAATAATATATATATATAATATATATATATATATATATATATATATATATATAATTTTGTTTTGTATGTATTACGTTGCATGAGATGAAAAGATCTTTGTACCCTTGTTTTTTTTCTTTTCTTGGGAATATTTGAATTATTATATATAATTAACTATGTAAAGTTAATTTGTAGGGTTCTTAATTATTTTGTTGTGCTCTGCACTAATACTTAAATATTAAGACTGAAGGACTTACAATAATTATTTTAGGTGGATAAAATGTGGAGGGGTTGAAATAGTTTTGTTTGAAACTTCTTTGTTTTTTTTTTTTTTTTTCACAAAGAACTATTTCTTTAATTATTTAGGTATGTCAAGCATGTTTTCATGCAAGTGAATTCTAATTTAATTTATTTTATCAATGTTGATTAATTAGTTGTTTGTTTCTATTTATTTAGTTAAATAAATATAATGAAATATTTTAATTATGCAAATATATGGAGTGTGTTTCGATTGTTAGTAATTAATGACTTGATTGGTGCAAATTAATACGAGAAAAAAATTAAATAGATAATTTATCAAAATTGATAAAATTTTTAAATGTGAATGATAAGTAATAGGGGAACATATTAATTTAGGAGATAGTTATATTGTAAAGAAATAAGTATGTTGAAGGGCGATATTTGAGGTATCTATTTTTCAAGCGTAAAAAGTAAAATTCAGTTTAAGTCATGTCAGAAAGTCGGGCCTAAATTACTCAACACCAACAAGCCAAAGTCATGTTGGCCTGTTCATTATCAACGAGCTGAAGGGTTACCAGTCCAGCCTTTGTCGTCCTGTTCATAAGACAACACTCAGTCTAGAGCCAACATTAGCAAGCTTACGACCCATCCACCTCATTTGATACTGTACATCATCAAATGCCACCCCACCTTGAAAGTACACTAGTAGGACGCATGCCAGTTGAATCCGAACGGATAAACATCATAATATGGCTAGGCCTCTTTCTACTCGCATGGGCCCAAATGACATGACAAACAGGGGGGATAAATATTATTTCTATAAAATATATATTTTAAGAATTTCGAAAAAAATCTCAACCTTAATTCCCTAGTTGACTCTAAATTCCTCAAAATCTATTCTTATAAGTAGGGATCGAGATAGGTCAAAAGGGTAACATCCTTGCTCAACTAATCAACACAAATTCTCTTCACTTTATGTCTCTTCTATCTTTGACACTTCAAGAATCGAATTGCACAATTTGGCTCGTAACATCTTACGTTTTATCTTAAATTTTTCATCAGTCTATCTTAAACTCTTATTTTGCATTGATATCTTAAAATTTTAAGAAAAATTCACTGATAATATTAACGCTACTAAAGTCCGAAATATAAAAAAAATATTTCAATAAATCAATATCATAAAAAACTAAACTTAATTACTCAAGGGGTTTAAAACTCAAAAAATAATATAGATAATCAATGCTCAAGTGGGCATAGTCTTGGCTTATCAAAATATGTATTTAATGAAATAATATTATCATCATATTTTAACTAAATTGACGAATGTGAACAGAACTTATTTCACATGATAAATTAGATTATAATATTTAAATTTCACCCAAAAATAGCAGTAGGTGAACAACCAAAAGCCAAAGAATAAATAATTATCTCTTTCGAAAATGGAAAAGAATAACAGCACGTGTAAAATAATAATAATAATAAAAAAATAAATATATATATGGAGAGAGAGAGAGAGAGAGAGAGGTGGGTGGCATGCATGTTGTAAGTGTAGAGGGCTGGGCCACGTGGTTTGGAGAATGCGTCAAACATCATACGTCGGGCCCAAATAAATCCAAAACCCGAAACACAGATGTCGCGTGTTGTCCCACGTGAGGACTCACTTCACCTCTCCTCTCCAACACAAATTCCACTTTCTCTTTCTAATTTTAATATTTTCAGACTGTCTTTTTCTGGAGTACCAAAATCTTGTTTCAGACGTAAACCTCACTCTTAAGCAACTCCATCTCCTCTCTCTTTTATTACACCCTTAACTTTATCAATCCTCCCTCTTTCATTATTCAATAAACAACGAAATAATTTACGTCGAGATAATTAATGAGTACAATTTTTGTTGCTAATTTATATTGTCTAATACGATAATAAACTTGTTAATAGGGAAATTAACTTGCGATAAATTTAGCAACAAACTATTTAGAAGAAATATTAATTAAATAATTAGCAACGAAAGTTTTACTTGCTAATTAGCTAGACGCTGATTTTAACATCAAATTTTTTCGTAAATATTGATAATTTTTCTTGTAGTGCATCTATCCTGAACTAATCATCTCCTTTTAATTTATCATTAACGTCTTTAACTTTGTGGTTGAGGTTAAAATTAATTTCTTTTCATTGACAATTATCTTATGACAAAAATAAAATATATCGCCATCTTACATATATACTGCTAGTGACAATTTTAAAATATTCGATTTATATTAATACTAATATTATTATTCATTGTAGTATTTAAGAATGAAAATAACTCAATGTATATGCACTAGAAAAATTTTGATTTTCTGCAATGGTCAATTACCATAGCCAAAAAAAGAAAATTGTGGCAAATACGAATTAACAACGGTTTCGCAACGGCCAATAACCGTTGTTTCTGCAAGTGTGGTTAAAGCATTAGTCATGGCGAAAACCATGGCAAATATTTTGGTTATGGTTAGAAACCATGGCAAATATGAATTAAAAGTGGTAAAATTAAATTTTTTGCTTTGGCTTTGTTTAACCGTGGTTAATAGTAGTGATTTATCATGATTTTTAAACCGTGATCATTTATAGTGTAGCGAATACTTAGTTTTTTTTTAGTGACTGTTATATAAATACTTTTATTAAAAACGTTCAAATGTCACTTGAATTAAAAATATTTCTCAAAAACTGGTCACAAAAAGAAGCTAAATAAGAACACGTTCTCTGTGAATTTATAATATTTTTTTTTTAAATAACTTAGACCAAAATATTACAAAATTCGATTCAAATTGTACCCATTGTTTTATAGAGTTCGTAGTTTATTATTATTATCTTATAAGTATTTGAATGTTTTGTGTTTAGAACTAATCCCAGTTGCTAATTCAAACACACGGAATTGAATGTGCATAAATTATATTATATTAATATATTGGTTGTTCTATTCAATTTTGATCTCTAAAGTTTGGTCGGGGAACGTAACTCTATTTTAAGCAGAAGAAAATTCTTTCAAACACTACACATTAATTAATTAAATTAATTAATGAAATTCATAGTTTTAAAACTTATCTAATTTTACGAGGAATATTACTACAAAACAAACATTTGCCATAACAAAATAAATAAATGCCTCTAACGAAATTAAATGGGGTTCTTTTTTCACCATTGATTTTCCTCGATCCAATAAGAATAAATGGATTGATCGAATACATTATACTTGATTAATAAATAAAAAAACCCACTAAATAATCATAAAAGAAATGCAAATTACAGTTACTTTTTAAAATAGTTATGTCGTTCTTAATTACAATTACTCGTTACAAACTCAATAAAATAATTATGTCGTTCTTAAGAGGAGGTGGAAATTACTACTTTACTTTTGTCGATCTTTTTCATCTAAAAAAGGGTATAGAATTATAATTTATAATCCAAAATGAAAAGTTAGGCAGTTTATGCTCGTTGTTAGACAGACGTCAAAATCGAAAGAGTATTGATAATTTTTCAAATAATAGAAAAATATTTATAATTATGCCAAATTTTAAAGGAGACGATTGCTATAATTTAAGGTAAAGAAAAGAGAAGCATATATTTATGAAAGAAAGAGGAAGTTTGATAGAGATGGGTATGATGGAAGGTTGGTATGTACCAAAAACTAAAAAAGAAATAGTAGCCCTAACCCCAATATATAGAATATGTATAATTAAAGAGGTGTGGAAAGAATAAAAAGGAAGTATTTTTAGGGTATGATTTGGAGAAAGGCTCCTTTCAACATTCCACCAACTAGTAAAAATGTTTGTGAGTGCCTTATGGTGTGGGAATGGGACACTTGTTCATCTTTTTTTTTTTAGGTTAGGGATGGGATGAGCAAATGTTCTAGATTAGATAATGACACTTTGCTAATTCTTTCTTGCTCCTTATGCTAACTATTTCTTGAATATATATATATATATATATATATATGAAGATTTAAATTTGATAATATAATTTAATTTTAATTTAAAAATAATGTACGATCTGTTTAATTAATTAAAATATACAAGTAAATATCTGTTATGTTTTGCAGAACGAAAAATAATGAAATTTTAGGTGTGAGTAGGGTGTAGTGCTTTGATTTGTCGAAAAATTATTAGACCTATTGTAAGAAAAATGACATTTTTCGTCTTGTAACCTTTTCACTTTTGGTATCATTGACTCCGGAATTCTCAGTTTTGGTCCTATAACTTTTAAAAAAGTAGCACTTTTAGTCCCATGACCACATGTTTATTATATATTTAACGGCCACGTGCTTATCACGTGATTGTTAGAATCTTTACACTTTTGGTCCCATATGTTATAAAATTCTCATTTTTTGTCCCATAACTTTAAAAAAAAAAAATAGCACTTTTGATTAGAAGTACTTAACGGCCACGTGGCCTTGTCCGTTAAACATCTAATCGAAATGTGTTGTTAGATCAAGACTGTTATTTTTTTAAAAGTTATGAAATTAAAATTGAGAATTCCATAATCAAAAGTGAAAAAATCATAAATTATAGAACGAAAAATACAGTTTTCCCGAAGGTCAAGCGCCGAGCATATTATACTTTTACCTGTAGATTGATGCACTAGGTGAATGGTTTTGAGCTTATTTCATGAACTGATGAGATTTTCAATTACCTGTCTATACTATATGACATTACGCTTTTTAGCGCGATTTTCGAAGTCATTATAGGGAAAAAAAAAAATAACTTTGTTTTTAAGTAAGAGTCATAAACTATTATTAATTGAAATAAATTGATCATAAGTACAATCATTTCTGTTCTATAAATATCTAACAAAAAACTATTACAATAGTTATATTCTACTCAATAACAATCATATTATTACAGTAGACAAACTCCTACTATACAACAGACAACATACGCACCTGAATTCTTTTTCTTTTTCTCTTTCCCGGGAAGAAAAATGAATTGCAAGCATAGAGTTGTGAGATAAGTACGTAGTGAAGTAAATAAAAAGAGAAAATGATGGAAAACTGAGTACAAGTTTTATGGTAGTTTCATGTTTCTTGACAACAGTACTCTCTTAGTTATCTACTTATCTTAAACCCATCGAAATCCACTCCTTTTTATATGGCTTAATGCAAAATTCCAAATTTCGCCACAACATATACGAAGCATCATCACTTTTAGTAAGTATTCATTTCTTCTACGCTTTCTTACCAATGACAAGAAAATATATAGTAAACATCAAATTTATATTATATTTTCGTCTATTACAGATCTTATGACATCTTTTTTTTTTTTTATTTGACTAATAACATATTATGTACGTGTACAAAAATTACATGATATGTTTATTATTTAAGAAAAAATTTCGTACAAGTACTATGTATTTTTTCCTTAAAAAAATACAAGTAATTCTTTCATGATATTGCAAATGAACAAATTACCTCATATGAAAAAAAAAAAAAAAATAGCTTTTACCTCACTATATATATTTTTTGAAATGCAGCAAATTACCCCCTATATTTTTTAAAATGAAACAATTTACCTCCTTAAACAGGAAAGTAAATTGTTTCACTTCAAAAAGCACAGGAGATAAATTGCTATTTTTTTTCTCATATGAGATAATTTACTTATTTGCAATATTACAGGGAATTTTCCCCCTCAGTCGTGGTGGGAAAATATTTCTCGTATTGAATTCTAATTTAGGATATTGCAGAAATAAACGACTACTTATTTTTTTTCTTTTTAAAAAATTGTGCCCATTTTTAATTTTGCATGGGGCCATAGGAAAATGGACAAATTAAGTTGTAAAAAATTTGAATCGATGAAATCAATGTAGTAAGAATTAAAATGTAAATAAGGGTGTGGTGATGGACCTTTGAAAACACAAGGCATGTAACATATGTAAAATCCAAAAACTCTCAATTTACACGATGCACCAATGTCATCACAAGAAAATTCAGAAACTTTGACACAACACTCACTGCAACTGCCTATAATGTTAATGACAAAATACCAAGCAACACTTCTAACGTTGTTACTAAAGGATAATTACACGCTCCTCTTTTAGGGTTTGTTGTAATTACACGTAAACTCTTTTTGATTTGATAAATTACATCTAACATCTCTGAAATTTGCTTCAATCTAACAAATAAATCCCTTCGTTAGTCACTATATATGACTATTGATGATAAAATTTGTGCATAAAATTCACTGTATATAATTAAAAATACGTGTATAGTGATAATTCAGTAGCAATAGAAATAACAAATAATGTTGTCATTAATTGCTATTAGTGATAAGTTATGCATTTTCTTTTACTAGCTAGTTATCGTTCACATAATAGATACAACTATTAAAACTATAAAATTCGTTACTGTGACAAAATAAAGTTTGTTACTAAATATATATAACGAATGACAATATTAAATTTGTCACTTAATTTTTTGTGTCGTTAAGGACTTTAACTTATACGATTGAATTAATGTAAAAGTCCTTCAAACATTCTGTAACATATTTGAAAATCTATAAAAATATGTCAAAGTAATTGGTAAATATTCTTAAAAAATGATTTATAAGCTTCCAAAATACTTTAATATCTCAAAATATCTTCAATTTTAAGCATATTTATAGATCAGGATATTTCCATTAATAACATGTTAAAACCTTCATAATCACATGTTCTTTATGTCATGTTTAACACAAGCTTAGCCAAAACATTCCGTAACATGACCATTAATGTAGAACAGAAGATCCAATCTGCCCACAGACAAATGGAGCTTTTGTTTCATCTTCTATTTCAATTAATATGCACATTTTATAATTTGATTTGTGCCTTTTTATTGGCAGTATTGTCGCGTCTAATTTTCTAAAAGCCTCATGAATTTGTTTTGAAAATGCGCATCGCTAGTGAGAGGAAAGATTTGGAGCTTATACCACTCAAACTTCTTGTCACCAACCAATATGGGACATCGCTTACTTATGTCATCAGTCTCCAAACGAGGGATTTAGGAGGGGCACATTATCTTATTCCCACATATGGCACCATGTAATGCAGCTTGCGACTCGATCAATGCCCCGTGACGCAAGGTATTACCCGCTTTATATATGGCTTTGTAGAAACAACATATTTGTCTTGAAAAAGGTGTCTTACTAGAAAGATGAGGTCTTGAGACTTATAACTCATTCAAGCTCTTTATCCGCAATCAATGTAAGATTCTTGTCTACATAAAATTTAATTTTTTTAAATAAAAGTAGTAACGTAATCTTTATACACATGACGAATTCATATTAACGACAATAAAAAATACAAAAAAATATATAAAATATAACAAATAAGATGGACAAAGTAGCAGAAAGTATTGATGAAGGACTCTCACAAGTACACGTAACTCTAAAATCCAGCGGTAGCAAAAGTAGGTGATGGAGCAATTAAGAAGTAGCTAAACCCTCACTAACACGCATGCATTAGGTTGGTGAGCAATTCAAAACTCAATATAATACCAATAGATAATTAAAGTTTAAATTGTTAATTACAAGTATGTGTTAAGTATTATTAAAAAAAGTGTAATAATGAGGTGCAATTTGGTAAACGGATGAAGAGACAGCTAGACAAATGACAAGATGATATGTTTCTTCGTCCACATGTTTCCAAATTTCGACATTCACAAATAGACACCAAATCTCAATCTTTCCAAACTCAACTAGGTACGTACCTAGAATCCTGTTTTGTTTTTTCCATTGAACTTGCAAAAAAATGACAAACCAAAGAAATACGAGTATGATCAGTATCGTATCTCAATCGTATATGGCGCCTAACCTACGTATATAAATTGAAGTACAAAATTATTGAAAAACTAACAAAAAAATATAATTAATAAAACAGTGAAAATAAATACATGGGTTTGTATAATTTTCAACTAAAAAAAATATTTATATATCAAGAAGAGGAGGACGGTGGATAGTGGCCGGAGGTCCACGGCGGTGCTGGGAAACTGGAGGTGGTAGTGCCGGGTTGAGTTTCTTGATTACTTCCCTGTGGCGTGAAATGTATTGTTTGACCACTAGAGAAGAGCAAGGGATATGGAGAAGTTGATAGAGAGAAAAATGACGGCGAAGATGTGGAGGAGGAAGTGTTCAGTGTGTGTGTGTGTGTGTGTGAATACAGGCCGGCGGCCGACGATGATGATGCATAAAGCATTTGCTCGAACAAAGTTGTCCTCTGCTGCGGATGGTAATCGCCGGTGCTTTGAAGCAACTGCGAGTATTCCCAGTAATCCCTGGCGGTGTTCTGGAAGAATGACGACGAGGGGTTTGGAGGCGGAGGAGGGTTGACGGTGACTTGTGTGGATTGGGCGGCGGGCTGAGGTGGTGGCAAGATTCTGACGTTCTCCGGAAAGTTGAGTTTCGCACGGTTGCCTCTAAATCGCAGCGCTGCTTCATCATACGCTCTAGCGGCAGCTTCGGCAGTGTCGAAGGTGCCGAGCCACACTCTGGCGGCTTTGTGCGGGTCCCTTATTTCCGCTGCCCATTTGCCCCACGGACGTTGCCGAACTCCTCTGTATTTTCTTCGTCGTTCTCCGGTCTCTTCGTATGAATTGGTGGGGTATTCCGGCTGTGGAGAAGGTTCGGCGGCCGGGCTGGGGAGCAGTGGTGCGACGGTGGTGGTGGGTGTTGGGGCACTTGTTGTACCTGCTTCTGGTTCTAGAAACCATCATCATAAAATAATGCAAATTTGGATTAGACTCGAAGTTATGATTTGACAAAGACAAAGTTAATGGATATGCATGAAGATATAATTTTTTTAGAAAAACAATGATGTCTTAATATTAATATCATTGACCCTTAATAAAAAAAAAAAACACTAGTACATTAATGTTATTAGGACAAATACACTGTTGAAAGCTTGCCAAAACATGCAATAACACAAACTTACAAGACAAGTACTGGGAGAATGGATAAACTAAAATTAGAAATAGTTGTAAGGAAGAATGATTCAAATGGTTGATAGAAAGAGTAATATTCAACAAGAACAAGAGATCAAAAGTGGATGACGGAAGAGTTTGAAAATACCCGGACAAAGAAAGGAAACATGAAAAGGATAGAAATGGAAACAGAGGAGCTGCATTCTCAAACTCCATAGTTTTAGGAAAAATAACAACAGAAAGAAGAGATGTAATCAGAATTCTTACCAGTTTTAACAGATGAAGACGACTCTCCCAGGTTACGATAAACCCTCTGAGCTTGTTCAGACAACTGCGTGACGCTGTCATCTCGATCACGTCTCCGTTTCTGCCCAGTCCAGGAGCCAGAGCTGGAAGAGGAATAAGCAGAGGAGGGGGATTCAATAAAGTTGCCGGAGCCACCCGGAGAAAACGACGAGGCGACGGCGCCGCTAAAGAGCCCGCCCTGTCTCTGGCCCGATACCACGTGGGTCAGCGCTGTCACCATCGCTGACATCTCCCGGGATTGACTTTGCCCTGATAGCATGGGCGGCGCCACCACCGCCGAGAGTAGGTAATCGGGTTGTTCTTGCTGTTGCATGTGGAAATATGGTATGGGAACATTGACAGCCGCGGTGGAGGTGGTGGCTGAAGTGGTGGTGGTCGTCTCTGTATTTCCTCTCGCCGGAAACCTGGCATAGTCACCGCTGTCCCGTCTGTTCGCCACCTTTAACAAGCACATATACTGCAATAATCGGTGTCTGACTAAACTCGACCTAACCCCGACAATTCAAACCCTTCAATTTCTCCCTAGAAAACAAAAACCAATCCAAAAAATTCCAACTCCAGACCTCCTTGTTCGGAAAATCCCAAGATTTTCAAGAACTCAAGACTTGTCGTTTATACCACCAACAGCTTCTGAAAATTCCGCTGCAGCCTCCTTTAATTGAATCAAGTAAACCCAAATCATGAATCCAAAACATGTTTGATTTGTATTTACTGTAATAATGATTAATTTATATATAATTCACAAAAAAAAAGCAGTGATTGGATGCGGTGAACACTGATATAAAAATAGAAAATATGTATTAATTATTTGATTTACCGACATAATTTTTTATATTTTACTTTTTTGGAATTGGCTCGTGCAATCGTAATTGTAAGAAAGTACTGGGCTTTAGTAGGGTTGGCAATTTCAACTCGAACCCGAAAAACCCGCCTCGGACCCGTCCCGTATGGGGTGGGTCTGGGATGCCATTTTTCAGGTTCGGGGCGGGTTTGGGGCAGCTAAAACCCGCCCCGGCCGGGTCCGGGGCGGGTTACGGGTCCTGTCCCGAACCCGGCCCATTGGACCCAACCCCGGCCCCGGTCCAACCCCGCCTCTTTTTTATTGTATATTATTAATATATACAATATATTATAAATAAAAAATTATCTTATTATATATATGAATCCTAAATAATTTTTGCATATACCCAACTATATATAAAAATACCAAAAATAAAAAATTAGTTGATAAAAAATTTAATAATTTAGATGAACGTATTTTTTGTCTTATCAAATTCATTTTAGATTGAAAATTATATTAAAATATTTAAATCTAAACTGATATTATTTCTTAAAAAAAATATTAATTTAATGTATTCTTTGTATAAATTAATTAGGTCGGAACGGGGCGAAATTTTTAGCATGGCGATGCGAGGCTGGAACGGGTTATGGGGCTGGCAAAAATTAAATGAGGCGGGTCTGGTACGGGTCCAGGCGGGGGGCCTGGCAAAAATTAAATGGGTTGGGTCTGGTACGGGCCCAAGCGGGCGGGGGTTATTGGTCTGGCAAAAATAAATGGGCGGATCTTGATTCGGGCAGACCCGTACCAGACCCGCCCCATTGCCATCACGCTTTAGGTTTTAGTATTTAATATAATATATATATAATATATATATATATATATATATATATATATATATAAGTTGTGGTCCTAGTACCAACTGGTCTGTCTACCAAAAGGCAATGGTTGTCTAAAGCAAGTTGAGACATTCCAGCATTATTAGTAAAATTATAGTAAATTACAATTATTTATGAAAAATTTGATATAATTATAAATATTTTTTTATTTAAAAAGTTATAACTTATTCCCTTTAATGAAAAATAATTATGTATTAACTGGAAGGTGAGATGGACATTACTATTTCACCTTGCTAAAATATGTTAAAAAAAATATAAAAATGAAGGTGGGTAAAAATAAACAATTCATATGGTATATATATATATATACACACAAAATTATAATTCATAATTTAAAATGATATTTTTGATCAGTTCACCATACATATATACCTTACAGAGGTTAACAAAATAAACTCGTTGTTATATGAACGTTAAATCAGCAGAGATATTTGTTATTAAACCAAATCTTAGGAAAAATCATTGTAATTTATCTTTAAAATTAAGTGTTTTTAATATATCTTCATCTATAAGCTGGAAAATGAACAAAAAGGATCCTAGTTTCGTGTTAAATCTGTTGAAAAGATAAAAAATAAAACAAAATAACAATTTGTATTTCCTGTGTAGGGGTTGAATAATTAGAAAGTCATTACGTGTTTCTTAACGCGCAAATTAACTTAATCAACCAATTATTAAAGTTCTTAATAAATGATGTCGAAACTCCAGTGTAAAGGTGAATAGAACCATCTACTTGAGCAGTCAAAACTTTGATGATTTTCTCTTACAATGTTGTAAGATTCTGTATCTCCATTCTCCACATTTCTCCTGCTGCTAAAATGAGTAGTTTTCACATTAATTGAAAATTTTCGACACAGCTTATCGATATCATACTAATAAAGAAAAAATAGGGTTTTATGCAATTTATCCCCTGTAATATTGTAAATGAGTAAATTATCCTCCTATAAAAAATATAGTAAATAATGAAGCAATTTACCTCCTGTCTAGGAAATAAATCACTTCATTTTAAAAAACACAATAAGGTAAATTGTTGTATTTTAAAAAACACAGAGGAAAAATTGCTTTTTCATATGGGAATAATGTGCACATTTGCATTATCACGAGGATAACTTGCATTTTTCCCACAAAAAATATATCAGTGACAAAATATTGAATAAAAATAATGAGATAGGTGTTTATTAATTAACTTTTATGATATTAATGATTATAATTTTCTCAAATTTGAATAATTTCATGCTTTAATTAGTGTAATGGATCATTATTGCAAAATGATGATAATTGGTAATTAATGTATATATAAGAGTTAGTAATTTCCAAAGTGTCATAATGGATACTAGAGAAGGTTTTGTAAAACAAAACCACTCAGATATTTATTTAATTATGTATTAAAGAGGAGTTGTTAGTTCTTTTATTGCTCCTATTTCAGTCAATGAAAAATAAATAATTTTATAATTCAAATTCAAATGTTGATTCGATCAACTCTAATTTCTCCACGTAGACAACTATTTGGATGTCAAAAACAATGTTATAATTGAAGATCGTAAGCAAACGACATTGATCATGGTGTTGCATGATCATTCAAAGAGAAAAAGGCATTACCTAACCCTACGTTTCACTAAGCATTGAAGGTTTAGGATCAAGAACTTCAACACTATGTGTATATCACGTTTTCGTACTTAGCATCTATTCTAGTTTATCACCTTTTTTTTTTTTTTTATGTATATTATTCAACGTGAGTCTGATTGTTAATTGAACTGATTAATAGAGATTTCAGACGAACTACTATTAAAAGGCCGCCCTGCTCATTAGTAAAAAAATATCTTTTTAAATCTTCTGACATCCTTGCTTTGCTTTTTTCTGAATTTCATGAAACTTATCGGACTTTGATAAAACTTATACTTAGTATTTTGCTAAACTTGACTGTTTGATTTGAGTGTAAAGTCACTCTTCTTCATGCGAAAGTTGTATTTTTGATTGCCTTCTCAATCCATTGTTCATCAAAAGAGTCTATTTGCACAAAGTATACTCATGTTTTGTATAATTATAGAAATCATCCTTAGTAATCAAAATGCAGGGATAATTGTATAATGATGTCGACGTTTCTGGGAAGTGTACATGTAATTTTTCAAATAATAGAGATAATTTGTGTAAATGGTGTTGATATTTCTGATGTGTATGTATAAATTTTTAAACGACATAGTAATGTGTGTAAATAGACCTTAGATTACCAGCTGTAGATAAAAATTCTCCCCCTCCCCCCCTTTTTTAATCTTAATCATTAAAAACTTCGAGATAAATCTATACGGCCATCACGACCTTTATCCCACAAACATACAAAAAATTAAATTTCAATTCCATTGGATCAAATATTATAAATTGACAACAATCAATTCTAAGTACATCTACATAAAATAACAAATTTCATGACCACAATCAAATTTCAAATTTCTTCACTCGTATTCACTTATAACCACCTTATCCTAATCTAGGTTGTTTTGGATCCAACATTTTAGCATGTGTGGGATTAAGTTCTTACTTTCATACTAATAATACTTAAAATAAATAAATAGACCAAACTTTGATGTATTAGTGTGAGTGATCTCATTCTTACAACATTTCGCATTCCCATTCCCATGAATGCAAGAAAAAGACAAATCTTTGTACAAGTTGAGGTTCCATTTTGAAACTTCCAACTAGTACAATTTCTTGTTTCACGAACTTTGAGGTGGTTGTGGTCAACGCATCACCAAAAATAATAGTTGACTAAATCCCAGTCTATGTCCTTGATTTTAATTATATTTAGATTCTTGAAATAGTATATTTATTATTTAAAGTCGTGTTTTTTTCCAAATTCAGGCCAAGAACTGAATTAAAATAAAGGAAATGTGTGTTGATGAGCAATTTGGTCAAAGCACGTCTTTCTGACTTTTGAACTCAATGAAATAAACTGGCCAACCAAAAGATACCAAGCGAAGAATTAATTAGTTAGAGTTGAATTGTTGAATAAATCAAAATAAAAATAGTTACTACTACTTACCAATATCGACTTATTGATGCCCGAGCCCAATTAAGAAGACACAAAAAAAAAAACCGAATATATACTCTTTTTTGTCCTAAATTCAAGAATTATTTTCCATATGAAAAAATAGGGATAATTATATTTTTAGTTCATAAAATGGGAGTTCAACACTTTTAATTTTTTTGCTTTACGAAATTTTTAAAATAGTCTAAAAATTAGAAAAACTCGGCACGTTTAGTTCTTTACTTTACGGGATTTTCAAATGATCTCGAAGTTTATAAATTTCAACACATTAGTCATTTGCTTAGTGGGATTTATGGGACGAAACATGTCGAGTTTTTTTTTTTTTTTTTTAATTTTGGGATCATTTTAAAAAGACCATAAAGTATATGATTCAATGTGTTGAATTTTCTCAATTTTTAGATCATTTCAAGAATTTCATAAATCAGACGACTAAAAATATTTAACCCCCTATCCTAAAAGCATAACTCCACCGAGAAAATAATATGCAAACTTTTTTGTCATAACTTTGACGGACGTGTAAAATTTCTAGTTCATATCTGAAGTTGTGATCTTTCTTTTTTCATACACATAGAGTTCAAATTTAACAGATGTGGTGGTATTAATTTGTAAGTGATGCACACCAACGAAGTCTTGTTTGAAGATAAAATTGAAGTCCCACAATTTATAGATTGTGAATTCGACTCCCATAATAAATTTATAATATATTTTAATAATTTTTATGTAATTTTATATAGCAGTTAATTTGATAATATGGATGTCCATAGTTGAGTTCGAAAGTAAGGAAAACCGTAGTAAAAATTGAACGAAGTGGGGTGGGTTGGGGGGGGGGGGGGTGTTGTTAAGTTGTAGTGATGGACAAGTTTAACTGAAAATCAGTTGTAGTTGAATGTGTGGTTTGGATGGGAATGAGATGTAATAAAATGGTAATTCGGTGCAATTTGTCGTAGTTAAGATGGGATAAGCATAAAAGTAATGCTGTATGAAAGCGATAAGGATGCGATTTGGAGTTGGATAAATGTCAATTTGTCAAAATTATTGACTCAAGTCAACTTAGGGTTTAGGCTTACGTGGCATAATTAGGTAAAAGCTAGGTGGGTTCCCAAAACTTCTATTTTGTAGGGGTGGGGAACCCTCTTTTAGATCTGGTCGAATCGGGTTGGATCGATTCTTGTAAAAATTTTTAGACAATTTCAAGATTTTGGAATTTTTCCATTGTGGTGCCAATCATCTTTAGGTTTTTATTGTGATTAAATATTTGTAAAATTATGTTTGGTTAAATTTATTAGAAATATTTTATAAATTTAAATATTTTGTAAGATGTTTTAAGAGTTTAAAAATATTAAATTTTAATTTTAAAAATAAGTGATTAAAGATTTAATATTTCAAATCATTTCTGTCGACATCAGTATCTAACAAAGACTATTACATTAATTATATATTGCTCAATAACACCTACTATTACATTATACAACAACGTCTACTATGTGGTAGACCAACTTCTGCTATAAAGCAGACAACATCCCACGCACCTGACGGAATTCAAACCCATGCCTCTAAGATTATGAGGCCTCACCTTCGCTCATACGACCCTATATATCTTATTTTTAGATCTTGTTAACTCCTTATAGAAATATAAATCAAATAATTTAATTATAATTAATTTAAAGAGGTTATAAACTCAGCCAAATTGCCCTCTAAATAATGTGATTTTAAACTCACGGGTACTTGTTCATCGTAATTTAGTTAAATTGTTATATAGTATTGTCAATAATTTATGTAATAACACAAATTCACGAAGAAATCGTTCGGTGTGAAAATATGAAATAGTAAAAAATAAGTTAAATAAAAAACTAAAAATTTATGTTACGTAGATGCTTATATTTCTATAGCTTTTCTTTATATAAATTAAAAAAATAAAAGGCAGGTTGACGAGCACAACAACCTTACTAGGTATGACCGTAATAATCCGCTACTAATTAATGTTGTAAAAGTACAATAATTTAGTACTACCAAAATGTGAATCCATCATTCTTTAAAATTAAATAATTATGAATATATCTCACCGTAAATACGTTTGTATTTAAATTAATTGAATGTTATAATGTATAGGAATAGACTATTCATTCCTTTTAATTACGACTTTCATCGTATTTGAAAAAATATGCAATTTTAATCTTGTAATTTAGGAGCAGCTTTGCTTCTGCACGATTTTTTCATAATTTATTTATGAAATTTTAAATTTTTGGTAATTTTAATATGTTTTTCATCTAATTTGACTAAAAAATTGCACGTGACTTGTGCATAATCCAATTAAATTATAATTTCAAAATCATATAGAATTTTCTACCTAAATTATCCGGAAAATGACTAAAATTGCCAAAGTATTGAAGTTATAAGACTATATTACAAAAATTAATTCATACAAGATAAAAATACTCAATGCTAAATTACAGAATTAAAATTATATTTTTGCCTTCGTATTTCACACTTAATATATATATATATATATATATATATTATATATATAATATTGTAGAATAAAGGTTTATTACATGATCTCCACATGTACATGTACGACATAGTTTAAGTATATGTTCCGAGGAAAGCATAGTCCTAGAGCCCATGGATGTTGACCAAGATTGGTATTAATTCTTCCAACTCTTGCATAATGGATAAAACCGGAAAATCAAGTACAAATTGCTAACTTTAAATCTGGATTTTCTATTCAAGAATATTGAAAGAGTCAAGTTCCGACAACATGCCCAAGTCTTAAAGATTGTTGGTTAGAACATATATATAAATAATAATTATAATCCAAAAATCACTTTATTTTTGTATGTGTTGCACACTTGTTAAAAAGTTGATACATAGAGGTATTTTCGGGCACTTGTTGGTTGATTTGGATAATTAATATGTTGTCGTCTTTACGCGATGAAAATGCTATTTGCTTAAATTTTTCTCGTATCGACCAAACTACTTATATAAATCATGTTTGTTGGCATTTTCTTCCCCTTTTTTCACACTATGATCAATTCTTGCACCAAACAACATGTTAGGTTATGGACAGATTAGTACGGGACAAACAACTACTAAAGATCAATCCATCGATGTTGAATTCAAAATAAAGAAAAGAACAAAATTATTGAGGAGCAAGCACATGATGTTAGAACAATTTGTCCCTAATGACAGATGTAACTAGATATGCATGACATGAAACTAAGATATGTTTTAAGTATATATTGTCTTGTGGAATAAAGAGAATTTCTTCTAGAAGAGACAAAACAAAGTTACATGCGACTTTTGCTGCCCGATTTATTAATTTAAAATAGCTATTAAGGAGAATCGTGTTTCTCGTTCATAGTTCTGAGATTTTGCTTTTAGTTTGCATCTTTCTTTGTTCTTAAATAACAACGTTTTTCCCTTTGTCTTGAAGCTCTTTTGTCATGTAATAAGTTGCAGTAGGAAGCACGCTTTGTCGTCTAAGCTTTTGGGATTTGACTAAGAATATGGGCATACGTGGACATCTCCTTTTTTGTCGAGACTTTGAAGTTTGAAACTAAGTCGGTGAATGATTGCAACACAGTCGATGCGTGTGTATAATAATTATTATTTTTATTTAATCGAACGAGAAAGAAGATTTCATTACACGCTCTTGAAACACTTTTCTTGTTTTTTCCATCTCAACAACATTATCTACAGTTGTGGGTTTGCAGATAGCAGTGTGAGTGTGAGAACGTAGAGCTCCCAATACAATTTTCATGTAAATGCAACTGTCCCCAACTTTTTGCAATTTGTACAGAAAAACTAAGCAAGAAATGGAGATATATGCAACTTGTTTGACAGTGACCATAGTGCAGAAAGCCAAACCCATCTCAGATTCACCATTTTCATCATCATCCCCCACTTCCACTTTTTATACTTTTATTTATCGATAGATTACGATCAGCTTCTTGAAATTTGGCACAATTACTAATACTTCATATTATTTGAAAAATTATAAATACACTATTATGTTTGATTAAATTATGTAATCCTGAGATGCAAGTTTAATATTATCAACTTTGTCCGTATTTCTTTTTTAAAAAAATTATTAAAAAAAAACGAATGACTTGGATTAAAAAATTTAGAAAAATGTACACTTAGTGTATAAAAAAATTTGCAAAATTTTAAAAGATAAATAAATTATAATTTTTAGTCCACAAGGTTATTTTAGTTAGTTCATCATATAAAATAGATGAAAACCTAATGAAGAGTAAGCAATTGGACAAAGGATTAGAAGACTATTAAAATCAGGGGTGTTAATAATTTTTCAAATATTGAGGGGTACTTATAATGATGTCAAACGTTAATGGAGCTTCTTGTAATTCACCCTTTATTTAATTTGTCACTTGGTTTTTTTATAAGTATACCTAGTTTTTTACATCAATACATTCAGATGAAATTAAACTAACTTAAAATTAAAGAATGTATTCAAACAAAATATATAAATAAAAAATTATATTTGTTACATCTATGAAACTCGAACACATAATATTTTAATTCTAAAACATCAACCCAATCAGTTTAACAAAACCTTAATAGCTAATTCAAATCCAGTTCGGACATAAGAAAAAACGAGGGGGTGGGGTTTCATCGATTCCAATTTTAGAAATTCAAACACGACACAACAGACACGTCATCGAACATAAAGCCGATGTATAAATAATTTGGATTATTGCATGAACTGAACTTAGCTCTAGACAAAGGGTTTGTTAAATGCGCAACTCACTACTTTTAGCAGCAAAGCTACTAATAATCGTGATTTTGACATCACGTAATTAAAACCCGCTTTACTTTTCCGGAAATGTCACCACATTCACTGAATATTAAAATGCATTATGTCCGATTAATAATAACGAGTACGAATTTGGTCTGTAAAATCGCTCTTTTTTTTTTTTTTTTTTATAAGACGCAGAGAGCGGCGATGGGACCAGAAATTAGGAAAGGGGAAAGACACGCTTTTATATATATATAAGTACTTGAGGGAATCATTAATCTAATCCTCGTACGTACAATTACAATTGCTCTGATGGCAACATTTTGCAACTTGCTGCTTCTATTTTCCACGGTCACAATCAATACATTCCCATGAGTAAAGTTTGAACATTAACCATAAAAGGAAAACACAAAAGTTTTGTGCAACTTGATTACTTGCGCAACGCCGAAAGCCTTCTTGTCCTAAATGGGGCTAACATAGTAAGGACAAAAACAATCTATGTTCTGCGTCCCAACATTGTACTCTTTTCCGAAAAATAAATCTGAATGATATATCGCTGACTTATGTATCGTTTCTTTGTACGACTGTACGGTTATCGTTTATAAAAGGATTAACTAAATTGACCCGCTTTTACATTAGATCCCAATACACAAATACGATATATGAAATAACACAGACAATACTTCCTTGAGCACGTTTTGAAAATATCATATGGTATTTATGTATTTGAATTTATTATCAAGAAATATTAACGTAATTTGTATATTATAAAATATAATTTAACGGAATATATTTTGCCCATTAATACAAACGTGTTACTTGTGAGTATAATTCAACGTATATAGTTTACGACTTCTGCAGTTCTATATTATATGCGAAAATATATGAGTATTAAAATTAAATTTAAAACAAAAAGTGTGTATTAATAAAAGGCTATTGTTCTATGTCAGGTCGTATTCATATCAACATCCGAGGAGAAAATCAAAAGGAAGGACGGACGGACGGACGGACAGAAATGTTTTGTAATAAATGGTCCCAATTACTCAGCATGAGGAAATCATTTGAACATCAAATTCGTAAGATGTAAAACTCTGTTTTCCTACCATAAATCATCATATGTAGCAGAATTCTTCTTTTTCACAAACAAGATTGACACAAATATAGGCTGGTCGGCCCGCAAACGAAGACATGGATCAGGACCACTTCATTTTCAAGTTTTATCATTATGCATTAATTCTGCATTTGCACGGAATTTTTTAGTCAAATCAGATTTGATCGAATCAAATTAATTATACAATATACATACAATAAATATACTTATGATGTTACTGGACACTTTAGTGGAACTGTACACCAATCACATGACAAGTGTATTGTATTTGTCGTATAATTTGTTAGGTTTAATCAGATCCAATGCATCCAAATTCGTATTAGTGTAAGCAAAATCAACGTTAAAAGTGGTACAATTCGGACTGAGTCGTGTTGCAGTTGAAGTAGTCAAAACATATATGATCAGTTGAAGCAATATGTGTATATATGTAGTCCATCATCAACTCCAACCCCATGATCACTTCCTGTTCAAACTAAAACATTGAATTAACTCATCGTCAAGAATTCAATGTAGGGACGGTGAAATTGGAGTTCGACCCTCCAAGGATCATGTTCATACCATCAATTAAGTGGCTTATTTCGTCGATGGGCCCTAGGTTAGTTAGCGAAGTCGAGACTCCATGACGTTAGAGGTTATGGGTTCGAACCCTGCCTTATGTGTGAGATGTTGTTTTTACTGAATAGTAGGTGTATTATTTCTACTGGATAGTAGGTGGTGTTTCTACTATGATAGTAGGTGGTGGTTTGATTTAGTGTATTCGATATTATTGATCATAGTATGTCTGTTGTAATATATAATTGTTTAGATATTGATATCTGACATGAATGATTGTAATTAATTTATTTCAATTAATAATAATTCATCATTCTTATTTCAAAATAATAATAATAAGTAATCGATTTCTTTTAGATGAAATATATATCCTTGTGAAATTCGAAAACAATAACAAACCATTAATCTATCACGAGTTTTACCATTATTCAACCTATTGTTGGTAAAATATGGGGGTCAATTACGAAGAAGTATCCTAAATTTTTTGACATAATTGCTTAAACATTCTCATTGTTTGAAAATTTTTCAGTACCCTGATACTTGAAGAAATTATGTAATTCTTGAATGGAGGCCTAATATTTCAGAAAATTTGAAAAAATAAAATAAAATACAAATCATAATCCATAAAAATATCAGTAATTTTTCAAACAACAAGAGAGTACTTGTAATGATGTCAAACCTCATGATGGCTCGTTGTAATTTACCCTAAAAATATATCATGGGCATGTAATAATTATATCAAACCTCATGAGAGCTCGTTGTAATTGTACATGATATACAATCAATATCTGATAAAAATAAATTAATTAACAAATAAATTAAATTAATCAAATTATGCTGCTGATATATAGTTGAGGTTGATTGATCATTAGCTCAGCACACTTAATATTATTAATTTGGTTTTAATGTACATATGGAGTTATTTGTTCATATCATGGAGAAGAATGACTTGTCCAAATCCTAATTGTCTTTATCGAAACTTGCTACTTTGCACTAAAAAATTCTACCAAGAAATGAATATTTCATGATTGATAAATCCACCACCCTAAATGAGAATATGACGAGTTCTATATCATTGTGATATTGACATGAAATCTTTCAAAAATGACCTTATATTAATCCTTATTTACTATTTTTTGGACCATATAGTAAGTTCTATTTATTTTTATTTTTTTTGGGATAGTATTTGGCCCAAAGTCAAATTAATAGGAGAAAGTAAATAATTTTCATCCAACTTTAATTCAACAATCAAATGAACACCGAATTTGAAAATACAACTTCTGCTTATATATTTTTAAATCAAGTTAAAAGTTACGAGCTAGTGAGAAGTGAATTTACTACATCTTTAGGGTAGTTAGGTAATTCCATAGGTAAATCGATTTACACCAACTTTTTTACCAAACACTTTCACATCAGTTGTTCTTAATGCATAGTTCAAATACTCTCGACTTTTACATTTCAATCACTTATCCCGATTTTTTTTAAAATTAAACACTTTTTAAAATGTAGAAATTTTTGCAAATCCGCGCAATGTAAATCAAGCTATACAGCGATCAAATTGCATTTTTGGTACCACACGTTATATCGTTTTACAGTTATGGTACCATATTTTGTCAATTTAATGAAAATAGCACCGTATAAAAGGAAAACTATACAAAAGTTAATAACAACAGTTAGTTTATTCAATTTTTTTGCTTATATGGTACTATATTTTATTACGGTGACAAAATATGGTACTATGACTATAAAACAGTAAAGTCTTTCTTGATAAAGATTAAGCCAAGAAATGAGTGAGCTAAATGGGCCGGGCTTATGGAATGGGCTAGATTCCTAGTCATGAACCTAAAATATTAAATGAAGGCAGCAGGTCCAGTTGAAGCCCAATAAATCATATAATGGGCCTGCTTCCGAATTGCAGCTGATCCAGTTCAAATTTAATGCAATTAATATATAGTAGAAATTTCATTAAATATTAATAAGTGTGATAAAATTAAATGGTTTGTCGTCATTAATTTTTTAGATTTCGATTTCAAATATTTTTGGAAAATACTACAAATGATAATCAATTTTTTTTACTCAAATTAAATTTAATTAATTATATATAATGTATTTGATATATAATTAATTCAGATGCAATCAAATTCAATTTAAGTTAAAATTTATTAAAATAATCTACGTAATTCTATTATTAAATTTTTTATTTTATTTTATTTTAATTTATATTGTACTTTTTAAAAAAGTATATATAATAAAATTTAAATAAAAAAATTGAATTGGGTGTAGCCAATCATCATGTAGTGCAGAAAAAGGAGGTATTGACTACTTCTTGTAGCAAGTGGGGATGAATTTACAAATATTCATAGGTCTGGGGGGTTGCTGGAAATTAGGGGAACCTTGTTCGGCTGCGAGGATTTAAAGATATTTGCGGGTGATTGCTCTGATAAACTCTCCCAAGAATCACTGTCAGTGATTCTAATTACTTCGGCTCAAGTATATTTGTCGGCAGATGAGAGTGGAATTAATGGCGGCGGAGAGTGGTAGTAGTAGTAGGGGGAAGAAAGAGTCAACGGCTGCATTGTCGAATTCGCCGCGTCAGGACGACGACGACGTCGACGTCGAAGATCCCGTGAAATCGCCTCCTCATTCCCCCAATAATTCCTCCACTCGGAAGGTCTATATTTAGCATTCGATATTCATATCTTGCCCCTGCACGTTTTCCGGCATTTTCTAGACCTAATAATTATTTGTTTCCATTTAATTTGAATTATTTGGAAATGCTTTTCCGCTTGTTTCGTGGTTTCCTGACCAGTTTTCACTGCAGCAGTTGCTTTTAGGAATTTGCGTTGAATAATATTTTACTTGATTGATTGAATTTTGGAAAATTTTTAGTTCACGGACATTTTGGCTTTATCAAATGGGTTTAGATTACAGACGACTATTTTCCATTTTGATAAAGAATTTAACATTTGTTCTTGGCATTGATGAGATAACAGACTCTGTCGTTTTAAGGGAGTGATGATAAAGAAATTAAACCCTGATGTTCAGTTACTTAGTTGATATGGTATATCACTAGTTAATCACTGCCATCCATGTGTTTTTTTATGAGGCTCTACGGGCCTTAAAGGGATAGAAATGATCTGAAGTATAGAACACCGGACATGATGGAAAGAGAAAAGTTCTTCTATTAAGAGGAAATGAGTGTAGGAAAATGGAGTGATAATCATTGTAGAACATGATACCTTAGTTTGACATTAAATGATATCCTGTTGTTTCTTTCTATCTATGCTTGCCACGTTTTAGTAGATTTGTAATTAGTGAATTGCATTATTAGCCTCGGGTTATTACAGTCTTATGTTGATTGGATGTGATAATTTTTCATATCCATAGAATGCAATTGTGATGTCATCATGATACAATTAACTATCAAATTGAAGTGCATGAGAACTTTTTCCAACCAAATACATCCTCCTTTCAGTTTTTTAAACTCAGAGAGTAGTTCTATGTTCATTTTAATCGCCGGCTTTCCTCTTTATTAGTGGTATCTCTTTTCTGTGGCTAGTGATTGGGCTGAACTTGCTTTAGTCATCCAGAATACTAAGATGATTGTGGGAAGTTTGTTTTCCCACTAGTAAAAGCCTTTGCTTTACTGATTTCTTTTCTGTTCCAACTCTTTTAAACTGCAAGGGGTAGTATGACAAGAATGGCTCTAACGCATGTTTTGTGTCAGGCTTGCTATGCTGTTCTTCAGAGTTGGGTTTCAAAGAAGTTCATGACTGGATGGTGATGAGTTTGGTTTTAAATTTTTATAAAATTTGTTAGTTATTACTTATTCCCAATGTATTGCTCAATTTTGACTGATGAGTTTAAATTGCAGCGTTGTTCTATTTCCAGTGGCTGTTACATTTTTCATCACTTGGTGGTTTATTCAGTTTGTTGACGGTTTCTTCAGTCCTATATATGAAAGGCTTGGCATTGACATATTTGGTAAGTCATCAAATCATGATATTTGTCTGCCGGAGGATATGCTGTCTTTCCCTTCTCTTTCTAGTTTCAAGTTGTGGATAATAAAATCCACACATAATAGTGGTGGGTATCAGCACAACTGAAACAAATAGTTAGAACACTGCTAGTTGGCATCCTGGACATCATGCATCTTATACTAATTATCCTCTCGTTCTCTTTGATTGCTAGTTGTTACCATTTCGAATTGCATATAGGATACTTCGCGGATCCATTGATAATTGAACTTTTTCTTTTTCTATTTTCAGTAGCTGATTTATTTTTTCTGATGATCTCTTCATGTATGGTGCAGGCCTTGGGTTCATCACATCATTGATCTTTATTTTCTTTGTCGGTATATTTGCTTCATCATGGTTGGGTGCTACAGTTTTCTTGATTGGAGAATGGTTTATAAAGCGAATGCCCTTTATAAAACATATATACTCAGCATCCAAGCAAATTAGTTCTGCAATCTCTCCAGGTAACAGTTGCTTTTTGGTTTTTTAAGATGCAAATGCCTTTTCCACCTATCCCTATAATTTCAATCAGCTACTTATGAGAACCGAGAAACATATGTTGGGGGGGGAGGGGGGGTTGAATCACTGCTTTATCTTTGATAGATTGGTCTCAGAATGAGCACATGTTCTTTACAGTCAATATTCCACTTTTTTCTTATAAACTGTTCATATATTGTTGAGTAGCCATAATGTGGGTATGTAAAATTATTCTTGATGATATTAAATAGGCCATGAGAGCTAAAATGGATTTGTTGCTTCATTGAAGCCCTTCAGGATCACTGCCTTACCGCATGAAATCCTATACCTCTGGTAGTTATTGACTGAGGGCTTTTCATCAAGACCAAGCCGTGAAGCTTAAGTTTGCAGTTTTATAGTTTTTTAATCAACACAATTTTAGGCTGGTTGAGATATCTTGTCCTTTACAATCTTATAAAAAGGACCCCCAATAGAATTTATTTCCGGAATTGCTGTTTAGAGTACATTATGCTAGCACTTTCTCCTTGCATTTTTGTATTGCATGAGTAGAGGTCTTCATGCAATGGGCTGAATATTGATAAATATTATTTATTTTATTGCAGACCAGAATACTACTGCTTTCAAGGAGGTAGCTATTATTCGTCATCCTCGTCTTGGAGAATATGCTTTTGGCTTTATCACATCATCTGTAGTTCTGCAGGTGCTCGCTATATGTTTTCTTTCCCCTCAAAATTCTTGCAAATTGGACTCTCAGTTTTACAAATTATACCATCGGTTGTTTATTCTCATCTTTTCAGGAATGAAATGTTTGATCCATTTCTTACAATATAAACATGTTTCTCTGTAACATTTCAGATTTGCAATGCCATGTTCAGGCATGGTATCCTGCAAGTTGAACTGTTGATAAAAGCAAGATTTGCCTTTATCGGGTTTTATTTTCTCATTGATTTGTTGTTCTCCCATGATTTCAGAGAGATAACAGGGACGAAGAGTTATGCTCTGTTTATGTGCCAACAAATCATTTATACATCGGGGACGTATTTCTGGTTGAATCTAAAGATATTATTAGGCCGAATTTGTCTATTAGAGAAGGCATAGGTAAGTTATTCGCCTTTCTTGGTGTGTCTTACAGTTTCATTCTATGACAGGACACATTTTCTTACAGAAATTGTTTAATGCTGAATGCCTGAAGTTCAGCATTTCTTACAGCCTAAAATTTAAGAAACACCACCTAGTTCTGCCGGGTTCTCATCTTTATTTTGCTTGTGCTTTGCTTCTCTTTTTTACCATTTGTTGGGGTAGTGCTGGAGATTTTGGGGTTGGTGGTCAGGTGGGGTTTGATGATGATTTTCTTCTCCTCATAATAACATCAAGTTGAGGACAACTTTTTGTCTGGTTCGGTAACTTAACTTCCCAACTGCACTTAATTCCTAGGCTATTATACTAATTCCTTTTTTCCCTTTATTTCAGAGATCATTGTTTCTGTGGGGATGTCAATGCCTCAGGTGATTTCTACTATAGAGACTATAACTCGCCAGGATGACCGGATACCTCCCACTAGGAATATGATATAGCAACATTAAGTTCGAAGAATGTGAAACATTTTCTCTGCCCGTGGCTATTTATATTAGAGGCTGGTCTTCTGCTCTCACACTTGACAATATAGAGAGGGCTGTTGAGTTAATTGGGTGGACTCATTCTGTTTCTAAAATTATTACTTATAGCTGAGTTCTTGCTTTTTTCAATTTCTTTCCGTAGGTGGTAGATATATCTTAGGCCTGCTGAGTTTAGTCGGTGCCAATATACTGAATCTGTACACTGCTATTTATATTCTTTAGTTCTTGTAAAAATGAATTGACATGTTAATTTCATCCCCCTCTCTGAGATTTGCTTGTTCACAGGCACAGATATTTAGAATTGTCGACATCTAATATTGATGGTTTGCACTGGAAGGGGACATGCTAGCGTGAGAATGGGGGGGGTGATGAAAATGGTGATGAGCCATTAATAACACTGACAAATTGGAACCCCCTAAATGTTAATATATGAACATTTCAATCCACAACAGTGTAATCAAATATAAAGTTTCTGAACAGCAATCTGCAAAGGAAGAATCTACTGAACTTTCTCATTCTAGTAGCAGATTCTCTTTCGATTATTATTTCAAAAAAACATGTTGATTACAGCCAAAAGAAAGAAACTACAATCCTTTTCAGAAACAAAAGTTGCTCACTACATGCAGAACTCATTTCTAACAACTATATAGTATTGCAACCTCTGACACGGTTTAGAGATTGCTCTAGGAGGATATTGAAAGTGGAAGTTGGTTTCTCCATTTTATTCTTTTAGCTTCTGTACAGTGTAACATCGGTCAGCGTCTCCTTTGGGCTGTAGGGGGTAACTTCTCGGAGGGGCCACAGGGAAGCTTTTGCCCGGAATCACGTTCAAGTTTACTCTTCAGCTCTCTTAATATCCTAATTTGGCCAAGCTTTTCTGGAGATAGTTTGTCCCAGTATATTCCTACAAGAAACATCAACAATAAATCATCTTTCTCCCATGATAACAAACAAGGACACAGGTTAGTCTGTATTTGGCAAGTAGATTGATTCACAAAGGTTATTGGACCATGTGAAAGCGAGAGTAATAATAGGGAAAATTCCTGAACTGACCTTGAGGTTTTGGAATCGATGTATTTGTGAAAATAATTTGGGTTTGAGTGCAGATGATGTCGACAGGGACATCATGTACCAACAATTTCTCAATGGGAATATCATCAACCAGTTGTTCATCATGCACTGCAAATATAAATGAATGAGAAAGCTTATTAGGTGCAATTCATTAACAATTACATCAAGAGTACGTTGCTATTACAAAATAAATAATTTGACACCAATCAGTTTGGAAAGGCTGTAACATTAACATCATGAACTTAAGGACCATTGCAAAACTTATTTTGAAACTTTATATCCGAGATAAATAGTCATAAAATGCAAATATTGATGTCCCCTGGATTCAAATGGCTAATGGTGTCTAAGCATCATTCAAAACGTCATGAATATACATTTCCGATGGCTTTCAGTCGATCCAACTATGGTGAACGTAATGTGATTATCAATATGCAGAAAGCTGCAAGCACTTCTAATTATTGATTAAAGCTTATAAAAAGACAGCAACAAATCCCAAGGTTTGCATTCACATTACTCAGCATTAAGATCATCACAGCTACGAAATTATTTTCAAAGACATAAACTTGAGAAATAACTATAAGACAAAATTCATCTTAGGGGTCCAAGAAAACTCACCTGATGTGACAACTGGTGTTGAGTCATCTATGGCACCCATGTAACGTAGCATGCCATATTCAAGTTCTGCAAATCCCTGCCCCAGAAATAATTTGATCATGACCTTGATAGAAACACAATTACTAACTAATCCAAGTACCGTCCAGGATTAAAGTATGTTAGGACTTAGGAATTCAATTTCATTCAGGTATCTTACAAAACACACCCACTTATGTGCACAGCACCAAGAAAATAAATTAACTCCCGTTATAAGATTCGCTTTATTGACTAAATTCAGTGAAAACATCATGAACACATAGGCCAAAAGCACAGATGATTTCCCAGTGCATGAAATCTAAGTAAGTTACATTTATGATATGACACATTTATAACCAACAGTTCCCCAATGAGTGAAGTTCGAAGACAACCATAATTCTTTAAGAGAAAATAACTCTTCTACCATACAGACTTGAGATTCTCTTCAAAGCAAACAAATGCGCCAGCTCCAACTTAGAAAAACAATGGAGGCAAAAGAACGAGGACATCTGGTATACCTCACCCTTGCCCAGTCTTGCTCCCGTCTTTGGGTCAACAGCAACAGAACCAATGACAATTAAGTCCACTTTTATCTTCTCATCCAGGCCTATTGGTCTTCCATACTTGGCAACTCCTACAGACGTACACGCCTCCTTAACGGTGCTAGGATTTAACATCGAGTATTCAAGTACAGAAAAGAATCCGGTTCTAAGACGTGGCTGTGGTGTTAAAAGCTTTTTTCCACCTGCATGTAGATGCAAACATCAAGTGATAAGCTCAATGCATCAAACCACAGCTTAACCATCAAAACGAGCTGAATCAGTTATCATCCAAACTCGAAAGCAAGACTTCCCATTAATTGTAATCCCATCTCTCCAGTCTAGTTATTCTCAGTGAACTGGAGCCTAATTGTTGCATTAAACCAAGATAAATCATGTATAATTAAAAAGAACTAACCATTAAGGGTGAGGAATCTGACTTGCTTTTGGGGCGTGTCCGGGTTCACTTTCACGCAATTAGCCTTCTTAAACACCTCCAGCTCACTTAACTGCCACACACACCCTCCTCCTCCATTAGAAGAAAATCACTCAAACAAAATAGACCACTCTAAATGAAATCACAGTGACTGAACCCACATTCACAAAATCAAACAGTATTGCTTACTTTATTAGCAGCAATATGGGCCCCAACAAAATTGGGAATGCGATGGTGAACGGGCCTGGGGAACTGGGCTATGTTCCGTGCCTCCATCAAGTCCCAGACCCGTTTCCTGATGACCCACTTCCACGCCTTCGGGTCGTCCGAATCTTGGGCTTCAATCTCAGATTTTTGCGCCATGGATTCTCGGGCGGCGGCGTCCAGCCTCAGGCGCTCAGCCTCGTAAGCCTCCTCACTGAACGTGGCACCCTTTTTTCCGGTGTGAATTCTTGATTTATTAAGAGTCTCCAGGTTGAGGAATGAAGGAAAAATAAGGGGGTGTTTGGGGGTAGGTGCGGTGAAAGGAAATGCAGAAGAAAGCTTCAGTAATTGCGCATCCATGACCATGAGAAAGCCGGAGAGTTTGTGTGATCTTGCGACAGATAATGTCGCGTTTTTGGCGATGAAGTAAACAAGAAATAAAGAGAGACCACTGAAGAAGTCGCGCTCACGAAATATAAGGTGAAGTGGCACTTGGTGAGTTTAAATGGAAGCCCGGAAAATTATTATCTAAATTAAATTTAGTTGAACTAAATTAATTACAAAGCAAGTGTATCATATTTGGTATATGATTAATCATACATCAATCACATAATAAATATATGACACTTATCATTTAATTAGTTTAAGTTCGAACGAACCAAATTCGAATAAGATTTTTTCGTCCATCTAAGAATTTTTGCACATCAAGCCCGCACCAACTCAATTCCAAACTACAACAAAAATATTGTAATCAAAACATAGAAATATAATTAACAACTTAGGAATTTGAATAAAACTAATATAATAAGTTAATATGTGGAAAGATAATAAATACTAATAATCGTAGCACATTTGATATATGTGCATAATTTTTAAAAATTATTTAAAATATTACCTACTTGGCAATCTTTTTTTCGGTGTAGACAAATGACTCTCTACTACGTGTATGGGCTACCACATTTGTTTGGGTTGGCCAGCGCTAGGCACGTCTTCTTTGTGGATTGAGGCCTTTGTGTGCAGCCTACTTCTTCTTGGCGGAAGTAGCGAACGTTGGATTCGAGGGCCTTGCTCTCATGGACCTCGCTCCTTGGGGAGCTTCTCTCTCGATTTTTTATTAGTTGGGCTTGATATATATTTTTGGATACTGTATAATATAATTAATACTAAAAATTACCCAATTCAATTAGATAAAGTGCGATTTTTATGATTGTCGAGTTAGATTTGGATTAAATAATCTAAAAATCACAAACATTGAGTTGGACTGAAAAATTATCAAAATTGGCCCAATTTATACCATGTACACTCATAAATAACTTTGAAGTAAACAGATGCTACTGTTCACCTTTTAAAAAAAAAGTAATAAAAAATTGAATGGTTGTTTTTTAATTTGAAAGAGCCAACAGATATTGAATGGTTGTTTAATTACCAAAGCAAAGAAGCATCTGAAAAAGCAGCACCAAAGTCTGCCTAGCAGCCAATGGGTATATCACACGTAAGCCAGTCTTATCCACTCTTAATCCTTATTTCTGAAAACATCCCCGCTCCTATTCGGTGGGGACCACGTTCTATTCAAAATTAAGCGGGAAAAGACGTTTCATTCGAAATTCAAAATCATTTCTCCATTCCAATGCTTTTAACTAACAATTCCTCAACGCAACGGTACAACTTTTTTGCAGAACCGAAAGTTGTACTACAACAACAGATGCATCAGGTCTTCCCATGTTTTGATTTTGATTTGGTTTTAGGTCCTCTTTTAGCTGATGGATTTTCATAGCATGATGCGCAAAGAGCTGCAGGCGCTCTGCAAGAAGCATAAAATTCCTGCGAATTTATCAAACCTGGAGATGGCGACCGAGCTTGAAGAATTCTTTAGGGTAATCACTCGAGTTTCGCTTCCTTTCTTTTTCTCTGTGTGTGTTTGGTTTAATTTGAGTATCTAGTGAACATTTGCTTTCTTTTGGACTTTTTCTTTCTTAAATTGTTGGGGCCTCGCATTGTGATTGTTATATTCATTGTTGAGTTCAGGAAAAGGGAAGATCCTTAACTCAGGGTCTGATAAACGAGCATGATGAGAATGGCATCGAAATTGAAGCTGCAGATGTGGTTATGAGTAGGAGAGTTAAGAAGGTTCGCTTTAGTCCTGACCATGAAATTATTGAGTTTACCCGAGAAAAGAAAAGAAGAAGTAGGAGAACGTTGGTTTCAAGTAGAAATAGTAGTTCGGCTGTTGAAAATGTTGATAGTGGCGAAGTTAACAATGAAGGTGTAGGTGGTCCAGGTAGACTCACACGTTCTAGAGGGTCGAAACTGATGGAAGGTGAGGTAATTGAGAAGAAGAAAGGAAGAAAAAGTGTAAATCAGAAAACTAACCGAGCTGCTATTGAAAATTTTAACAGTGGTGACTCGAGGGAGGGTGATGTATATAGTTTAGGCGGGGAAATGCAGGACAGAGGGGAGCTATTAGTAGAGGGTGTAAAAAATCCAAGAAAAGGAGGAAGGAAAAGGGCAAGCGATGTCAATGGAAGAGATGAGAAAGTTTTACATGATTCCAACAATGAGTCGATTCATGAAATTGTGAACAACTCTGGTAGAGTTACAAGGTCTAGAGGGCAGAAATTGATGAAAGCTTCTACAAGGAAGGAGAATAGAGGGAGAAAGGACTCGGAAAATAATATGGTTAGTGATGAAACTAATGAGAATGGTGTGTTTAGTGAGACTTCCTTCAGGAGTGGAGGGATAGTGGTTGAAGAGAAATTGGCTATGGGTTCAGGCGTGAGAGTGAAAAATAATGGGAAAGACTCAGAAGAGTGTGAAGAGGTTATGGATAACAAGGAAAGTGCAGGGTTACATGTGATGGTTGAACCTCAAATTTTGTTGAGGAGATCTAAACGGAATGCAGCTAAGGTTGGTGAATCTGTAATATCGAATGATGATACAATGAAACAAGAGACTGGTGTTAAGGGCTTGAGAAAGACACCAAAGTTGTTGGCAGCAGAAGGTTCAGGAGTGGTTGAAGAAAGTGCAGGAAGTAAAGTTGATCGCGATGGAAGAGCAATTCTTCAGATTGAAGAACCGGTTAAACTGCACCTGCGAAGAAGTAATAGGAGGAAAAATGTGATTGCATCACATGAAAATGGGAATTGTCAGCGTAAAGCAGAAACTGAGAATGGATATCCCTTGACGAATTCAGTACTGCAATTAGGAACGGCTGGTGGAGTTTCTAAAGATAATGAAAAGCCTCACCAGCCTGCTGGGATTACGAGGAGGTCAAGGCGGAAAAGTTCAAGCCTCAATCCTGTTTCTGTTGATGAAAATTTTGATACTGATACAGCCGTGAAAATTTGTGAGACAAAAATGCATTTAAGTAAACCATGTTTAGTAGAGAAAGGAAGTCCCACCGTCCAAAAGAATATGAGAAGATCAAAAAGGAATGTTTTGAAGAATAAATCAAAAGAAATCCTAGATGAATTTGGTGGAGATTCTATTATTCAGCAAAAGAATGGCGCAAGAAAGCGAAGAAGAGGTCCCATCTCAGGAGGTGATGTTAGAAAGACTGACAATGATCCAATCTCTCTGAAACGGTCCATGCAGAGAGAAAGTAGAAGTGAGAAAGCTGAGCCTTCAGCTGCCATAAACAAAGTTGCTGATGAAATGAATCCACCAAGTAGATGGAAGGAACCAAATATGGATGCTTCATCACATGAGAGTTTGCTTGAAATTGGGGAGTTGTCATCTGTGGATGCTCAGCTATCCATGACAGAAGTTGCAGAAAGTACTATCACCAAAAACATAGTTAGTGAGGGACTGACTTCTAGTGGAAAGACTCACACAGAGGTAGAAGACATCACTCTTGCAGATAATGCCGGTAGTGCTGATATTAAGTTGATAAATGGAAATGAATTGGAGAACTCAGACGAAAATGCAGCACCCAGTATTGCCAAATTGAAGACTGATTCTGGAAAACAAATTTCTTATTGCAAACTCAAAGATGTGGAAAAAGTTGATTCCTTCCTGGATTCTGATGTGCAAAAGTTATTTGACGAAAACATCTCAGACACAGATAAGAATGACCCTGAAGTTGAGTTGTCCAGCCAAACTCAGAATTCTAGCTGCAATAATACAATCGTCGACCAAGCACTTCTGGAAGTCTCAAATGTTTGTGCAAATGCAGGTTTTGCTGAGACCACCTCATCTGCTGATGGCACCTTACTTGTTGATCAAACAGATTCCAAGAGTAAGACTTTTCCTTACTTGATATTTAGGTTGCCTGTGATGTTAATTACTCTCTAAAGTTTTCATTCACTTTCTGACTAATTTGTAGCTGACCTGGAAGTGACAGAGGCTGACATGCACATAGAACCATGTTTGGATGTGGTTGATCATGTTGTTGAAGTTGAAGGAGTTCCTGTCCAAGAGAACATGGAGTCTGCTGCAACAGAAAATGCTAATTTCATAAGTTCCTCTACTATGTGCTACCATAATGATGTGGAATCAGAGGCTGAAGCAGACAAGGACATAGAACCAAGTTTGGATGTGGTCGATCATGTTGTCAGAGTGGAAGGTATTCCTGTCCAAGAGCACGTGGACTCTGCTGCAACAGAACATGCTCATTTCTTCAGTTCCTCGACTGCATGCCACCACAGTGATGTGGAATCAGAGGTCGAAGCAGACAAATACATAGAACCAAGTTTGGATGTAGTCGATCATGTTGCCAAAGTTGAAGGTGTTCATGTCCAAGAGAACATGGACTCTGCTGCAACAGAACATGCTAATTTAGTAAGTTCGTCGACTGCATGCCACCATAGTGATGTGGACCACCTGGAGGCATCCAATATTATTTTTGAGAATAATAATGAAGATACACCCTCAAAAGCTGGAGAACTTGGTGCTCTTGAGTCTTGCGGTATGTAGTGTATTAGAAATTGGATATATGGTTTTCTCTGTGGACCTTTTACCTTAGCAATGCTCTCATATTCCCTTTGCTATTTTTCAGAGAGACATGTTGGTTCTTCTGACTCAAAGAGCGCATTACAACTAAAAGAGCCATCATCAGACAAGCTAGGTAGAAGCTTTGAGGGTGATAATACAGCTGAAGGAGATGATACCTATTTTCATAAGGGTATAGATTCAGAGTTAACTGAAACTGATGAAGGGGGATGCTTCCACGATCACAAAAGTGCAAGTAACGGAAACAGTGAATCAACTGTGCCTGATGTATCTAATGTCATAAGAAGTGCTAGCATTATCCCACAAGATCGAGGAAACTTTTCAGTTATGAATTCTGATGAGCAAGGGATGGATAACGATGTCCCCGTGGTAACCCCCATAACCATCCACATAAACAGTGATGAAGTTAATTTAAACAGATGCTTTAAGGCTGATCATACTGAAAGGGAAGAAACCTATAGTTATAAGCGTACACCTTCAGACATTGCCAGAACTGATGGTGGATCCTATATGGGTCACAAGAGCAAATGTCAAGAGTATGGGGAATTCAGTATATATAATTTATTTGATGCTGAAAGAAGCATTATGATCACACCACAAGATAGAGAAATCTTTTCTGGTGAAGATTCAATTAAGCAAAGGAGGTTTAATGAAGATGATCAGATAGCTGAAGGAGATGAAATATATCCACATGAACCAAATAGCGCTTCTGAATCTCAAGGTAAAAAATTTGACTAGTGTTTGACTTAGTTTATTAGTTGTTAAACATATCAAAGCTTCCGACTATATTATTTATTTTTCATTCTCACTAGTACTTTACAAAGCTTTACTTAGCAATATTGGGAGTTGTGAGTTGACTGTGCAATGCTTTCAGGTACTGCGCCCACTACTTCTAACATTTGTGATGACATTGACAAAGAAACTGGTGCTGCTGACAGTATTCAAGAAAAAGAAGTTTCTATTTTGGAAACTAATACTCTAGGAGATGAAATGTCTGTGGAAGAGACTACCGAAGATGGAGAACCTGAAATTTTCAATCAAGCTGGTGAGCGTAACAGTAAAGATACACATGAACTTTCAGAAGCTTTTCTTTCTTTTTTGACTACGATTTCTTCTGTCAAATCATTATTCTGTGATCTTTTTGCAGCGGTAGGTCAACCAAAAACTCCATTAGCCAAACCTGCTGCAGACACTATTCAAGGGCATGAAGCTTCAAATAATGAAAGTGTAACAGCAGGGCATGCAATGTCCATTTCCAAAACTAATGGCAAAGGAAAAACCAGTGAGGTTGAAGGCTCCAACATCAAGGAGAATGGTTAGTCCAGATATGAGCTTTCACCCTTTCTTATAACTGACAATCTTCACGGTGAATGCTGTTTATATCTTCCATCTCTGAGGAACAATTCCAAAATTTTATGATTTTTCAGCAAATGATGCAAATTGTGGCAAAGATAAAGAGGATATTGCTGATGCGTGCATCTCAGATGGAGCAATATCCGCGGATGCTAGCAAAGGGATTGAAAGTCTTCCTCAATTGAACTTTCAAGACACAGAGGAAACTGAATGTCAATGTAACAACTCGCAATCAGGGCACACAATGTCAGAAGGATGTGTAGAGCCTACTAGTGTTCAATCCAGCCAAAGCTGGACAGGTCGACTCAAACACTGGATTTCACAACGTATAATTTCTCTTTAGATTTTAAACTAATTTTTTAATACAATTGCAGAAATTGAACTCAACAGTCTCTTCGGAACAACTGTGGATAGCATCACTCCCGCCGGACTGAAATATACTCCTCGAGGAACTGAAACATTAAATTTGACGATGTCCATGAACAGATCGATTGCCAACAGTGGTGAGGTGGAGGGAGAAAGAGGAAGCCAATGTGCGACAACCCAATATGAAAATGTGGTTTTGCCAACTAACGAGGGTAAAGTTCATTAGAGTTCGACTCGCTCTTGATACCTAAATTACGCATATCTAACATTTTTCATCTGACCATCTATGTAGAAAATCAACTTAAGTTGCTATTTGAATCGCCAATAAAGATTGTCGATGCAATCTCTGGTCGTGACACAGAATTGGACAGAACTGTTATGTCATTTAAGGAATGCATTGACACAATAAAGCAAATTGAATCTGATGAAGAGGTGGGTGACGCTGGACGTGAAGTCGACAAGGGCTTTTACCCTGGAAATTCATCATCAGAGAAAGGCGACTATGTCACTAATGAAGAGTTAAAGGAGTTCGACAGTGTTGAATTGGAGAACAACTGTATGACTATGGTTCTTTCTGAAGCTGAGATTGATGGCTGTGAAGCTTCCGAGGAGCAGTTCACTGAGACCACATGTAACTGCGAGGAAGAAACTAACTCTGTAACAGAAGAAAACAAGGAAGAGATGATCATTTCTCTAGGAAGCTCCTGTCTTTATGAGGAAGCAACAGAAGATTACAGTGCATCGACAGAGAAGAACATTATAAACTCGTCTGGTTCACTGAGGAATTCAGACAAAGATGAAAACTGCACTCACAAGTTAATAGATACTGATTTGTCAGAAAACGTCAGTTATAGGAGTAGAGTTTATGGTATATCAGAGGGGCCAATGACACCAAGCAGTGAAGTGGCGGGTGGGTTATCTGATGCTGATCATCAGAAGTCTAATGTGCTCGAGGACAGTCATTGTGACAATTCCTGCAGTAAAGATGTCAACATTTTGAGGGAAACATCAGTTGATAATCTTCGGGGCCCTCTGGATCCAGAAATAGCAACCTGTGGCAGCTTTGAAGGTGAGAAAGATGTAATCGACAGAGATAGCCCAAGTTTGATTGTTATTATGAATTCTATTTTGAAATGAAATCAAAATACGATAGTATCTAGAATCTTGTAGCTGAAACGTTAATTGACACTTCAAACTTTTGGGGACAGAACTATAACATTTATGAAATTATATGGGTTGGGGGTAAATAATGAGTTCAGTTTTTCTTGTTTATAAGTTGTATGTGTTCCACATTATTTTCCTGAATTTATTTTCTTATTTTTGTAGGTAGGTTTCCTAATCTAATTTCAAGGGCCTCCCACAACAAAGGTGACATTACCGAAATGAAAGATGCAAAATCAATAAAAGAGGAAGGTGATCCATGTGAAGCTAAGATTTGGGATGAAAAAGATGGAAATCCAAGATCCTCTCATGATACTTCTGATGAGCTGCCTACCAACAATGAAATGGCAAATTTTGAAAGCCTTTCAGTTGGTTACAGTCTTTGCCAGGAGGCAGTTAAACTTACAACCACTCTTCAACTTCAGAGTACAAGCAATGAGACAACGGAGACAGGCACAACCATCCAGAATATAGACAACATAGTTCCAGCTGAAGGTTGAACCATTGCCTTGTTATAACCTCCAGTCAATTCTTTAAGCCTCTGATATTGTTGACAATCACGTATGATAACTTGCTTTTAGTAGGAATCTAAATAAGACTGATGATTTGTTTTTCCTCTCTGTTACAGAACATGGTCCTTCTGTCAATAGTGCTGAATGTGATACCCTCAGCAGCTTGGTGATCCATGCAAGTCAAGGAAATACTGAAAATGGTGATGTTGAACTCTCAGAGGTGGAATCACCTGTCTTAGATTTGGAAGGTGATGATGAGAAGAATGGTAAAGAGATCCAGGAGACTTCATCAGCTACAATAATTCCATTTTGCAACGAAGGGCCTCACTTTGAAGATAAAGTCGTTGACTTCAACAACAATATTCAGACCTCATTGGATGTACCTGACTCTGGATATAGTGAAATCTTAAAAGAAAGTGATGTTGCTGATACCATAAAAGAGTATATTGATTCTGAATCTTCTTTGTCTCTGCACTTTAGTGGCTCCAGTGCCAGCCCTCCTATTGATGTATTAACCGACACTAGTGAAAGGAACGCCTGTGAAAATGTTGCCTTGGGCGAGTCAGACCAGGAAGATATTGGCGTACTTTCCAATTCCAAGGGTGAAGGTGACAAGACATCAGTTGAGGCCCTTGAGGCAGAACTCAAAGAACCGGAAGAAGCAACCACGTCCATGGAACTGGCCACAGTGTCAAAGAAATTAGTGAAATCTCCTGCATGTATTAATTTGCTTGGTGAAGGAGGTATACAACCTCATATTGCTACCGTTTTATTCTTAATTTCTGCGGATTGCATCGATGATTTACGTAAGCTTAATGTTATTCATTTTCTTATTGTTCAATCAGGCTCCTTTTGTCATAAGCCATCAGTTGAGACAAAAGGTAAAGAACTTGAAGAAGCAATGCTGTCTGATGAAAAACATGGCAAGGCATTCTGCTTAATATGTAGATCTTTAGTTGATTTTGTTATATTTTCACTATTCTGTTGTATATTTCTGTTGATTGTTTGACTATTGAGTCCAGCATGTTATTTACATAAGCTTGATTTTTCTGTCTTGTAGGCTTTGCAGTTAACAACACATCAGAGATGAACCACAGGTCCTCTTCCAAACAGTCATGTTCGACTGCCAAGAACAAAGCCAGAACCATCTTGATACATGGGACTCCCAGGAAGCTTATGACAATGGCGGATATGAAAGAGAATGCAGCAACACATAAGCGTTCCAATAATATTGGTGATCTCACTACAGCTAGACCAGCAAAAAGGAGGGCTTTGCAGGACGTTCATTGGAAATAGAAGCGTTTGGTTTTCTCTTCAAGGCCGTTTCCAGGAGGCGTGTAGTGTGTGTGTGGTGTGTTCTTACTGTTATTAGTTTATGCATATCTCATGCCAATATTTATGAAAACACCCACTAGAGTTGTATCTTCGTAGCTCTATTGATTCACAAAGGGAACTATGAGATTGTAATAGATTATTATGCAATGGGTTTAAAACATGACACATCTGTTTACCATTGATGCACGCATCAGAACTGGCATAAACCAGAACAAGAACATAAAGCCAAAGAAACATACACCAAATCTGAAGAAAAAGAAATCACAAGAGGCACATTTGTTGGCTGGTAAAGGATGAAAGGACATTAATATTCTTCTATCAAGCCCTTATTGAGAAGGGAATATAAATTATAAAAAGAGCCTGTTCTTTGGGATTACAGAACACAACTTATCCAAAGAATAAACTAAAAAAGAGAAGAAAAAAATAAAACTTTGCATAACAATGTAAATGTGTGCACTAGCACCTTTTTATCTACACACAAATAACCCCAGAGCTTCTTCCAAACTCCTTTATGTTGTTTATGCACTCATTGGTGACCAAAATGCTTCCAGGGTTTGCCCTGAGATTAATCTCTATTTTGCAGTTCCAAACAACTTTTTTCTACATATATAAAAACTTGAAACCACCTAAAACTTTATCCTTTGTATCTAATCACAATCCAACCCACAAACTTCTAACACGAGCCCATCCCTTGACAAGAATGGGTTGATACGAACCCACAACAAAGAGAATATAGAAGCCAGAAGAATGGACCATACCACGATGATGGTGGGAAGTCTGTCTTGTTTCCCCATGAAACCTTTGAGGAAGGGGTATAAATGGACAATGACCCAAAGTGCGAAGAATAGCTTGCCAAAAAGTGGGCCCCATGATTCGTACCCGTTATTTATGGCGTCTGAAACCCCAACGGCCACTCCAATAATGTTGATGATCAACAGAGTCATGGGTGGGATTAACAAAGATGTCCACTTAAAGAGGTAAAGCTCTGAAAACTCTCCATCATCGGCTGCTTTAGATGTAACTGTGAAGTTTGTGTTTACACCAGCCAAAACCTTAAGAAGACCTTGAAATAGAGCAAAAAGGTGAGATGAGGCACCACCAATAACCCAAAACTGCTCGTTTCTCCACCAGTCATCGATTCCGACACCTCCCCACTGCATCTCCAGGATACTAGTTGCAGCAATTGATATAAAGAGGCCCATGAAAACTAAACTGGCATAGTTGCTGATCTGTAGAAATCAACGAAAACCTATCAGCTGAATGGCCATGTAAGCTAATAATCGTAAGGAAAGCTAAATGCTTCATTACCACAAGTTCGATTGCATCATCAAACATCATTTCAAGTAATAATGACATATCATGCCTCCTACTCCCAGAACTCAAAGTAAATAACAAGAATTTCAAAGAGATCTTGTTGATTGTACCAAGTCTTGTTTTAGTTACTTATCCGACCCAAAGCCACATTTAATTTTTCATGATGACACATTGTTTTTGTTAATAGGAGAGCCTTACTTCCACAGTTGTATTGGACATATTCCACCCACAGGCAAATACATCCCTACTAATCATGGAAATTAAGAAGGCAGGGAAAAACACATCAGCTATAGCAGGGAGTGTAAACGATTAGCCAACTAGCTTATGCTTTAGTCCGAGCTCACCTCTGGGACAATGAATTTTCCAGTAAGCAGGCAGACTGCTGGTAAGGTGCAATAAGCAATCAGAGGAAGTGAAGTCAAGGGATAGACAACTGAGTTTATGTATGAAAATCTCTCCAGCGGTTTCAGGCCACACCCATATCCATACCAAATAGGACAATGTCTGCTCAAGAAAATTTCAACTGATCCCAAGGCCCATCTAAGTACTTGATGCAAACGATCTGAAAGATTGATTGGGGCCGACCCCTTGAATGCAGGTCTTTTAGGTATGCAGTACACTGATCGCCAGCCATGGCAATGCATCTTAAACCCCGTTAAGATATCTTCAGTAACAGAACCATAAATCCATCCGATCTGGCAATATAGAATTGTGAGACTGGTGCAGAAATCAACAAAAAAATTGCGGGGAGATAATTTCTAATGATCAAAGTGTACCTCTTTTCCCCATTCTGTTTTATCTTCATAACCACAGCTAATGACATGAATGGCTTCTTTCAAGAGTGATGCGGATGTTGCTCCTGGGGGAACACCACCTTGTTCTAGAAGTGTTGAAGCAATGAAAACTGGCGACTGTCCAAATTTCTTCTCAAACTTTATCTGGGGCATGAGGGATGTTTTTTCGCTATCAATTCCTGCCACACAAAAGGGAAAAAGATGTCATCACAAAGAGAGAGGCACAATACTCTACTGATATGCTCGCAAATTTACAAGGAAAAACTATTGGGTACCAAACTTCAGATGATCACTCTAAATGTGATCTGTTGATAATCTATGAGCCGACAAAATCCAACTGTAACTTTTCTTTCTTTTTTCTTTACTTCTTGTTTTAGGCACTCTGATATTTAATTTCTCACCTTCAATTCCTTCCTCAATGTTTTCAAGAGCATGAATCTGTGTTGAAACTTCCCTGCTCTTGGTCTTTTTCTTGTTTTCCTTCGATTTCCCCTTCTTATTCTTCTTTCTAGAGCCAAAGCAGCAGCAACACCATTTTGGCCAACAATTGCATGTTTTGCCAGGGGGTTTTGCCTTCTTGGGGGCATCATAGCCATAAAGTGCTTGCCTCCTGAAGACGCATCCAGTCCCGACATAAATTGGACCTTGGATCCCATCAAGCCCTTTCATATTTATCTGTTAGCAATTACGATAAAAATCAGTATTCCATATAAAGCTGTACATAAAATCTAAACTACAATTTCCTTAAGTTGTAGGATGAATACACCAAAAGGAACTATACGTACATCAAAAAAGACAACATTGCGGTTTGAATATCTATCATGCCGATCAATTCCATCAAATCTTTGAGGAAATTGCACATAGCATATTTTCTTTCCAGATTGAGGATCCATCATGAAACACATAGCTTCCCTGAAGGCCTTGCTGTTATTTATATAGTGATCACAATCAACATTAAGTAGGTATGGAGCATTTGAGATGACAGCTGAGACCCGTATCTGGAATTAGAAAAACAAAATCACAGATTAAACAGCTGCATCGTTCTAAGTAATTCACAAGGCAATAGAACAGGAAAGATAGTTACCAAAGCATTCATTGCACCAGCTTTCTTGTGATGATCAAATCCAGGCCTCTTCACGAGAAACATATACAAGACGAGGCAACTCATTCCCTTCAATATCGCGAACACCATTTTGACCCAGGAATACCTGTCAAGCAAACACGAGAGTTAAATATAGAATAACCTTGGCTCAGTGCCCCTCTGTGACTAGGCAGGACGTTGTCAAACAGAATGCTCAGTGTACCTGGATCATTCCAGGATGATCTCTGAGATTATTTCCTGGCCATGGAGTTCCATCTTGCATGGTCCAACCCTCCTCAGGAACCTTTGCCGCCATGGCAACCAGTGCATTAATTCGAATTTTAAACTCTTCATATTCTCTCTGCATCGAAACAGTTATAGCAGAAGAGTTCAGTCATCCGATGCACTCATGTATAAGACATACATTTTGCGAACTAATGCATGTCAAGGAAAATGGAAAATTGTCCAACAAACTAAGGTGAAAGGTTTCATACCTTCATTGCACGACGTTCCCTCACAAATGTTGGTTCTACCTTGTCTCTCAAATAGTCAACCTTTTGTGCGAAGTACCATTCAGGAGCCCGAGGCTCTATGCAATATTTCTTGCAGAACGGGACCCATTTCCTGGCGAACTCAGATGTCTCAGAAAGAGCTTCAAAAGTAAGCATGGCAGCACCATCATCAGACACATAGCATGAAACCTTGTCAACGGGGTAATCCACAGCAAGTATAGAAAGAACTGTGTTGGCAGTAATAAGCGGAGGTTCTTTCATGGGATCCACTGTACTCACAAATACATCCATAGAAGCTAGCTCAGAGGGCTTTCCTTCTTTCTCATACCTGGTACAGAAGTTCAACATGCAGAAGCTTAGAGACAAAGTACCGAGATAACTAGAGGTGGATGGAAGAAGTCATATGAGAACAAGACATGATGTGTAAAGAGAGAAGCAAAGCATGAAAGAAGAAATGTTTACCTTAGTGACAGTCTGTCTAGGTATGTTTCTCGCTCAATAGGGAACCACTTTGGAAACTGATCAAATATCCATGAAACAGCAAACCAAATCTCACATATGATTGATGTTAGCCACAATCCATACGCATCATTGACAGGGTGACGAATTCTATAGTGAAAGAACAATCCAAGAATTGCCAAACGCAGTAAAATGATCATTCTATAAGGGTTTATCTTGCTGGAAGGAATGGGTCGCTTCCTGGAAAGCGGCTGTCTGCCTTCATCCATCCTGCAAAATAAGGACAAAGGGAAATTTAGTATATAAAATCAGTAAAAAGTTTAAAGAAAGAACCTTCGACCAATGAACTTTAGCAAGCACTTGGAATTTCCTTAGCATACGGATTATGCAACCTTGAAATTTCAATAGATTACACAAATTAACAATGGAGAGAGACGTACATTAATTTTGATTAAATTAAAATCTGAATATATAGTTGAGCATTTGGATAGTGCATTAGGAATTCAAGGACATAATCTCTAAAATTTCTCAAGAAATATGCAGCTCCGCCCATCACCCTAGACCATGAGAGTAGCAGAAAGCTTTTTGATGCATATCTACTACACTTGAATCCTCAAAGCATAAGCAAAGCTTGGCAGAAATAATGTTTAGGGGCTAAGGAGCACATGGAAGTCCTATAATAAGATAAAGTTGATAAATTGAAGAAAAATATCCAATTTGTGATAGATTATATATTCCTGATCTATGCGAGATTGGATAAAGAACCCATAAAGCCCAAGGGGAAAGGATAAGTCAATTCAATAAATCAGTCATAGGTGATTCACATTTCATAAAACAATCATGTCCCACACAGCAGATTTTTATCTACTAACTGGTTTTGGCATGGAACCTCTGCAGAAACTTCTGCTTATTCTTCTCTGAATTAGCTGCTTCTATTACACAGCATACAAGATGATAGATAAAAATATCAGAAGAAATTTATTACAACTGTCTCATGCCATCTACATCAGTTGAGCTCCATCCATGTTCATCCTGCGCTGGCCAGTCCAACTTGATAATATTTCATCATTTCTTTCTCTGTTCTTTAGATTATAATTGTTTACATAAGACTTCTCCACAATTTAATAATTTACAATAAAACCAGAAATGATATCTTGATCTCATAAATGACTAGTTCTCTAGCCATGATTCCTTGCTGCCAAAAGATAATTATTTAGTTGATTACTAAGCATTAGGTTTCCTTTCCAAGTGAGTAACTTTAGGCCTAGCAATGGACTCCTAAAAATACACTTTGGTCTTTTTCCTTAGGGTGCTAAGTCCAGTGTAGCAAAGAAAAAAACCATTTGTTCTATGTAAAGCAACATAGACAAGAATGCAATAGCCATTTCAAATCTCTAATTAATGGTGTTAGCACAATAGGTTAAATATTAAATTCAATGCACTAACAACGGCTTCATGGTAGTAGTTGCAAAAGCTATAAGTCAATTCTGTTCAAAAGAAGAAGGGAGAGAAAAGCTAGAAGTCAATCAGTGAGAAATAATATATATAACTATTAAAAAAGTATAGTAAATAAAATCATTTAATGCCGGACCACCGACACTCTAGGTAGCACATGAGAAGGAAACAAAAAGAGTGGACCTACTTGGGTAAATCAGGGTCATCCAGCTCATCCCCACCTTTATCTCCTTGATGCTTAACCACTTGAAGTTTATCATTTTGCTTTCTCTTCCATTCCTCCATTCTTTCCTTCCAGGCAACAGTTCCATAGCCATATACAGCTAAGTCTTTCTTGGGATCCATCGGTCGTGGAGGCACTACAATGTCCAAACTGTAAACTACTGATCCAGAAACATAATTGAAACACTAAAATGTCAGCATAAAAGACACTTACAAGTCATGGATGAATCGGTGAATGGCACCGGATGGACTCGCTTCCCACGACCCATAAAAGGGGGGATAATTAGAGCATGTTTGTCCGCTGAGATTGTATCATCCTTCATCAAGATGCACATTTTCATTAGAATTTGCAGTCAGAAACAAATGTAAAACAAGACCAAGAAATAAAAAGAAATGGCATCTACCTCTTGACCATATGTAAGGAGAGGAATTTCTGAGTTAAGACCTGAGGGATCCAATTCGGACGGAGTAGAAATTCCAGAAGCACTTCGGCCAATATTAAGGCGAGAAGATATGATGCTTCAGCAATGTGCTGAGCATTATAATCGAATTCATTCTCCAAATCATCAAATTCATCCTCATCTTCATCTCCATCGACTCTGGGGCTCCCTGAAAATTCGGCAGCCGGTAAATCAAACTTCTTTGAGAGCAAAGAAATCACAGTTGGACTAATAACAAGAAGTATAAATTACCCTTTATGCGCTTGTATCTGGTTTTGCACTGAGGACAAGCTTGATTGCCTTCCCTTCTCTCATATTCATAGCACGGTCTACAAACAGGGAATGCGCATTCATTGCAGGCAACAAAAGGCTCCCCGTCAACAGTGAATTCAATCTCATCTCCACAAATCTGACAAATCTGTCCACTCAATTCTTTCACAGAAGTCACCTGCCGACAGAAAGAAAAAAAATGTCAATGAGTTAACAGCGGATCAAGAACTAACCAAATTTCCAAATAATAAAACTTAGATTGAAGGATTACAAAGGAAAAGCTAACTTAAGAGAATTGCAGTGAGAAGAATTTTGACAGGCCCCGAAATCAAGAAAAGTGGGAAAAGTAGCCCAGAGAAACTAAATCAGAAAAGAAAAAATAAAAAAGCCTCCACTAAAATGAGTTAGTTTAATCATCAAACTCAAAAAATCAGAGCTTAATTTTTTTTAAAAAGAAGAAAGAAAATAAAAGAAAAGAAAAGAAACCCTGACAAATCAGAGGTTCAAGACCAAGAATCTCATACTAAAATGACGCGCCACCATAAGATGGAAACCGGAAAAATCAGCACTTCCACCCCTTACAATACTCAAACAAGACAACTTCAGACAAAGTGAATCTTCAAAAACCAGACCACATGGCCAAGAAACTCAAGAAAGAAGAATTTTGACCGAAAACTGTGGTGCAAAGTGCATTCATTTTGAGAGCTTGATTTTTCAGAGAACTCACTCTTCCAATCTCATCAGCATTGATGAGCACAAACTCATTCCTGTTATGTGAACCAGCCACAAGCCTCCCTTTCGTATCCATCCGAGAAACAGAACCCTCAAATCTCACTACTCACACACGGTGAAACAACTTCAAATCAATAGAAACAGAGAGCAAGAAAACAGACTATGAATCACTCCATAGCAAGAACAAAATGCGAGTGTCGCTCTGCCTTATTCTTCTTCACAACCCCCTCACATTAAACAATGAACTGAAAATGATACGTTAACAGACGCCAATGAGAACAAAAAAGTATAATTGCATTCGGTGAAGGAAAATGTCGGTGTTATAATAAAGAGAGAGTCTTTGTGGTTTTTGGTGGGTGGGTTTTTCTCTCTGATTCTTTTCTTGAGAGAAACCCCCTGTTTATGATAAAGGGCCTCTCCCCCCCTCTGTCTCTCTCTTAAGTAATTTTTCTCTCTCTTTGTGTTGCTTGTGAGCTGTGGGTGTGGATCAGAGAATCATACGCCACGAGGGTTGAACAAGTGATCGACAAAGACAAAGACTTGCGAGTGTTTCTTGAAAAAAAAAATTACAAAAAGATTCAAGAAATGAAAACATATACTCCAATTGAGAGAGGGGGAGGGGGGGGGGGGGAACTTGAGGGTTCAACGCGTAATGCAAAAGGGACAGCAGGAACCAAGATTAATATTTTTGATGTTGGGATCGTGAGGAGTAAAAATTTGTGAATGTCAGAAAAAGGGTTCTCCGAAGTGGGGCCCGGTTAACGGTGGTGGGGAGCGGCCACAGCGGTGGCGCTTGGAGTGTGCGTAGTGGCATTCTTGTCATTTCCATATTTCTTTCTTGGTGGGTTAAAGACACACATTTATGGCATTATTAATTAAAAGAAAACAATTTGACTCACCTTCTTCACATTTATGTGTGTGTTTGTGTGTTTTTGTTTCTACGCTTATTATGACGTTAGTTCTAACTACAGTAGTTGTTGCTGTTTAGGTTTGGATGACGATGATATTTGTTACTTTCTTCTTCTTCATAGACACTTTACCCCTGTCCGGACCTCACAGTTTTAGTGTGGGCTGAAGACGCCCTAAATACTGCAAGTGCATATACGTTATTTTCTTGAAAATAAAATTTATATTCAGATTCCCATGATTTTACCATAATAGATTACATTGCCAGCTATAAATTTTGTGAATGTTTCGATAATCACAAGTCGCGACAATTCAATATTGAGTTGAACAAAGATTATAACGATCGTTGCAAAAAATACAAAGAAGTAAGAATATCACAACAAAAATTTAAAGGGTTAAATGCAATTTATCCATATGTTATGTGAAATGAGCAAATACTCCCATGTGAAAAAAAAAAAATAGCAAATTACCCCCATGTGTTTGATAGGAGGTAATTTGCTAATGTTCATATATGTTTTTTTTGCTCAGTTATTAGATCACAGTGGGTAAATTGCATTTTTTCCATAACTTATTATAGAAAGGAGATAATTCAGTTTTGACGAAAGACAGATTTAATCATAAATTAAAAATATATTTAAATGTAAATAATCTACTAGGAACGAGACCTAAAACGGAATGAATAATAGATTACATTGCTCAGCCATCATCTTTTGTGAATATTACAATAACCTCGAGTCTCGACAATTCAACGTTGAATCGTATAGAAATGTCAACGATCGTTGAAAGAAAGACGAAAAAGTGAGTTTACCACAATCAAAATTCATGTAATCGAATCTTGACTGAAGAAAGGCGAGTTTGATTATTAATTTAAATGTGAATAATCGACTAAGAACGATAGACTTAAAACGGAACAAAATATCTCATTTTTTTTTTTATTGACTATTATTCAACAACAAAAAAACATAATTAAATTACACATTTTGTTTTCCCCTAATGTATTGACAAAAGTATGAGCCTCCATCACACTCTGCAAAAGTGTAAATCAAATTCCCCAGGCAGAATAGATGGAACAAAACTTCATAATTGACTTCTATTTCTGTGAATTAGCATGTATAGGACAAACATGTAACATTAGTGAAAAGGTCTGGAGAAATTGGGCATGGTACAAGAACACTTGTCTTGGAGACAAAGGATGAATTTATTACATCTATTGTACTTTAGGATAGAGATAAATTATTACTTTCAATGCCACTAAAATTTCTTGACACACATATATATAGTTACTATATAGGTGAAATTAAATTAATTTCATGATAATAAATTTATTTATTCGAACTACTTTTTATTACTTCGTCTCTCTTAATATTGATCTAAACACAGTACTCGTATTTTTTTAAGGAAAAAAAAAGGAATTTCAAGAAACATATATACATAACTTTTCGATCCATATTATGTAATTCGGACCACATTAATTTCTACACTAATCTTCTTGCCCGAACAATTAATTGCGCTGCAAAATGTTGATGTGTTTGCAATTCAAAAATTTATAGTTATTGATGTTTTGTTCACAAGCGATGTCTATATGTGTATTTATTAGTCTTGCAGTTGGACTTGTAAACATAAATGAGGAAATTTTAGTAAGATTTGGGGACAACATGGAAGATTTAAGAGCGAATGTAAGTCTTGTTCGAAATAAAATGTCGCAAAATGACTTCTTCATAATGGAAGAAGTTGTTGATATAATACCATTTATATATCTTAGGCCAATTGTCTGAAACAAGACACTTATGTACAAGATTTGGTCGAGATATGTTGCGTTTAGGTATGACAAATAAGGATATGATAAAGTTAAAAATATACAAAGTTTATTAAAATTAATCAAAAAAATAGAAAATGAAAAAATAATAGAACTTTGAGACGGAAATTGACCTGCTACTAGAGGAGGTAGATGCATGCGGATTGATTTTTTTTTTTTTTTTTATCTTAAATTTTATCGTAGCGTTTATTTCGTTTATTATATATATGTACCATGTATAAAAAATATATTATTTTATTTAAGAAAAAAATTGGTACATATAATGTGAATATATTATATGAAATATAGGATAAGGCATGGTTTGAAATAAAAGTTCAATCCATTATTCAAAGTGAAGCAAAATTTGTGGTATCGAATAGGGTTTAATAATGCAATTTATCCCCCTGTGATATTGCAAATGAGCAATTTGCTCTCTATGAAAAAATAGCAATTTATCCCCATGTGATATTGCGAATGAGCAACTTGCTCTCTATGAAAAAATAGCAATTTATCCCCCGTCTCTTTTTAAATGAAGCAATTTACCTCTCTAAACAATGAGATAAGTTACTTCATTTTAAAAAACATAGAAGGGTGAATTATTGTATTTTAACATGGGGGGTAAAATGTTATTTATTTTATAAGGTGAATTTATTTATTTGCAATATCACAGGGATTGCTTGCATTTTTTTTCCGGTATCAAATATGCAATAACTATGAAAATAAATACTGTTATTATAAGATGAGACATATTACATGAATTGATCTTCTATCACACTTTTAAATCACACATAATGATCAGTACGTGTTCCTCTTAAAAGTTTAAAGATAATAATTAAATTAAATTAAATTATAAGATGCATAACATTCACGTATTAATATGACATCATTGTATAATATAAAGCAAGATAGAATATCTTTTACCCTATATTTGAATCACACTACAAAAAAAAAAAAATGATTATTCCCTATACTATAAATTATTGTAATTATCTCAGTAAATCAATACTATCTACAACGATCAGATAAAAAAAGTACGAAAACTTAAGTTTTGACCACGGTTAATCAACATCCGCTATGATTTTACCTCTAATCAAAATATTTGCCCCTAATTTTTTATTACAATAAATATTTCAGCCTCAATTATAAAAACACCAACTAACAATTGTTGCAAAACTGTATTAAACAGTATTCATTATAATTTTTATTTTTACTTATAATAATTAACTATGGCGAAAAATCATACTGCGTAGAATGTCAGTGGAATGAAAGAGAAGTAAACTGCATGGTGAGTAAATTGCTTCAAGGGTGAGCCAAGTAGCCCCACAAAAGGTGCAGTTGTGCGGAACACTTTTGTCTTGGCATGCACAACGCGCACCCCTCCCCTAATCCTAATCCTAGTACTTTTCCTTAGACATTGTTTGGGACACAATTTTCCCCCACAATGACTTCACCTACACACACATGACATGTGAAATCAAGACTTGGATCTACTCACGTTCCTTTCCAACCATATATGCTTTTAATTGTTTCCCTTCTTCATTCTGAAGTAGATTTTAAATTAGCATAATTATATCTATATATTCTTATTTATGATTTATTTATATAAATTACTCATGTTTTTTAATATAATATATATATATAATATATATATATATAATTATATATACCATCAGAAACGTTAACATAATTTACACAAATTACTTGTGCTTTTTGAAAAGTTACGCTTACACCCCTCAAAAACATCAATATCATTACACAAATCACTCATATTTTTAGCTATAGGAGTAGTTCATGTAATTATGCAAAAGACATGAATGGTTTATATAAATAGACCATATATCAGGAGTGTAAACATAATTATCCCTTTAAATTATGATAGGAGAATCAATTCGTTAAAATTTTCTTCTAGAGAAGTTTTCGTAAAAAACTAATTTCATTTTCATTTCTCCCCCAAACTCAAAATCCCTCGAAATTTCAAGGCATCTTATCCCTTCTGCTAGTAGTAAAAATCTAAACGTAACATTATTTCATTAAAGAAATTTGATTTTTCACTATGGTTAATTTTAAGTAAAAAAATATAGTGGATACTAATTAACAAAACGATTGCACAACGCTATTAGCTATTGTTTTTTCAAACAAGGCCAAAATATTTTGTAATGCTGAAAACTGTGTCAAATATTTTGATCATATGCAAAACCATGATCGAAATTTAAATTTTCGAATTGATTTTGTTTGGTGTAATAAATAGTATTAATTTAATATAATTTTAAGCCACAGTAATTTACAACGTGAGCAATACTTAGTGTTTAATTGATTCATAACAAGGACGCTTATATACTTGTTTATGAAATTTTATTACAAGAAGGAAAGTCAACTGAAACAGGTGCATTAATTACACTATTGCAATGATCATTTACATGAATTGGTTAGTGAAATTAGGCAGTTAGCATTGGCTGTCTTTATGTTTGTTAGTTATCTTTACGAAGGTTTAAATTAAGCAGACACATGGGACACCGTCTACGGTCTCGATCCAGTAACCAAACATGTTACCTCAAACTCTATATATACGTGTATAAATGGAAATAATAAATAATTTAATGTATTTTTATTTGTTTATTGGTGCTGTTTAATTATTACCCTGAGAATCTTAGGTATAACAAAGGAATTTGTTTGTATTATGCATGTAAAAGAGGTAAGTGAAGGCCACGCATGTGTACAGTAATGCACCCACATGCCATATGGGATTTTCCCTTTTTATTTATTTTTTTAAATATTTTTTTTTCACTAATGAAAAGGTGTGGGACCTCTACTAAACAAAGCAAGTGGCCCCATATGGATTGTTCTTTCAGTTCTGGTCTTGTAAATGTATATTTGATGTTTAATATATCCAACACTTAAATAATCATAATATGCTATTTTTTTTTATAAAAGAAGAATAAATACATCTTTTTTTTTTTAAATTTGGTGTAATTGTATGTAAAAATATTTTATTTAAAAATTTATATTTAGTATATTTAATTATTGTTATGTCTAATAAATAGATGAATTTGTTAATTAAAATTCATTAAATTTGTCTATATCAGCAATAAAATTAAATAAAAATTCATATTTAACACCAATTGACTTATTGTAGGTCAAATAAAACTTCTTCTGACAAATTATCCTTATATATTTTCACAAGCTAGTGCGTGTGAGAAGGTGTACATCTTCATCCTTATAAGATAGTTTGATCATAAAAGATTTGTTTGACCTACAATAAACCAGTAACAAATCAATCGAGGCTAATACGAACAAATTCAGTAAATTTTGGCTAATGGAGAAATCTATTTGTTAGACAGAAATAAACATCAAGAGTACTAAATATAATTTTTCAGACCATAAAAAATTTACATGTAATTAAATCAAATTTCAAAATAAAACAGTATAATTATCCCTATCAATCGTTCATACACGCAATATATAAAATAGCATGGAATGTAACATAAATTTAACAAATTTGCTGGTAGTCTGTCCTATTTTTACACTTAGTGTGTGTTTAGTGAATGTGCATTGTTGAAGATTGTGACACAAAAAATAATTCAGCACAATTTATTTATATTTTTTTTTGTAACAAATAATTGTTGCAGGTATAGTACTATAATTATACGCACGTCCATGCATCTTGATCTGACGTTTCACCTTCCAATCTAAAGATCCAGTGGTTGAGATATTTTGCAGGAAATAAATCAGGTGTGATATATGTCCACTAGATGTTCCAGGTCAATTGTATATGTTGGTATTATGAGTTATTAGATCAGTGTATTATAGGAAGAATGGACTTCAATTTGTGTTCTCTTACTTCTTCTATTTTCTTGAAATTGATTTATAGTAAAGAATACATGCAACTAATTATTATTAGTCCACATCTGTTGTGAGGCACCAAAATGGTTCAAATCCCTTGCGTGTGATTTTATTTTTTGATGTAGGCTCCACGAATTTGTTATTGATTTTTGAAATTATAAATAAATGTAATAATTTGAAATTTTACTCTTGAAAATTATATTTGATTTGGGTCGATCGGAGGTCGAGGTGACTAAGAAATATTTAGACTCGGAGAAAGACGAATAGGTCGTTGTGCTCATTGAAACGTCCTCGTGAGCCAAGAGGTCCATGAGCCTCCGATGCTTAAGTCAACTGGGTGTGAGATCGAGAAGAGAGGTAAATAATATTTTTTCAACTAAAGACGACGTACAACAAAATAATATTGGGATACTTATTATAGGACTAGTTATCCATATGGGTACTAATCCACGTGTCATGCTCTCAGACTTCAAGTGTGTGGAGTGATTGACGACTGTAATTTTGAGTTAGTGGGTTGAGTCGGATCGAGTAAAAAATGCGCGCTCTTTGTCCCGTTGGAGTATTTTGCACTTATGGAGGGCTATTCTTTACCCTTGTTCTTAAATTATAACACTTACTAAGAGGGTCCGAAAAATCATAAACGACGAGATTGATATATTTGTCATTAAAAATAAATATATAGTCCAAATAAATGGGCAAAGGAGTGATGGCCAAAAATAATTACAACAGCTAACAAGAAAGGATTCCTGAATGTTAGGCCGATTTTTGTTTTCAATTGTGAGGACACAAATTAAACTTAAAGATCTTGAAGGACAAATCACATTCATGTTGCATTTAATTTGTGATAGGTAGAGAACATGTCAATGAAAACATGTTCCAACCACTCTTCGTATTAAACAGTAAATTATAATTTAATAAATCAACTTGGACTGGGCGAATTAAATGACCAAAAATTATTTAATATTTCATGTAAAATATTATAAAATTATGGTGCAAGGGACCATTGGGTGATCTCCCATGGCAGGGAAGTTGATGTTGCGTTTAGGCATATGACGGACAACCATGTACTAATTAATACTGAACGTGGTTGGTCATAGAATTTTTATTCTTCCAATGTCATTATTAAATAAAAATGACAGAGTATATCAGGAATTTTCATTGTCTTCTCTTCCTTCTCCTTGTTATTTCTTGTCCAGAGTATTGAATATGCAAAAAAAAGAATATTTCAATTTGATTTAGATGAGTTGTATTAATTACGTCGCATGTCACTGACTGGGGATTCGATTAGGGCTAGAAATTCCCATGAATAAAAATTTATTGACCCTATAATATATGTTATAAATTTCAAATGCATTCGTATTGCGGAGAAAACATGGAGTGGTGGATCAACTGGTTGCGCCCGTTGCGTCGTTCAATTTTGGAACGATGATCAACTACGTTGCCCTTTCTTTCGTCGTTGTTTTTGTACTTAAATTCTACTTATGCCTACTCTCAAACTACTTTCTATAAACATGTATCAAATTGTGATCCAGTAATTATCTCATTTCTTTTATTGTTAAAAAAAAAATGAGTAGGCTTTGTTTGGTTTCCTAAGGTGAAAAAGCGGAAATTAAAACTTAATTGAGTGATATTTCAATGACACGGTACTTTTCTTCTTTCAAATTTTTAGAATCATTTCAATTATTTTATTCATATATATATTCTTTTTCCCCCACTAAAACCCTTATTCAGAAGCATAGGATGCTAAACAAATCATCAAAAAATTGGCTGGCTTTTAGTCTTTAGCTAATAACAAATTAGCATCTTCAACAATAATTGGGTGACACGTGTCAGTCATGGAGTGGTTCATACGTGTCAAGATTTCATGAACTGTCAATTCAACTTTATTTTCCACAAACACAGTCATGTCCTCACCAAGACATTCTAGTTACTAGAAACACAAGACAGTGTATTAGGGTCATTCATATTCATAAGAACACACACACCTCATTTGGTAAAACAATCAATGTATGTCCCAATTATATCATTTATTAACTCTCTAATTCCCCCATAGATTGGCAAAATATGAGAGCTTGATTTGTGGTTTCTTGAAACAACATGTTTTTATTCAAACTTACATTCCAAAAATTTTACATCCCTGGTGAAAAATTAGCTGAGGCCCCGTGATCCTAAAGGTCATGAGTTTGAATTTCATTAGGTGCGTGGGATATTATCTGTTATATAGCAAGAGTTAGTATACTGCATAGTAGGTGTTATTGAGCATTATATGATTATTGTAATAGTCTTTGTTATATATTGATGTCAACAAAAGAATAATAGCAATTTAATTTTATATATTTTAATTTTTTATAATTTCATGATACAATTAATCAAAAATTTTAAGATTTTTCGAAAAGTGATCACCAATTTCAAATTTAAAATTATGATCAATTTTATACTAAAATTACAAAAATTAAAAGCATATATTATTAAGTATCTATCGTAATCAGTTACAAGATTAAAATTATAAAAAAATATAATTAGGAAAGTAAAAATATATTTCATGGATAGTAAATTTGCAGCTTATATGTGCAAACTCTAACCATTAAAATCTTGACTCCTAAATTATTATTATTATTATTATTAAAAGTAAATAAATAATGAAAAAGAGAGAAAGAAACTGCTGAGGGTCTGAGACTAATACAAAAGGTACATCCACGTGTGCAGGTACACCAAATTCAGAACCACGCAATCCCATCCGACTGAAGCTCACGCGCTACGACCCCCTGTTTTCGTCGGTGCGGAGCGCAAACCCATAGAAAAATCATCATCAAAATTAAATAAGCAAACAGTACTGCGCACCACCCCCGCCGACACAAGGCAATCTTCCAGATCAACGGCGACGGACAAGCCACGTGTCTGACAGATGGGCCAACGTTACAGCTAAGTGAAAAGACGAGGTTGGCCCATCGTTTTCACGACCTGTCGGACAACTTGTAGAAAGAGGTTCGTAGGATATTTATTTAATTTTTTTATTAATCGTCGTATGACAATTTATTTTCATATTTAAAATTTAATAAAATATATAAACTGTTATATTATATTTTAAAAAATAAAATATTTTAAAATATTATTGATATAACAAAAAATATAAAAATATCGCGAAACCACTATTTGCGAATGTAAAATATTTTTATTTTTTATATTAATATAGATAAAAAAAATGATGATGTAAAACGAATATATATTTTTATGTATTTATTATATTTATACTATTTTGAGTATTATTTGCGGGAATTTTTGTGGCACGATTTTGGCCGAAGTGGGAGGTTTTGGACGTGAAAATAAAGCGGGAAAGCGAGGGCGGGATATCCGTACTTTCGTGTGCGAGGGAGAAAATGCCAAGATCAATTAAAATGTCCAAAAACAGAAAAAGGTATGTCTAAAATTATAATTTTAGTACGAATGTTTGATACGTACAAACATCGGAATGTTGCCAATTCTTTTTCAAAAATTATTAAAGATTTTAAGAGATTCGTAAATTTTACACGACTGAAATTCAATGACATCATTTTATTTATACTAACCATCGATCTATATCTAATACTTAACGTGACTGTTTTAAACATACATACCTTTTTCACCTTAACTCTCCGAATGCTAATTCGTACTGCCAACAACATTTACTTGCATATTAAGTGAGTGTTTGCGAGAACTTAAAATAAATATTTATCAGCTTATTATTAAAATAAATCGAGAATAGCGATAAGCAATTAATATTTATAATTTATTAATAAAATTATAAATATTAAATCAGTTCCAAATATTTTAGAATCGATATGTTTGACTTAAATATCGACGAATTATAATTGAAGTGTACCTAATATGCATCTAATGTTTGTTCTTTGAGTGCACTACTTCGAAAACTACATCCACTTTATTTATGTTTTTATTTTCAATTTTCAATTTTTGAACCAATAATTAAAATGAAAAATACATATTTTTCACTAAAAACTAAAAATAAAAACATAAACAAGTGACATCGAATAGCTCAAAAACAGATGATTGTAAACTACAGTCAACATCGATATCTATTCAGAAATATTATTAATTGTCAGAAACATGAAGGAGAGGAGATGTGCAATAGTTTATGCGAAACTAAAAGCAAACTTACATGTTATATTAGTAGAATCTGAATGGCAACAATTCTTGGAAACAGCAAATCAAATGAAACCGGTCAACCAACTTAACTTATCATTGGTTGTCTCACTATGTTTAGAGCTTCAATATGATGCTAACTACATTTACTTGCTTTTAATTAAAATAATTTTCTAAGTTTGATAAGACAACACCCAGCATGCAAAATTTTAAACTATATCGGATTTGATCGAATTTGAATGAAATAATAGTGAATACAATATATTTGTCATGAAATTAATGTGTAATTTATGAAAAATGACCAATCATATGACTAATGTATTACGTTTGTTGTACAGTTGATTTTGGTCAGAATTTTTCGACTGGGCATAGATATAAGATAGCTTCAAGTCTGGTTTGACTCAATGTACTAATTATTGAAGAGTATAATTATTGATCTGATTATGAAGAGAAAATTTAATTATTTTGCGCGATTAAAAATATTTATCTATTTTGTCCCCTGAAAAGAAAAAAAGAAAAAAATTATTACTGGATAAGGGTGGATTAATGGGTTCTTACCAATTGTTCATGTGATTAACTTTTTCAAGTTCTAACACTAATTAGTAAGAGACATTTATACCTCTGTATGTGTCGGCATTACCATGTAAGGTTTTGTATGTCACAAACACAAACATCTCAACCACAAACACTACAACTGTTGATCTTATTTTTAATATGCTTGCAAAATTTATTACAAGTGCAAGTAAATAATATTTTTACGTCGAAACCTTTTGAGGTTAGGTCTAATTACATGAACAAAGACGATACTCCTAAACGGAGTTGATATAACTTATTTCGGGGATACTTTTAAAGATTTTGTCCCTAAATAGGGACCATAATCGTAATTACAATTATAATATCTGACAATGTATTTATAATTTTTATAAAAAAAAAATATGTGTTGTTTGTGTAATTAAATTTAATATCAAGAAAAATTAAACAGATCCTCTCATTATATATATATATATATATATATTACGAGTATTATGAAGAGAGTGATTAATTACGTAACTAGTAAATCAAATTTATAATATAATAAATCTGATTTGAGCAAAGCTAATAATTAGAATAAAAAGAAGTTGGTGTGAGGGGTGATTGTCAATTCATTTAGGTAAAAGAAGATGGGATTTGTGATATATTAATGTAGGTGGTATGAAAGAGGGTAGGGTGGGATAATAATTTGGGACATGTCAATCTTTTCCAAATACAAAGACTAAAACTAATAATAGAGTTAGAATTAGGACAAAAATGGGTGATGAGAGAGAGACAGCTTCATAAAATCATCCAAAATTCTTCTCTGCCGACACTCGTATGATCATGTGTTTGGCAATCACAATTATTTGTCAATTTCCTCCAAAATCCTAAATTATATCTTATTTTCCATACTCCCTTTTCTATTTAGGTGCTTTATTTGTCCCACCGACTACCAAATATTTTATTTTTCTATTTTTTTTAGTGATATGACCAAAATGTATTATTATTATTATAATATTCAATACCTATTAATAACTAAGTGCAATTAAGATATTTCAGAATTGAGAACTAATATATAATTTTAGTATGAATATTTACACCACTGCAATTTTCTTAAAATTGGTTGTAAAAATATTACTTGTATATCATCGGTTAGCAGTTCTGTTCGAAAATACGTGCATCGATGTGGCAATGTATTCATTACAATACCGGACGCAGCATTAAGGGAACTCCATTCGCATCAACCAACCAAAAGAAATACTCAAAGTTTTTTTACAGATGATTTATTTTACCCCTTATCTATAATAGGTGAATAACAATTTACCCCTTATGATCTTGTAAATGAGCAAATTATTTCTCTATAAAAATAAAATAACAATTTATCTCCCCTGTGCTTTCTAAAATAAAAAAATTTACCTCCCTAGTCAGGGAGGTAAATGGACTAGGGAGGTAAATGATTATTTTTTCTTTTATAAGAGGGTAATTTGCTCATATATAATATCAGAAGGGGGTTGCTTGTATTTTTATCTACTTATAAACAATGAAAGAGGAAAATCTGTATCTTATTGTAGAATTCAACCCCTCATCTTTATTATGATTTTTCAACTAAGTTTCATTAACAATTTAGTGTTATTAATTTTTTTATGTAGCCAAGCATTCCACATTGGTTACGGACGAGGAGTTTGAGCAGCTTATAAGTTTCAAGTCCCTTCTCCAGACGATACGTCTTGTCCAAACAAAACCGTTAGGCTTATAAGAAGACCATAGCGGACAATATTTTATGCAATGGGGCACCATTTGAGTAGCAAGCGACATTATTTGGTATTGTTTGTGGGAACGAGGTAATGTGTTTGTCCCAAGCCCCCCATCTTGGTGGGGGGGACTGATGATAGCCAAGCATTCTATTGGTTGTAGATGATGAACTTTAGTAGCTAATAAGTTATAAAGCCTCATCTCCATAACAAAGCGCATTTTCAGAATAAAGTTGTGAGAATTATACGGGGTACCGATTAAATTGCAAGTCACGTTAATTCTTTAGGAAATAACCCAGTGGTTTGGGGCTCATGATCCTATTTGAAGTGTTGGGTTCAAATTCTAAGTGCATGTGAGTAGGGAAGTACGAGTATGGGTAGAAATAATGAAAAGAAACCTTAAAATCAGATAGTCTTATATATGACATTTGAAATCCCAAATTTATTGTTAATTAGGTAATATTGGTTTGTGTTTTGTTGAAAGATTAATAAAGCGAAACAGCAACTATATATTATATATTATATATATAATATATATATATATATATATATATATATATATATATATATATATATATATATATATATAGTGTAAATAAACATTAAAGTTATGTGGCCCAGAAGATGAAGAGGAAGGTAAGAAAGTTATAAATATTCTGAAATTTTTGTCAGAAAAGCATGTTATTGCCTTTCTACCATAAATGGATCAAACCCATCTCCCACCATCAATTTAAAACCACTCCCTATTTATTATTTTTCAAATTTCATAAAAAACCAATATTGCAAATTTACTTACCATTTTATTTTATTTCTTGATTGAGGTCTGGTTTACTCTATTTCGTATGGTGTAAGCATTTGTCTATATTTGAATTTTTTTAAAAAAAAAAAAAAAAGTAAAATGAGGTTATTATAAAAATAAAAAGGAGTGAGAATGTGGCTGCTGGGATTCGAGCCCAGGTCTCCACGGCCACAACGTGGAATTCTTACCACTAAACTACAGCCACTTTGTTGCTCAAAGCTTATAAAATCAGCATAATTATACGGTGTGCTTAACTCCAAGAAGGGATCAAACTCCAAGAAGCATAGTTTAGTGTGCTTAACCATACTTAAAAATAATCCTTGCAGGTGTTAATTGAATAAGAAATGAAAATGTAGGCAGAGTGGTTTTGAGGTCCACACACACAATTCCCTTAAAACCTTTTCACATTGTGGAAATTAAGGCAACTCATAATAATGATATATAGAGTACCTCAAAACAAGTATCCACCCAATCACTTCCTAATTGCTATTTCCACCTCATCTGCTATCTATCTATATATCTTTGCTAACTAATTAGTTTCTTGAGGTAAGTTCCATAAATTAAATAATATTGTCCATATATATTATATTATATATATATATATATATAATATATATTAAGTGTATAAGTTCACAAACACAGGGTTTTTGACATATTTGATGTGATCCATCCCCCAATAGGTCAACCAAAAATAATAACAAATAGGGATAACTCTCTCTTGAATTTTGGCGTAATTACACGTACATTTTTTTTTATTTGAAAAATTACATATAGTACTATTGACATTTGTTTACATCTGATATATAGATTCCTCCAATGTTAAAATTCACAAATGAAATGAAAAATTCATATGTATCCTAATTCACTTATTGCAGGTACACTAAACCCTACACGCCCTATCGTCTTTTGAGGGTTGTAAGAAAAATAGCAAGAACAGAAGTGGTGATACATTTAGAATGTACAATGGTGGTATCAAGCAATTTATAGATTTTGCATATTTACTTTAATTTAGTTACAATGTTAGGGGGAAAACTATATGATTAAACAAAAAAAATCACAGAAAAGGAGAAGAAGTTGTTGTAAGAAAAGAGAGGAATAGGTAGTTGGAAGAGAAGCAAGGTTAGTACAAAGTGTAACCACCTTGAGGTAATAACAACGACAAAGGACGAAATTTAACCACTGCCACCGGCAGCACTGCTCCTCTTTATGATTCTGGTCAGTCGCACCTGCCCCGAAAGGCAGACAACTTATTTTTTGCTGTAAACTTTAGACGATGTCGTGCAATGATTTAATTTCGTATTTAAGTCCATTTAAATTGAGTTTGATGAGCTGACTGTATTTATTTCCTTTTTTGCAGCCTTTTATTTATTAAATATTAAATGATTCACTTATATATTTTTGGACGAGTCGAACGTTAAACATGTTATCTTGTGTTCGGATCTCATTGTCGTTCATCTATAAAGAAAGGTTTCACGTGCATGATTTGCATATGAGGAGAAGGCGCAATATAAATTTTTAGATGAGGTGGTCGTCTAATATTATAGTTAAATTCACCAATGGACACTAATTTCTTGGTTTTTTGAGGTTTCACAATTTATAACAAGTTCCAAGTGGTAATGTAATGGCCCAGCCCAACCAAAAGCCAGGTTCAAGTTATGGGCTCACCTCTTTGTATATAAAATCATCAAAATTTGCTAAAAATTCCGGACAGATGATCATGACAACATAGTTCACCACAAGCTCTCTTTCTTAGTCACAAAAAATGGTCATGTTTTTGTCGTCGCCAAACGGTCCCCAAATTAAGACCGGCAAAGGAGGTGGGGTCGATGGAACGTGCTACTAGAACTAAAGAGATTTTGCGATTTTTTTTCTTGACGGACATTTATTTAGGGATACATAGTTGTCATGACGTTGGGAAGTTGGCCTTCTATGCCTACTTCATTAGGCAACGCGTCTATAGAAGGTGACATGTTGAGTGACTATTGTGGCCCGTCATCCCCGTAGCTTCCTGTTAAGCCATTAAAACGATCTTATATGACAATTGACGGTTTAGTTCTAATTCTGACACCATATTAAATAATCACCCGTATTGAAAAGTTTAATCTGTTAGAGAGTACTATGAATATTTTATCAATTGTTATTTGCTCAATTTAGAATAGGGCCTTCCAAACGATCTCTTTCAAGAATCAACATTGAAAAACGACTTAATTTTTGTTTCCACTATGTTTTTCGTGAAATTAGTATAATTTTATTTTTCGGCTTATTATAGTAATTAAAAGGAAAAAAAAAAAAAAAGGGAGTAATTATCTTAGAATAGTGAGTATATTAAGTAGTCAAATAGTGCAATGAGGCCAAAATGCAAGAAGAAGAGAGAAGATGATGAAGGGGATGGGATGTATGGACATTGACACATGTTGAGATGTGGCAGCACGTGAAGGGTTTCCTTCGTTTCTGGTCTCTTTCTCTTCCCACTTCCTTTTCACTTCGAAATCCGCTTCATGTCCTTCTAAATGAAGCTAATCTAACGTTCAGACTGAATTTTCTCATCTCTATGATCCACATATCTCACCATCCAACTGGACGCACCAGATCATGAAATCATATCTCGCAACTATCAAGTTTTTAGGTTTGGATTTTTCTTAGGGATAATTACACTCATCTTCTATGACGTTTGGTGTAATTATACGTAAACCCTTGTGATTTGAAAAATTACATCTAGCACCCTTGAAGTTTATTTTTATCTAACATAAGTCCATTAGTTAGTCAAAATTCACTGAATTTGCGGATATTAACAAAAAAAATGAAAAAAACAAATCTATGTTTACCTCCAATTGACTTATTACTGATTTATTGCATGTCAAATAGATATTTTGATGATCAAATTAACCACATATGTCTTCACGCTTTAATGCATGAGATGATGTATATTTTTACCGTTATAAGGGTAGTTTAGTCAGAAAAAAAAATTTGACTTGTACTAAGTCAATCAAAGATAATTTTTATCTGATTTTTTTTGTTAATATCAATATTTGGTGAATTTTAACTAACACAGTGACTTATTTGTTAGACGGAAACAAACCTCAAAGATCCTAAATATAAATTCTCAAACTAAAGGGGTAATTATATTAAATTTTAAGGGAGGGAAGTGTAATTATCCCTATGATATTTATAATTATTATTGTTGATTGTATATAGAAATTGTGTTAAACCATTATTCATTAATTACTATTATGATGTAATGATGTGTTATTTTTTTTTTTATATTTTTTCCAAAAGTGAAATAACACACATATAGTACCATATATATAATACAAATTGTAAGTTTAGAAGCAATAATTGGAATTTTGATCCGTAGTTTATTTTTATACTATTATGAACTACTCCATCAATTTTTTGTGATAAAAAAAAAAATGTGCTCTTTAACTCCGAAGTTTTACAAACTTAATTGCTCTATTGATATATTTTATATACTTTAATATATTTTAAAATATAAAAATTTATTTATTATATATATGTAGAAATTACTTTTTTATATTTTCTTATTTTAATTTATAATATATTTAAAATATAAAAAATGATTAATATATGTGTATAAAAATGACGTACTGGTAATGGAAATATCAACATCAGAGTAGACACGAACGCACAACTAAAAACTACCATTTGTGTAGTCGTCATCAATCATTCATTGAATTAGGCACTTAGCTAGCTAAGATATTAGGTCCACTTCATAATCTCTCATTAAAGATATTAATAATTGCACAATGCCAGTAAGCTGAAAAAATAATAAAATTATTTAATACTCAATTGAAATCGAAAAACTCATCTGAACTAGATTTGGGGTATTTAAAAACCAAACTTGAAAAAAAATTTATTCGTAAATTTTTGAACTCGACTCAAGCTCGATTCGATTAGTGCAAAAGTAATAAAATATATAGAAAAATAATCAAATTAGTCGAGTTCGATCAAATTTGATCCAATTAAAATTCGTTTGAGTTCGGTTCGAATAATAATAAAATCAATAATAATTCAATCAAGCTTAAACAATAATGTGTTCGGCTGGACTCGAATCATTTATACCCCTAAATACCTATTAATATAATCTTTAATTTATTTATTTTGAAATATACTTTATAATTTTAAATTACTGACATATTTAATCTAATAAAACATATTTATCGAGAGAAGAAACAAAAAAAACCAACCCTCATTCAGACACAGAAAATACTGAAGTAATTAATAATTTAGGAACATACGTAATATTACATCATGAAACACACCTCAAATTCACACTCATCGGAGGTAGAAAAACAAACTTCATAATTACATATGCTTCACTCGATCGATACATCCATCCCTCATGATCATCATCATACTACTGAAATTTTGATCATCAGTTCTTCACACACACTTTGTTATTTATTATGAAAATAGACGGCGATCGGCGGTGGTGGTGGTGATGGTGGTTAAAAGAGGTGGCGGTGCTTCTTTCCCTCAGCCTTCTCTTCTTCCTCCTTAGCTTCCTTCTTCTCATGATGCTCATGGAACACATACCCACCGGCTCCCACCGCCGCCGCAGCCGCTATCTCCTCCTCTATTTTGTGCCTGTGCTTGTGCTCCGTGTCCTTCTTCGCCTCATGCTTCTCGTACTAATCATCATTTACATCAACAAAATCATCACGCGCGCGTTGATTAATGATATATATTGGCCATTAATTAGGATTTTGCAAAAATTAGGGTTCATGAAACAAAAAGCAAACAACGTAAATACGTACCAAGGCAAAAGCACCGGCAGCAGCAGCTCCCATCTCGCCGAGGTGTTCCTTATGCTTGTGGTGCTTCTTCTCCTTCTCATACTCATCAATCTTATCCTGGTCAGCGACGTATCCAACTGTTTCTGTAGTCTCATAGTACTCACCGGGGCCACCGCTGCCGTAGGCGGTTTCCGAGTATGTCACCGCCTCGACGGGCTTCTCCTCCTCCTTGTTGTGGTGGAAGAGGTGGTGGTGGTGCTTCTCCTCAGCCATTTGAAGATTGAACTGATCTTAATTTGTGTATACGAAGAGATCTCAGTGGTGATTACTAACACTGCACTAGTTAGTTACTTTGTGTGGAAAATTGGAGGGCAAATGTGGTAGTATTTATAAGTGCGGAGACTTTAAAATTTCGGCAAACTTGCAATATTAGTTCCATAAGAATGGACGATTTCAATTTTGATCCCACACTTTATGAAATTTTAATTTTTAGCCCCAGTTCATGTTGAAATTTGCACTATTAGTCAAAAAATATATCAAAGTTAATTATTCTTTTGCTCCATCGTTAGAAACTAAGAGCATAACAACATGTTATTAACGTAGCTATTAGCCGATGATTTTTTTTTTAATTGTAAAAAAAAATCACCATATGGTCCTTTCTCATTTTCCTGTAGTCAAAAACTAAATCAATAGTTACAATAGTAAAAAGAATTCCGTAGTCCCTAAATCATCTACTAGTCTTTTCGTAAATATTTCCAAATCTATCAATTTTTATTTTTATTTTGATTAAAACACGTGAAAGACGAACATTTGGGGTGAATTTATAGAGGATAAGAGATGATTTAGGGCTTAGTAATTCTTTTCACTATTATAGTGGTCGATATTGGATTTTTTTTTTCTTTCTCACGAACCCTCTAAAAAACTCACTAGCTAATGAGCATATGAATAATTAACATGTGGGTTGTGCTATTAATCAGTTTCTAATGAGAAAATGATTAAATTTGTTATATTTTTGAACTAACGAAACAAAATCTAAAGGAACGTTAAAATCAAATTCCATAAATTGTGGTATCAAAACTGAAATAGCCCAATTAAAGGACTAATATTGCAATATTGCCTAAAATATCTTGACATAGTTGGAGGCATGAATTGATGAATTAGTTGGAGGGTTGGGATTTTCCCAGATTTCACGGATTTCTATCTAGACCAGACAGCAACTGGACCCGAATTAACTCGTGAGATGCTCATTCTTGAAATCTTAGCCACCAAGAATCTCAAACAACAGCAGTTTTTATATTGAAAGATGATAGTAATTATCATTTTAAAAGAAATAGTAATTTATCATCTGTAATTTTTAAAACAAAGTAATTTACTTTCTTATTTAAGAAGATAAATTATTGTTTTTTGAGAAATACAGAAAGATAAAAAAATATAGGGACTGCTTGCATTTTTCTCATTAAATAAAATTTTACATGCAATATCATTTTGCAACGAAAGATTCAATTTGATCAGAAACGACAGGTAGCAGACGTTATTGATTTTTATATATATTTTTGGTTAAATATAATTTACCCCCTTGTGTTAATGGAAAAGTGCAAAAAAGTCCATGTGAAAAATAAAAAAGCAATTTACCCTTGTGAAACTAAAAATGATGCAATTTATTACCCTCTAGAGGGAGGTAATTTTCATCATTTTTTAAATCACAGGGAGGTAAATTGCACTTTTATTTTTCACATGGGCTTTTTGCAATTTTCTATTAATATAGGGGGTAAATTAAATTTAGCCCGTGGATTGGGTTTAATTTTTAATGACTCTTTAGTTTCACGAGTTATGGAAAAAAATAAGTATTAATTAGCTTTGGAAAAAATGAATAAATTAATCTGGGGGGAAGAATTAGAGAAGGGATTAATTTAGTGGTTGAATAATTAATTAATCCGGCGACCAAATGGAGAGTGGAGATGTGGATGGTTAGAACATAGAAGATGTCGCAACCACATAAATATACTATACGAGGAGTTGAAAGCTTCCGCGTACGTGTTATATATACTTAGATTTGGTATAATTGCATATATTTTCTTTATAATTTAAAAAATTACATTGAGTATCTATGACATTTATTTATTTACAATAAGTCATCATTAATTAAATTCATTGAATTTATTTATTTAAAAAATTCGAATGAAATTTGATTTTATCAATTGACTTATTATTACTTATGACAGGTCAAAAAATTTTTTTTACTAAACTACTCTTATAATAGTGAAGATATACCCCCTCAAATGCATTAATGCATGAAGAAGCATTAGGGTAATTTGATAATAAAAAGATCTATTTATTCTACCATAAATCAGTAATAAGTCAGTAGGACATAAATATATATATATATTTTTTTTGTTAATATAAGCAAGTGCGGTGAATTTTGACTAACGGAGGGACCTATGTGTTAAACAGAAGCAAATTTTAGGGGTGCTAGATGTAATTTCCCAAATTATATGAGATCTAAATATAATTATACCAAACATCAGGAGAGGAGAGTGTAATTATCCCATATATATATATATATATATATATATTTTGTATGGTCGGCATCATCTATATATTAGGTTTTCAGAACATTAATTAATAACTTTTCTTTTATTAGTTTAGACTTTAGACTAATTAGTTAGCTCCTCACCCCATTAAAAGCAAATATTAATTATGATATCTTTTGCCGACGCAATTAATTATTGTTCTTTTTGGGCTTTTAATTTCCATCCATTTTTTCTTCGACTTTTCTGATATTTCACATCGCTACAGTTAGGAGCTTAATTAGTGACTTATAAGTCTTCAGGTTTCCGCGCACTCTATAATAAAATTAAAATATTTTTTTTAAAAAATAAGATCGAGAGATTTATATGAAGCCAGAATGAATAATACATTACTCAATGAGGAAAAGATCAAACAAAATTATTTGGTGCTATACGTAAGAACCAGGCTATGTGTCTATCCCAAATTCCTCATTTGGGCGGCTAATGATGTCGTCACTTGTCCCACATCAGTTGCAATCGAGGAACTTCAGAAAAGAAAATAGAGAAATAGAAATTAAGAAGAAAAAAGAAATGCAAATCATTAAAATAATTTAAAAAATAGAAAATGAAAAAAAAAATTGAAGACAACGAAATGATGATATTCAATTATATAAAAAGTGTAGATAATAATTTGATTCATGACATATCAACATAATGGTCTTGAATTTATTAAACTTCTGCAAATTTTCAAATAAAAGAACGTCTGAATGAATTAAGGAGTTTTGTATGCCCCATTCTTCAATATTATAGCTAACATATTTATTTTCTTAATTTATGCCCTAATTTTAAAATTTTTTTTTTTATTTAAACTATTTGCTCCAACTTATTAATTCCATTCTTTTTAGTTGAAAATTTTGATAACTTCATTATATTCAAAATAATTGTATTAATATATCACCAATCAAGTTATTATTTGAGGGTCAATGATAAATTATTTTAATTAAAATGGTTTATTTTTCTAAGTTTAAAAATAGAAAAACAAAATTATGATTAAATATAAAAAGTGAACGACAAATAATTTTACACAATTAAAAAAAAAGAAATTCATAAGGGTAATATAGAAAAATAAGTAATTGAAGGGACCAGTTTGAAGTGAGTTGAAAAAATAAGGACTATTTTAAAGTTAAAATTAAAAGTTAGGGATTAAAATAAATTTTATCCGTGATAACTAAAATACGTACCCTCGACCAATTTTGTTCTTACATAAGATGATTGTCTCCTTAACATTTTCTAATAATAATACCTATTTATGCGTAAATTAATCAATATTGTTTAAGAAAATATTAGTTTTGATAAGATATTTGATAATACATAAATATATATACACACTTATTAATAAATATATTAAATTATTAAATAAATTTATATTGTATATTAAGTGAGAGTGACCTGTAATAACTACCATTGGTTGGCCACATGTGTACCGACTAAAATACTCACTAGTATATTTATTTTTATATATCACTTTTTAAAATTAGTTTTGTACGAATATTCTTTATTAAAACATATATAAGGTTAATTCAATTTATTGATTATGCTTAATCATTCATTTTATTAAATAAATATAATAAAATTTAAACTGCACATCTCGAGTATGTGTCAAGAGATTGCAACAAACAAAAAAAATATCATAAAACACTGTTTTATTTTTTAAAACATAAGGGGACATTACTATTTAATTTTCGAAAGGGAACATGGGTAAATACATTAACGAGAATACAGGAAATAAATTAAAATTTTAAATTATGTTCCCAATTTCATAATTTTGAGAAATAATTAGGGAGCATATTCGTGTTGCTTCTTCTTTGCATCCTTCTTCTCGTGGTGTTCATGGAACGCAAAGCCACCGGCTGCCACGGCGGCCGCCGCCGCAATCTCTTCCTGTATTTTGTGCTTGTGTGAGTTCTCCGGCTTCTTCTTTGCTTTGTGCTTCTCATGCTGGTAAAAAAGAAGGAATCAATAGTTAATTAGGATCTTTCAATAGAAGTAATAAATAATGATATAGTAATATTTATAGCTTTTCAATCAATATTCTAATTTACATCCTTAAATAATATTTCAAATGCAGCATGCGATGTCATATATGAATGTTTTATTACACGAGTTATTATTCAATTTGATCAAATCTTCACAAATTTATTTTTTAAAAAAGTGCTTGAAATACGTGACAACATCACATTTAAACTATAAATTACAATGAAATAACGATTAATTAATAACAAATTCACTCCATCAAAAAAAAAAAAAACAATAAATTAATATATATATTATATATATATATATATATATATATATATATATAAAGTGGGATCAACATTTGATAATATTCGAACTCATAACTTTATATTTATTTACTGAACCACAATTTTATGTCAAAATTTTTGTGTTAAATACAATTTACCCCCCTGTATTAATAAAAAAGTACAAAAAAAACCCTATAGAAAGACAAAGTGCAGTTTACCCCTCTGTAACATAAAAAATGATGCAATTTAAAAGGGGGTAAATTGTATTATTTTTTAGATCACAAAGCGCTAAATTGCACTTTATTTTTTATAGGGTTTTTTTGCACTTTTTCTATTCATACAGGGAGCAAATTGTATTTAAGCCAAAAATTTTAATTGACTTAATTTTTTTTTCTTAAAATAAAAATTCCTACCAAGGCGTAGGCGCCGGCGGCGACGGCGCCGAGTTCTCCCAACTGCTCGCGGTGTTTGTGATGCTTCTTTTCTTTCTCATAATCATGGCTTTTCTCTCCTTCTTCTTCCTTCTTGTGGTGGTGCTTCTTCTGTTCGTCGCCCATCTTCTCAACTACAATAATTTTAATATCGTTAAATGTTTTTGCTCAAAATCGCATTTGGTTTCTTCTATTTATACTAAAAACGCAATGTCATGATAAATTTATAAATTTAAATTTGCCCAAGTCTTAGATTTCGATCGTGAGAACTAGAAATGCTATGATCATGGAGTGATTAATTACGTAATTATTTTTCAATTAAAAATTTCCCTAATTTGCTTTAGTCTATATATACCTGATCTGATTAGACCTGAATGGATATATTCATTATGCAGTTAGTATGTAATTTAATTTTAAAAAAACAAATAAAATATAATTGATTCGATTTTTGATGAAAATTAAATTTAAATAAAAGTTTTTCCCTCCAATTATGATGTGTAGGAGGGCAAAGTCTGCCACTGATGAGTCATTTGGACTTTGTTGCCGGTTATGATGAACCCAGATAGCAATTGGAAGTATGCATAAAGGATTCAATTAGATAGTGTGGCCATTTGAAGATTTCAATGGGGGTTGAATTAGTACAAGATTAGAATAGTCTTATCTCAATTAGAGTTTTCAAACCCTATTTGTACTATTAAAATATTCTTCCTCCAATTTCTATATATATATATTATATATATATATATATTTGAGTCGGACGTGCAGCAGTGATCCAGCACTAACAAACTAAAAGGTCAAAAAATAACTTAGACTTTCAGACATCTACTTTAATCCACTATATCGTTACTTACTGATAAATTAAGCATTTAGCCATACATTCAGTCACATTGCTTTTCAGTATTTGCCACCAATAGCAGAATTTTAAATTTCTGATATATTTTTACAGTTGTAGGATGTATCTTATGTGGTGCGTTGTAGGCTTCTCGCATGATCTCCTCAGGTAACGCCTTCACATCAAGTACACAAACTCAGATTTTATTCATCTATCACTCCATCAATCTTTTTCATTTAAATATTGGGCATCTTATCCTAATTTATTTTCTCCGACATAGGTAATAAGAAGGGATGTTGAGTTTGTGTTTCTCTAATTTTGTTCCATTAAATTCTTTAGTATTTTAATATTTTTAAATTGATGTTATTTCTTAAAGAGAAAAATAGTAAGAAAATATACACATTTAGTCCACCGAATTCAAATTCTATAAAGCAAATATGTATAAATATATTTAAAGAATAAAATGAATAATCTCTCCATTATTGGGCTTAGCTTATGTGAAATGACAGGTTATTGAGTGTTCTCACATCAAGAATTGACTTCTTATCCAAATATGACGTTTATGCCCTTCCCATATCTTTGGTTTTAACATTATTATTAATTGATTGAAGCATGTCGGCAAGGTTCATATTTGTACTTGGAGGAGAATATCTTTCACCCACTGTCCAGAATATTCTGCTCCCACGGGGAAAATATCAAGAAAAAAAAAACCCTAATAAATGCGTTTTATATCTGACTTGTAGCCATAAAAATGGGTTAAACCCATTTTACCCTCTATGATAATTTTAAAGGTGAATTACAATAGGTTTTTTTTTTTAAGTTTATCTTAATTATAAATACCTTTTTATTATTTGAAAAATTACAAATATCCTAACAAATATCCTTTTATAATGAGTTGTCACAAGAGAGTATTTGTAATTTTAGAGGGAAATTTATAATTTTTCAAATAACGAGAATGTATTTGTAATTATCATAAATTTTAGGAGAGCCTATTGTAATTTACCTAATTATAATATTAGAAAATCCCTTTATGTTAGAAAAAGGACAAAAAATACTACCATGAATAATAAATATGGTCAAAGAAACCCCTTACAGCTGAATTTGTTGTACACGTGTCTGTAATAAGCAAATTTATCGTTTTTGACATATAAAATGACAAAAATACCGTATTATTTATCAATCATAAGATATTACTTGATATAATGACTTATATTAAGCAATATAAATCAAAAGTTCAAATTTAACAAAATAAATCTATGATCTATATATTTTTTTAATCAAAATATGTGGTCCAGATTTAATTATTTATTTATATAAGTACATATTTTATTTTATATAAAATAATATAATATATATATATATATATATATATATATATATATATATATTATATATATATATATATATATATATATATATTATGTATAGGTATATATACATTTTGGAGGCAGCCGGCCACATGAGGTGGCGGGAGCTGAGGGAGGGAGGGAGGGAGGGAGGGAGGGAGGGATGGGGGCGGGAGCTGAGGAAGATGGCAACTTGGCGGGAGGAGGCCGCGGAAGAAGGGAGGAAGATGGTCTAGGGACTGAGGAAGAAGCAGGCTCGTTTACGATATTTTGGTGGCCCTAGGGGCATCATTGATAAGAAAATTTAGATTAAGTTTCATTATTCAATTACTTTGATTAGAAGAATTAACATACATTGATGGGGTGAGGACTGTGATAAACTGATAATTAAAAAATTTGATTAAAAATGAGACTGTGCTATAGAGAAATACTAAATAAAAAGTCATATGATATCAATGTTTGTCCCACAATAGAAACCATCACGGGAATTTCTCGTCTATTCCCTGATCTTTCGGTCTATATAAAAGCAGGCTCGTTTACGATATTTTGGTGGCCCTAGGGGCATCATTGATAAGAAAATTTAGATTAAGTTTCATTATTCAATTACTTTGATTAGAAGAATTAACATACATTGATGGGGTGAGGACTGTGATAAACTGATAATTAAAAAGTTTGATTAAAAATGAGACTGTGCTATAGAGAAATACTAAATAAAAAGCCATATGATATCAATGTTTGTCCCACAATAGAAACCATCATGGGAATTTCTCGTCTATTCCCTGATCTTTCGGTCTATATAAAAAAAATGCGATGAGTTTTTTTTTTTAAGTAACAAGTGATATATTTATATATATATGTATGTATAGTAAAACTACTTTGGATTGGAAGTCCCCCTAAAAGTTAAGCCCTAGACCGTCGCTCTAGGTGGCCTACCCTAAAAAACGGCCCTGGAAAGAAGGGAGGGATGGAGGCAGGAAGATGTCGGCGGTGGCGAGGAAGGAGCATCTGGGCGTTGGTAGGCAGGGGTGGGGTTCCTATTTTTATGTTTATTTAAAATTTAATTTATTTTATAATATTTACTTAATTTATATAAAATATTTAGTTGTTATTATTTTGATATATTATTTTTAAATAAATTAGTTAAAATTTATTAATTTATATAGATAAATCATGATTGTTGATTTTAGTCCATTAATATATATTGTTCACGATAAAGGGTATAAATGTAATTATCTATCTAAAATAATAAAAAAATTGAAAATTGGCGCCTGTTGTAAATGAATCACATGAGAGGCACTTTTGCCAGATTTTTTTTTCACAAGGGCATTTTTTGCTGTTTTTTTTTTTAAATTAAGATTATCACAAAGGAGTAAAATGTATTTTACCCCCATAAAATGCTCCCAAATATGATGAAAAGAAATAAGCACTCAAAACATTCGCGCACTTTTTATTTGGGTAGATTTATCTCGAACTCGATCCGACGACAACATAAATCACCACAACCATATGATCATTCTCGAATCAAGCATTAGATCATATAATCCAACCACTTTTATAAATTCATCTTTTTTTGCAATTACTACTTTCAAACTATTCTCATCTTAAACATCAACAAAATTATATTGGAGATTGTCAGATATCATGTCTACTGACTTTCGTAACAATAAATATAAAAATAAGCTAATCGATATGAAATTAAACTAAAAGAGCTAAATGTTAAAATTACTAAACCCTACCAGAAATCTCAATCACCAGTAAAAAGTTTGAACCTCAATCAAAAGCAGTGTAATTAGATGCCAAAAGTGGAGAGACGACAAGACTCCTCTTACTTGAAAAGGGAGGATGATATTGATATTGATATTGATATTGATATTAGTGTATGATATGATGATGTCGTTTGAAAAAATCAGAGGAAACTCCTCATTGGTGGTGGGGTAGGAACCGTAGGATTAATGCTTTTCATAGCAATTTTTCGTGTTATCCATTAATGCCTGTAAATTACATCATGTGAAGAAGCAACTAAAGTCGCGACAGCGACTACAAGGCAAAAATGAGAATTCCGTTGCCGGGACTTGAACCCGGGTCTCTCGGGTGAGAGCCGAGTATCCTAACCAACTAGACTACAACGGAGTTATTGCGTTTTTGGCTGTTTATTGTATAATGTAATAGCACTAGATTATGACCACCACAGGATAGCCCAATCCACCAATTAGTGTATACAGTGGCTAGGGGCCTAGGGCTGATCCTTTTTTTTTTTTTTTTATTATTTTAAAACCGTTCAAATCCTCAATTAAATCGAATTCAACAATTTTTTATGATCTAGTTTATAAATTATAATTCTATATTTTTAATAAAATTGCTCGGCATTTATTGATTTTGTTTTAACTTGTAACTAAAAAAATTGTCAAAATCAAACCATATCATTAAATATATAAATAATTTTTTAAATTATATATAAAATTAATTAATTATTTAAAAGAATTTCATATTCAAATTTATAAAACTCAAAAATTCATATATAATCAAAAATCTAAATTACAAAGCCCCATTTTTATAAAATTTAAATTTGGGCTCTATCCGAAAGAATACGTTTAAGTTTTAAACCAAACTCATTAGAATTCTTCCTTTCCTCTCTTTTCTCTTTTCATTTTTTCTTATGTTCTCTCTATTTTTCTCTTCCTCTTTTCTCTCTTTTGCCGGTCCTTATTTTCTATTCTCAACGAACATATATGTTTCATTTGAAATGCTTTTTTTTAGGTTTGAATTTGTATAATTGAGTAAATATATTCTTTTTGTGATTTTTCTTTTTTCTTTTTTACTAACATTAAGTTTTTAATTTATGCTACAGAATTATTTAGTATATCAAATGGCATTGCAGTTGAAACTTGCATTTGAGATGATTTTAAAAACTTTTAGTTGTATTATATTTTGAATTATTGTGTATTTAACTTTAATTATTTCGAAAGTTATTGCATTTTGTTACTTAAAGACTTTAGGTATGTATGTTTTTTTAGAATTATTGTGTATTTTGAATTTGCATGATTGAAATATACCATTATGTTCTTCATGTAGTAGTGAGGACTGTACTCCGACGAAAAAAATGTCTGAAAAGATGCAGAACGAAAATGCTATCTAAAAAGTTAAATGACAAAAACGACAAATAACTTGAGTGATAAAAACAAAGACACGTTTAAGCCAAATAAAAACATACTAATGTGATATCTGAAGTTTTTTTATTTTTTTTATAAGAATTAATACATGTTAAAAATCCTTAAAGTCCTCGCACTGCATCATTCGCATGATCATATAAAGTCCCATAAACCAATTAACCAAACCAATTAAAATTTCAAACAAAATTATTCTATTTCGAATAAATAAGTACTGTATATTATATAGTTTTGAACAATCATGCAAATTTATTTATTGAATATGAACGAATAATTATATTATTTTGTGGGAGTATTATTGAGTCAAAGACTTAATTTTCTATTAGTGTTCAATATTCTAATAGTATAATGACAATTATTTGTAATAAATAAATAAATAAATATGAAACTAACTGTAATAAAATTTATTGTTCTTTTGAGAAAAAAAATTACTATTAAGAATAGAGAGATAAAAATATTAAACAAAAATAGTATCTTTACATTGCCAACACCAACACTCCTCCGTCAAGGGTAACTGGCAGAAGATCAAAATCGCAGAGTCACAAACAGCGACTTCTAGGCTTAACTGGGCGGAAGAACTAAACACGTGGGGGCTATTAGGCAAAAGTGGTAATTCCGTTGCCGGGACTCGAACCTGGGTCTCTCGGGGGAGAGCCGAGTATCCTAACCATCTAGACTACAACGGAATTGTTACCTACATCTCATTTTAAATTTCTCAATATTAGTTTAATTTTTTATTGTTAATAAGAAAAAGTAAAAAAATTTGATGGTAAACGCAAATGTATAATTTAATCTATCTGTACACAAAAAGCATGAATCGCCAAATAGGCTTTTCTTTCTTTTATTGGCCATCGTGGCATATCATTGAAAAAAATAGGCAAATAGTCCCCGTGAAAAAAATAACATCAATTTACCCTTCAATTTTAAGTAAATGTGCAAAATACCCCCTTCACTTGAATGATGTAGTGCATGAGCTCGGTATGCATTTTTGCTTAATTTTTAATTGTAAAACGACTTTTGTTTACTTGATTATAGACCATTATATCTCCTTATATATATATATATATATATATATATATATATATATACACATCAACGGTTCAAATTTAATAAGCAAATTGATAGTCTATAACTTTTCTAATTGAGATCAATGTCTGAAATTTACACAAGTTATAAGAATTATAAAAGTATAATATGTAAAATATTCATATACACATATATAGATATATAATAGGAGGTGGCAGTGATGGGGGGTGGGGTGGGGGTGGGGGGGGGGGGCATGATGGAACAGGTGGGGCAGGCAAAAGGGGTGGCCGCACGACGCCGGGAGCAATGCAAAGGCAGAACAGGCTGAGGCAGTACAGGTGGGGAGGGAAAAAACGGGAGGTGACCGCTGTTATTTGCCTATTTTCTGTATCACATGTAGATAAATTACAACCTTAATTAATTATATAAAATAATTTATATAATACTTAATATACAAACACTACAAGATATCATGAGCTGAAAATGTATGAGATCTTATCCCACCTTTACTCCATCGGATTCTCTCAAAATTCTTTCAAAGGATGATCAATTTTGTTCACTCTGGTAAGAATTTAGCATTATTTTTACTTTGAATTATGACATTATGTTCTTCGTGTAGTACGTAAGTAGTGATGATTATACCCCTCATCATTTGAATTTTTGACCTGAATCGATTAGCAATTGAAATTCTTTTGGGTGTATTTTTTAAAATTTTCATTCATTCATTCATTTATTTATTTATACCTAATCAGTTGTAGATGCTTATTTTTAAGTTGATTTTACAAATTTGGTGTTCGTTAGTACCCTGCATATCTGTTCCTGTGAAGCTGGTGTGTCCTAATTCCTATGATTCTTGAGAAGAATCAAAAGACTTTCGGAATAAACTACATTGTACAAAACAATCATGCCATCCAGAACAAAGCCGATTGGTTAATTTTGTGCATGGGACATGGCCTGTACAATTTCCATAGAGTTGTAGAAGCTACCAACTTCACTTTTTTTTTTTTTTGATAAAATGCAATTTACCATCTTGTGTCTAGTGAAGTGATTTAAAATACTACTTTGTGAAAAATAAAATATAAAAAACCCTCCCATGATATTCAAAGCAAAACACCCCCTTGGCTCCCTTGATGGGACGCACTTGCCCTGTATGTGATTTTTCTTGATTGTAGATAATAAAATTAATTTATACCTTACTTTATAGATTGTTCGATTTTTTTTGTTATAGATCTACAATTGAGATTTTTAGTGTAGAAATCAACGGCTTATAAATTAATTTCTATTTGGTATCATGAGTGGTTCTGATCTAAATAAAAATGGATAGTTGGATTTATTATGTTTGAAAAAAGGTTCAAATTTAGCACAAAAATCAATGATCTAGATTTTATTTTTTACTTAAATCAACAATTTAGATTTAATATAGTATATTCATTATATAGATACAGATATTAATATCTATCATTATTTTTCACGAATCGCCTGCACCCCTTCCCCCTCACCCGCGCGCCACTCTCCGCCCCGCCAGAGCTACCATTACTAGCCTCCTGCCCGCCCGAACTCTTTACTAAAATAAAAACATAAAAACATGCAAACATGATATCCTAGTTACAACTCATTGTCCGTTATAGGAAATTCTTATCCAGATCAGGCTCGGCTAAACCTGAACCAATTACTTGGCAAGTGTGATAAATTTGTCATATCATTGGATTGGTTTGATCGATTAAGTTCGAGCAAGAATTTCCATTACGAGAATACATATCTTAGAATTTCATGGCCCTAAAAATCCTTAAAGTCCTCGCACCGCATCATCCTCATGATCACATAAAGTCCCATACATAACAATTAAAGTGATCACATACAAGTTACAAAGTTAAAATCTCCTCATCTCAGACCCGAAATGTATAACAAAGGAATTCCAATGTCTGAAGCTACCGAAAGTTGGTCTGATCTTCATCCCATCCATCCATCAAAGCAGTTAAAGTTTCAAAGAAAATTATTCTACTTCCATTTTTGAACTTCATAGGAACAAATATATTATCATAATTTAGCTTTGAAATAGCTCTGCTTGTTGGTTTCTTGCCTTGTTGGACTTGCAACATTGGTAACTTCTAAGCAAAGGTCTTTCCATCCACAGCTGAGTTTGAACACAACTTTTTGGCTGATCATGTTTTGTTATTACAACATTCGGCACTGAGGATAATTTCAGCATCAAATCTTCAAAAGTAAACGGATGAAATTGCATATGTGTGTCCGTTTTCAGAATGTCTGGTTAAGTGATCAAGACGAGTCGTGCAAAGAGCACTTGATGAGTTGCTATATATGATCAGCAATGAGACGTAATGTCAATGACAACTAACGGGAGAATTGCTCTACACGTGTAGACGACATATGATAACACAAAATATAATATCAAGGGACCTCAAATTCAATGCATATTGCCCTTCAGCAATTTTGACTAAGGATAACAGAACTGATTATAATGGTAGCTTAACCAAAGAGAAGATGATTACTTGTAAATCTTCACTTAATCCATTTATTAGCAAGGCTAAGTGTCACCTGTAAGATTGAGTGGGTTGGCCTTTGAATCCAAGAATGTAAGAGTTGACATGGACATTTAAGCTAATTTTTACAATATTGTCAAAAGTATTGATAAGTTATTTGCCAATTATTCTGTATAGTTTATTATCTCATACATTGTAAGAAAGATATGCCACTATTCTTGCTCTTGTACTGTGTGTATATATATGGCATTCTCTTCAAACATCATAGTACACATTATTCCATCTAAAGCTGCTCATTCGTCGAGGTATCTTATGATGCCTTAGACTCGTTTCTGGATCATCAGAGTTACTTATTATCCCCCTGTAGCCAAAACCATGCAAATGGTTCTTGCATGTGCTTCTCAGTTGGATATATGCAAATTGTTATGTATAATTTGTGTTTCATGATTATATTTACAGTTAAATTTTATGTTGTGGAGTCGATGATATCTTTTCTTGAAACCATTTATGACCAGATGTTCTATGCAGTTGACAGTTGGTTTTTTGTTGTAAATAGATTCTTGAAATAGAACATAATGTATACTTTTTTCGGTGTTCTTTCTTTCTAAAACGAGACGTATTTCTTAGTTCCTTTTACTAAGACAGCATTTGGGATTTATTTGTGCTCTTCGGATGAAGTTTGTCTTCTAACATTTCTGGCTGTGATTTGTGCTGTTTAGACAGGACTAGGCCCACAGAAGACAGCAACATGGTTCTCAAAGGTATGCCTTTTGCTTAATAAGACTTAGACAAGCAGACATCAATTGCTCAAAAACAAGAAAGAAAGAAAAAGAAAAACATACACAGACACACTAACTTGAAAACATCGTTTTGCTTTGGTTAAGGCAAGTTGATGAATTGCTTCAAGAAAAAGAGGAGGAGAATTGGTGGCGCAGACAAGAAAGAGGGCACATTGAGATGGAAGCTTTTAAGTCAGTAGACCCTTTAGACTTGAGTTACGTAAATGGGACAATAGGAGTGATGCAAGAGAATAAGGTTTCTGAAAAATACTCTGTCTCCTTAAGGTGTCCCTGGCCACGGGTGGAGCAGACTTGAGGGGGAGCGCGGGTACCCAGGCAAGAGGGCTCCGGGAATTTGGAGGGATTCGGGGAATGTGTTTGAATTTGGGTTAGGCCCCTTGCTCCAGTGCATTTTGGGTGGAACAAGATCCATCTGAATGATCCAAAATCACCCTTCAGAAGACCAGTGCAGGCACCAGGTAAAAATGGTCTCCATACAATTGCAAGGGTAATATTAACAGCCAACTATGAACATCTTTTATGTCCTTTCAGGTTCTTGGTGAGGTGAGATTTGGTAGAAACAGTACAAGAATGAGGAGATCAGCATTACTGTGACAGGGCACAGCTTGGGAGCAGCAGTTTTCTACCATAAATGCAGTTGACATTGTTGTCAATGGATACAACAGGCCCCAAGGCATGCTCCACAAGCACTGTCCTGTCACAGCTTTCGTGTTTGCCAGCCCTCGTGTTGGGGACAACAGCTTTCGTGATTTCGTCTTAAATCTGCAGAATCTTCACATTCTACGTGTAAGAAATGCCCGTGATATCGTCCCAACATACCCCTTCATAGACTATGTTGAAGAGAGAAGTTGGCCATCGACACAGATAAGTCGAGGTACTTGAAAAAGGGAACTTGGGCAGTTGGCACAACTTGGAGGCTTATTTGCATGGGGTTGCAGGGACACAGGGGAGCAAAGGGGGGTTTAAACTCGAAGTTAATAGGGATATTGCCTTAGTTAACAAACATATGGACGCGTTAAAGGATGAATTCTGTGTTCCAGTTTCTTGGTGGTGCGAGAAGAATAAAGGTATGGTGCAGCAGGCAGATGGATCATGGGTGCTAATGGATCATGAGTCCGATGATTTTTGATAAAAGAATGTCGGACTTAGTACCTGACGGAATAAAGGGAACTGACGGCATTATTGTAACGATGAAATGCACAAAAATATCAAAATCTAACATGAAATTCAAAGTATATGCATGATTTTTTCTATACAGTAAGCTTGTCGGCAAGATACGTGTAATCAGAATATTAACTGAGTGACTCTGTAATTCCTTCCATGAGAAAGGGTACCTGTATCATAGCATGTCAACTACTCATAAAAGGAGATGGCGATTCATATACACATCACTACATTGCAAAGAAAGATCTTAGAATTTGAAGATAGCACTGCAATGAAGCAATTACATACATGTTCGCATTCTAGCTCCTAGTTTACAGAATGTCTTCCCCTTGAAACAGGGAAGCCAAATTCAACAAATTTTGAAGGACTAATCCTTTAAAGTTTCAGCTATAAACCTTCAAGAAAAGAAATGTGCTTTAAAGTATATATAACAATAACGTTCAATGTGAATGACCTCCCAACTGTTGAATCATATTGAAATCCTGCACATCAGAAGATTCAAGTGTAAGCAGTTTCTTCCGGTTTCTTCAATATATCTTACTTTCTCTATTTCATTTCACTGTATATGCGCAGGCACATGAGCCGTCACTACTGCTTATCTTGCAGTGAAGCCTCGATGCGTTGGATGAGCTGGTCTGCAGCCATTGCACCCTCCTGAAAGTTGATGAATATAATTAGAGAGGTAATTAAGTAATAGTGGAAGGTTGACAAAAAGCAGAAACATAGATTAAACTATTATGAAGTATGAAGGGTTCATATGTCGGGTTAAACTTTGACCAGGAACAGCAAAAATTGCCATAAAAGTTCATCACTTTGACAATTTGATATCAACAATCTTATGGAACAGAACATGCTTGAGGTGTCCAGCCCTTTCATTACTAATACACACACACACACACACACACACACACACACACACACACAGAATAATATCATAATAAATACACAAACCTTTCAGAACTTTAACCAGCATTTAAGATATGCAATCAAACAATATCATTACTTACAAAGCGATCAAATGGTTTCCCATCCTTAAACAAAATGAAAGTTGGTAATGCCTCTATACTGTAGTCGTTTGCAATGCTGGGATATTTCTCTGTGTCAATTTTCACCACCTGGATCTTGTCAATCATTTTAGCACTAACTTGTTCAAGAATTGGAACCATGAATTGGCAAGGACCACACCTAGAAAAGGCAAAAGCAGAATTATATTCATGTAAGTATGATAATAGATTTGCATAGGCTCACCATGAAGCCTATGCAACCTGAGTGCTTTGAAGGTCTAAACTGAACTTCGAGGAGAGCAAATTTTTAAGAGATGCAAGTAAAACAAAGATAAGAGATTTTACCAAGTAGCATAAAAGTCAACCAGTACTGGTTTATCAGAATTTTCCAACAACTCATCAAAGGAAGAGAATGTCTGCTTCTTCGATGCAACCTGAGGGACGAAAATTTCATAAGCATTAATTATCATGAGATATTTTTATTTGAACCTTTTCTGTTCCAAAGTTTTGTGACAAAGAAAGCTTAAATAGTTCTAAAAAATCAATAAAGCTAGAAAGTCTAGTTACTTTATTTCATGCATTAGCTTTTCTTTATCAGTTTTTCATTTCTGGTTTTCTTTTCTTTTCACTTTTTTCTTCTTTTTCCCCCATTTTGGTGGTGGTTGGGGTTTGGAATAGTGGTTGAGAAAGCGCAAGTAGAAGTCCTCGAGGCAAAAGCAATGTGAATAACAGATATCTATTCATGAGCCATAGCGGTGCTCATGCAGGAACTTAACCCTGCCCCTTGCTATAGTTTTCACTTAAGTTGTGCAAGAAACATTGAGACAACCAACACTGCTGAACCTGTAACTTAACATCAGTCTACTTGTGCTAATCTGGATATGCAAATGTTGCAAATCAAAGTGCTACTCTTTTAATTTAGTTTATACTAAGGCTCAACCTATCTACGAGCATTATATTCTTATTTCTCAAAACTCATTGTTTGAGGTTTAACAGAAGTATGAACTCTTGGCCAAACTTAATTTAGCACAAGCACACACTTACATTTCAATGCTTAGTGGATTTATGTAAATTCACACGAGATTTGAGGAGACTTCAAGAAATAGATATAATAAAATGCTAAACAGTCAAAACTCTAGAACATCTAAAAATTCCATCTTCTTGTAGTATGTTTTGAGCATCCGGACACTTATCACGCTCAAACACAATCAACTGTAATCAGAACCTATTCCCGCAGAGCTAATTCCCGGGCAATGTAGAAACACCTGAGAGATTTCCATCAATCTTCTTGCTTTCTAAAAGTCTAACAATTCAAATAAAAGAAACAAAATAACATACATCTCCAGAAAAAGGTCAATCATTCCTCCAGTTTTGGTCAATTTGTTCGAACATCTTCTACAACATAAATTTTCACCATTTTGAAACACAAAACAGCGAATATAACAGTATTAGAACAACTAACAGACCTATCCACACGAAAAAAATATATAAAAGAACAAAACCCAAAAGCTTCCTAACATCGACATAGAACACGAATTCAAAAGAACAACAAATTGACCAGAACCAGAAAAAAAAAATTCAACAAATATTTGTCTGAAAAAGAACAAATAATTACCAGGGTAAGCGTTCTCGGGCGGTGCTTAGACTTGAGGCAATGGTTTCCAATCCCGGAAATCCGGAGCTGAGTGGGGAACTGAAGAGAGGAGAAGTTCGCCAGCTTAGAATTGGCGAATGAAGAAGACGGGGAAGTTGTAGCGACCATTCTTGGGACCGCCGCCGCCAGGGAAATCGCCATTTTTTCTGCTTTAGTTTTGTCTTGTTTTCAGAGGCGAGGAAGTAAAAGAGGCAAACGCCAGAACAAGAAACGAGAAACTTGGAGATAACAAATTCAATCTCTCAGTATGCATTCTTAAACAGGAATCAACATTTGACGGAAAAAGAAAAAAAATGAAGAATTGGAATGTGGTCTGGCGTGTGGATTAAAATTAAATGATGACGGAAAACCCAATTTTGCACGAGAAAGCAATATAAAAAAAATCTAATATTTTTCTATATCTAATTTTTTTTTATTTTTTTGTTTTTGCATTTTATTTTATATAATCGTAATTGCAAGTTGCTTGATTACAGGCTAAAGACTTTAGGAATAGATTCTTGGCTTCTACGCGATCAGGATGTATGATTACAAATTATATAGTAGTACACCATATGTTAATTGTAATACACTTATTATGTGATTATGTATAATTCATTAAAAAATGATCAATTAAATTACACTTATTCTGTAATTTGATTTCATCAAACCTGATCCGGCAAAAACTTTTCCTGAAACAAAGACCATTCCGTTGCCTACAATGGATCCTTCAAGAGGTTTGAGATTTAAGTGACAACAAACTTGCACGAAAACTTCAGGACATCACGTAAAAGGTAATTCCTCATTTGAGTCAGCGATGGAACAATCATTCGGTTACAGTACAAGGATATCGGGTGTCCCCAATCTAATCCCATGCTAAGGCAGAAACACTCTATCTGAAGGCGCTTTCGTGCGCCATTTTCACTCACAAACGTACATATACCTAAATGTCCATCTCGTGGAAGAATCAGTCCCATGAACTAATATGCATCAGCCGTCGCTTGTCAATGTGAAGGCAAGAAGGACCAGAACAATGGTAAAGAAAATGGTTGCACCAGAAAACAACCACATTGCTCGACTTCCAGGTTTCTGGCTAACCTGGCTGCTCAACTCCACCTCTTTAAGAAGTTCCCTTACTTCATCCATGTCAGAGTCTTTTGCTGCTTTTATTAGTCTGTTTTGAATTTTCTCAAGTTTATTCAGTCGCCTGGCTCTGGACGTGTCCTTGATTGGCCAGAACAGGCTGGTCATCTTCCACAAATAGATACCCATGTAGATGGCTACAATGCAGTCCACGCTATAATGGTGGCGCTCCCGGATTTCTCGTTGTGCACTGTGCATCACCAGCATCCAGATTAGAGCGGAGGAAAACCCTCCATAAGCTTCCTGCAAAATAAACATTCGGAATATTTATTTGTTGCGGGATAATATTGGGAGTTTGAGTATATGCTATTATATGATTGGAGAAAATTTGTATGTTTTCAGATACCGTCCATGCCATAGCTGTCAAGACTGCAACAAGCATGTGGCCACTGTACAGTAGGTCATTGCACCCGCCTCCAGCTTTTTTCAGAAGATTGTACCATGAGGAAGATCCCTCAGAAGCAGTAGGCCGCAGAAAATCAGCGAGAAAGTCCATATTTCCCCAGTTTGGTTGGAAGTCGGTCTCGTATTCCCCCGCCACAGCTGAAAGAAAGCAGAACCAAGTCAACAACAGACTTCACAACAAGTGCTAAAATTGTTTGTCTGTTACATTAGAGAAGATGTGTATATTGGCAAGCTTTGATTGTCCATGTCTGTGTGTGTGTTGTGTGTGTGTGTGAGAGAGAGAGAGAGAGAGAGAGAGATACCATATGCTACATCAAGTTGAATAATACGACGAATAGCATTAGAATCGGTAGCATATGGAACATAGTATTTTTGAGCCCAAGGATGTGGATGTGGAGGCACTTGGAATCGAGCTGATGCACACCATGGACGTGGCGAGGGCAGAATTGTGGATATAAAGGCTATTGCCCGAAGAAGCCGCCCAATACCCATGGTGAATATATATCTTGCAGCTAGGCCTAGACCAGGGGCTTCAACCGAGTTGTACAAAACTGAGAAAGCAAGCATTACAAACAACATCAAGAAATGGTGCAATCCAATTATCCCTGCTCTCAATATATCGACCAATACTTGAGGTAATTTCTCATTCAGTGACAGCAGCAGCCACTGGCCAACATCAGGAAGAGGTGGTGTACCACTGTCAAAATTTGCAACCTCATTAAACATCCAATTAAAAGAGTTCTTCTTTGAAATAATAGTTCAAAGTGGAGATCATTTGTCAAACTTTCATCAGTCTACAATCCCTACAACATTACATTATGGGACACTGACTAGAACTCTCCATTGACATCATCTAAAGGGATATAAACAAAAGAAATAACAAATGCACTATATATCTCAAAGAGGCATATAACAGAAGTTCATCTGAAACTTCAGACTTCAGACAATGACTGAAGCATATAAGAGGCATAACATCTTTCCTAGTAAGCTATAAGTTCCTTTCTTGAGCTGCCTCTAATTATCCCCGAACTGAGTATGCAACACTTATTCAGGTCCCCCACTTAATCCCTTTCTATGAGACATTGTATATTTACACAGCATTTTCACTTCTAATGTAACAGAACAATGCCAAAAGGTGCAAATAGAAAGTCAGCTCATGCCTGTTCATAGAGAGACATCAACTCCATTTGAACATCTTCAAGGAAGCAAATGAAGTTCTTGTACTCATCACAGTTGCTATTGTGATTTTTCAAAATTAAGAGGCAGGCGGTTGTCTTTTTATCTTTTTTCTTGTCACTATAACAGACTAATTTAGAGTTATTGAAAGAATCTCAACCAAGTTGAGAATTCGAAAGTTTAAAATGTATTTTTTCACTTGCTTCGTCTAGCAATGAGATGATTTTGGGACCATTTTTACTTTCTTACATAACAAACCCATGTTAATGCACAGACAGATCCACTTTAGCAAACATTAATTTCTCCTCTGTTCAAGAAATAAATGTCATAGTTTTTCAATTAACATTGTTCTATTTGTGGTTATCAGAGCAATTTGCTGATCCCAATCCTCAATTAAGGTAACTTAAAATGACAAAACATTAAATAGGAGTAAAAAAAAAACTTCAAGATTTCAAAATCTCAGATAGTTAATCGATCTAAGTTAAACACATTACTTATTTACAAACACAAATCTCAGATGCAATCAATAAAATCCCATCTCAGATTACACGGAAATCTATGTAGCAGACCCTTGTCCCAAAAACAGCAATAATCACATAGAGAAACTGCAGAAAGCCCCAAACATCCATCAACAACTATAATGAAAGAATCTTATCTAGGTATACATACTTGTGCCAATCAAGGCCAAGAACAGCAGTAACAGAGCGAACTGAAATCGCTTCAAAGAGAAGAGCAGAAAGCATAAAAAGTATCGAAAGAATGAAAGGAACAGCTGCCCTCAGCTCCAACAGCCAGTGCTTGTAAAATGGGACACGAATTACGACGGCAATAGCGAGCCCCGCCCAGACAGCTGGCTGCAGGCGCTCGTGCCACGCCGGCGACAGGTGGCGGAGGTAGTCTATACCCACGTAGGCTATAGCAACAATCCCCAGGCCGGCGGATCCCCCACGGCGCCTGGACATCGGCGGCGAACGCATTTATGCTTGTGCGATTGGAGGAAAGCAAGTAGTAAGTAGAATAGTTGAGAAGTAGAAAGTAGAAAAAAGCTCCCCAACTCAGATTATATGTTTGTACTTCACTATACTTTTTCAGTTATTTTACTTTAATCTGAAAGAGGTCTACTCTATTTTTGGTGTATCCATTTATCTATACAAATATATAAAGAAAAATATCTCTACACTCATAAATAACCGTTTGTACTAATTTTTTTGTAAATTCAACAATACCCTTAGTAAAAAAATAACTAACTTTTTCAATTTTTTAAAATTTATATTAATTGAAAAATTATTATTTTTTTCTTTCTTGCTTTTTGTTAATAGAATATAATGATTTATATATATTATTCTTATTTATAACATATTTTAATGCGTGAAATATTATTTATTATATGTATGTAAAAATAACGTGCTGCAACTGTTAGTATATATATATATATATATATATATATATATATATATATACATACGAGATAATTCTCTCTCTCTCTCTCTATATATATATATATATAAAATTTTATTATAATTACACATAAACTCTCTGTACTTTGATTTACATATCGATGTTGTTACATGTAGGGGTGTTCAGTTCGGTTAACTGAACCGAACCGAATTCGGTTCACTGTTTTTAAAAATCGAAAATCGATCGATTCAGTTAAAATCGAACTCAGTTTGGTTTTTTCGGTTATTTAACTGAAAAAACCGAATTTCTTAAAAAATTAATTATATTATATTTATATATATATAATATGTTATATATTATAATAATAATCTATATAATATATATATATATATATATATATATATATATATAATATATATATTATATTATAATTAATAAATATAAATATATACATACAAAGAACAAATTTGGTTTTCGATTCGGTGCGATTAACCGAACTTAGAAACCGAAACTGAACTGAAAATTGAATTTTTCTAAAAATAAAAACCTAAATTTTTTCGATTTGATTCGGCCGGTTTAAAAATTTGAAACACCCTAGTTACATGTTGACTTATTACAAGTCTGAATTATAACAAATTCATTTTAATTGACTTATTACACTTTTTTTTTTTATATCAAATTACCTTTATAAGAATGATGATATATACTAATTTTTTTACAATCAAAATAAATGAAAATTCATATTTATCCAATTTATTACAACTTAAGCACGTGAATATCAGGACAGTTTGGTTAATATAAAATTTGTTCGAAAGTCAATAATACATCAATCAGATTAAATATATGAATTTCTCTTTTTCTTTATTTAACTAATATCAATCAGACTAATATCAACAAATTCAATAAATTTATTTATTAAAACAAAAAAAAAAAACCTTTGTGTAATATTATCAAACTTTAAGGAAATATAGTATAATTATCCTGTATATATTTGTAATATTGAAGAGCACCTTTTGAACCTCTCAAATTTTTATTTATATTTTTTAAATATTTGGTCAAATTTTATTTTCGATTGTAACTTGTTTTCTTTATCTAGTCAACTTCCACATTATTTTCTTCTCACATTCTATTTTTCCTATTTTTTAAAATTATTTCACTCTTTTTACTTTTTGCCTCCCTTCTTTAATCTCTACATTTCTTTGTTTCTCAAGAACTTCTTATGCCCATTAGTTAATATTTTTTGTTTATTTAATTAATTTTATTATTAATTATACACATTATGCCGTACACACTAGTGTATGTATATATTCTTCATGTGAGTTATTACTACATTGAACTTAGGTAAAGTTTTGGTATTGCTGAATGTGGACTTAGGAATGATCCGGGACAATGACTCCAAAATCGGATCGGACCGGACCTGCCAGTTTGATTAAAGCCATATATTCGGTTCGGGTTGGACATATAAAGTTGAAGGACTTCATCATCGGAATAAAAGAAAAAACATTTCAAGAACCAGAAAACCAAAAATCATATAAAGAACATCATCAGCTGTCTTTTGTTGGTTGTCGGATGTTACATCTTACATCTATATATCTCAGGTGCAAAAATTTAGGGATAAATTGGCCATCTTCTCTACCACACAACCAGTGTATCATACTAATCAAATACCAACACACAAAAAATGAATTGAATAACAGATGATGCCTATTTACAAATGCAAACTTGTACTATTGAGAGTTATAGTTCAAGAACCACAAGGCAAGCAGCACAATCTCCCAATCTGAATGAAGAGTCGTTGCAGAGGGTTTGGGCCGTCGTCTTTCCCTAAAGAAGGTGCTGGCAATGGCAGCTGGGGCGGCAAATGGCGGTGAAAAGCGTCTACTGCAGTTCCAACACCGTCTTCGTTCTGTATGCATGCTGCTAGTTCCGTTGCTCGAGATTTCACCTGGAGAACTCAAATTTCGAGATTCAGGGTGCGGAAACGACCTAGTTTGTTTAGTTATTTTTAGAACTTTGTTGGGTTTGGGTACATACCTCTGGCTGGAGCATGAATCTTATAGCTTCTGAAAGGGATTCGATGTTGAGTTGTGATATGGGGATTGGGGCTGGTCCGAGGCCTTTATGGTAGATTCTTTCTCCCCAGAAAAATTGATCTCCAAAGAATGGAACGATGGTTGTCGGACACTGCATTTGCACGGATAAGAAGTGAAATGTATATGTTATGAAGTTTGGCAAATGGGATGCAGGTTCGTCAGCTTTTTTCATAGCAGAACATAGTGTTCTAAGAATGTTGAGGAAAGGAAACCTACCCCTGCTTTTAGTCCCGTTGCTGTGGTTCCAGCTCCGCCATGATGGACCTTCAAATGTATTTTTAGCCAGTGGATCAGTATATAGAAATCACATTTCTTGGCTACAATGTATGTGTATTACATGTTTCAAAATAATAGACGATCATCATAGGTCTGCCAACAAAAGGGATAACCGCATAGGCAGGCATCACCACCAAAACACACAAACACTGAGGAAACAACCAGTCATGAGGACAATCCACAAGAAGGAAAACATTATCAGGAAGTTTCGAATCTGCAACAGACAAAAAAGAGAAACAAAAGTTCTTAGAAGAACAATCTCAGCAAAAGTTTGTTCTGTAACTAATAATTGGGAAGAAACTCATGCTTTCAAACAGTGTCTGTATCAGGAGAATTTCATCTGGCAGAGGAAGAAGAGCAATAAATTGCAAAGACGGCAAAAGAAACTTACAAGTACCAAGGTCTCCCCACCCTCGATCAATTATTCCTCTTTGGCCAGTGTTTTTTAAAGCTTCCAAAATGATTTCTGTAGTTTTGTTCGAGTCTCCAGAGGCTTATCAAGCAATCAAATAGATATAGTTAATAAACTTAGCTAAACTCTTGAAAAATAACAACGGAAAGGAAATAGCACCATAGCCGCTGTGAACGAGGTCAAGATATGATCATTCTTCAACTTTCTGCTTTGCACTTGGAAAACAAATTTTAAATCATGAGACTAATTCCCATTGTATAATATTTCATTCCAACACTTGCTGATTTATTTTTTTTCCTTTTCTCTCACACAGTTTTCACGCCAAGAGGAAAGACAACTATTTCAATGCATAAATACAGTAGATGAAAACATAGTTATTTCAGAATCCAAGAAACCAATAGTACATAATTGAGTAAAATGAGAAATATTTTATTAATCAAAACCAGCATACCATGCTTCCAAACCCAATATAAATAGGTGGAGCTCCCTTTTGTATCCACTTGACAAATTCTTCGGGTGGTTGGTACTTTGATCCAAGGTTCAAAAAGCAGTAACCAACAACATCAACAAGAGGCCCCAGTCTGCAAATAAACAATAATGAGTCACGTGCTTAGATTTGATAAAGATCATTCGATGGGACGCAGGTGCATATACATGTTTGCATATGCAAACAAAGATCTTGTTAACGGAAAGCTAGCCTGAGCAGGAGCTTTTATCAACACAAATCGGCAGAAAATATCGAAGGAAAGTTAATGGAAAGAGGTCAATCAAATGAGAAAAATGAAAAATGGTATCATGATGTATGAGTATAATTTCCGCAATTTACATCACAAAAGTTCATTGAGTAATTAAATGGACGAGCAACTGAAAGATGATCTACCAGTTGGCTTGGGCACAACATGGGGACTCCACATATAGCCTGTCGGAAGATGAGAAATTGAGCCATGATAAGTGCTGAAGTATGCAATAGGGGGAAGCTTCAGCTTATTTTTCCTGAAGTCATTAATATGTCCTCTTATGCCCCACCATATCAGTAAATCCACAAGAATATACGAAAGCTGGATTGAGCAAGAAACATGACAGAGCATAATTAGGGAATCCAGTTGAGTTATCTAAATTGAAGAAGAAAGATCATCTCAGAATAATTGAAACATACCAATATCCTGCACTTTGAGGCACACGTGCTAATGGGTGAGGAAATGCATATGTAGCCTGTCTATTCAGCACATGAGTAAGTATTTTTCTTTCATCTGCTTTTAGTAAAGAGAAAGGGTTCATTACAAAATTTAACAGAATAGATATCCAAAACTCTACAAGAAGTTTATTAATAATATAGAGATGTCAGTTACTGAACCAAATGAATTAGCTCTGGGTAATGAAGTTCCCCAAACAGGTACTATTCTTCAAACACAGGTTTTCTTATAAACTCATTCTACGCATCAATAAACTCAGTGCTTAGCAGAATAAACTAATTACAGATCCAAACAAAAAGGAGAAGCAACAGTTTAAGCTTACGTCCAAGGCATTGTGAAGAAGATGTGCAAGGGAACACCGAGGGCTTCAGCTACATGTGCATGTCCTGGAGTCAAGAATATGAACTTGCTTAGGACTGAATGGATCATGCTTTTTGGAAGTTAACTTTTAGTGAAACATGATTAAATGATAAAAGTTTCAGAATGGTACTAAATAGAACATCAAAAGTGGTGTCTCCTTTTTGTAGGTTCTTAGTTCTAGAGCTGCTTGAGGTAATCAAGTAGAAAATAGAGTTAAACTACAACAGTTGGAGCATATATAATTTGCAATAACTAACCATAAGCAGGAGGATTTGCAATGATTGCTTGAGCCCTGAAAGGTTCACCAGTTATTGGGTCTGGTTCTGTGCATGCTGGAAGGAGAGATTCAATGATGGCCTTTATTTGTTTACGTTGTATAGAAATTTCTCCGGGTGATGATGGAATAAGACCTTTATTTCTGGCCATATCTACAGTTTCATTAAATACATCCAGTCAAGAAAGGGTCAGAATCATGAATCCTACATAAAATTCTGGAAACGCTTCCAACTTTGGAGACTGCATTACTTGGAATCTTAAGGTGATAGTAGGTGACACAGAAGAAACAAATCATGAATCTATATGATGTGCCACTGTCATAAGAAACTTGGTGAAATAATGCATAATGGAGAGGATAAAGGATTTGTTCTCAGGAATTGCCAAGGTCACAGAGGATAACATTCTATGTTTTCAGTTACACTTTTCACAATGATAATATACTGCATTGTGGATAGTTTTCAGGAATGTATATGCATGTTGAGGACCTCTTACATCCAGCCAAAACACGAGGATCACCGCCAAGTGGGTAGAAATCTACCCCAGCTGACTTCACGAATCCACGGAAGTTGGAGTGAGTTGCCAACCTTACATGATGACCATATTCCTGCATTCAGATATATATGGCAGTTAGATATCAATAACATATTACTGAAAAGATCTTAAGGAAAATATCATACAAAACATATTATGAGAAGAAAAAAATCAGAGTGGCCAATATGCAAGCATTAACAGCATCTATTTGTCAAATTCCTAATTTTTGAAACAAGATAAGAAGATGCGGAGATAGATTCCTTCACAATTGAGGTAAATTACACCTTCCCTGAGCTCAAAGTCATCTTACAGCTAGCCCTTTTATGCTTTTATCAATCTTGAAACATATCTTACTTATCCGATTGTAATTAGCATTGAATGCCAGATTTAATTCGCAAAAAACCTCCAGAATACAAGGAAGCTAAAATCACGCTACCTCACAGATACAGACAGTTGATGATTGTCTAATTTGAAAGAGAACTTACACAAGGTAATAAACAATTCAAAACTGGATAAAAATAACTTGACTTCATGCACTCAGGAATGGCTTACCTGAAGTCTCCTTGCCACAGCCAGGAAAGGCTGAACATCTCCTCTTGTTCCAACTACAAGCAGGGCAATCTTTAGTTTTGGAATTGATTTGTTGTAATCAGTTGTGATATAATCAACAGTAGAAGGGATCCCATCGACTGGATGAAGCTCTAGTAATTCAGACGTTACAGGAGAATCCTTAGTGAGGTCAACCTCCACTGTCCCATCATTTTGGATTTTCACCAAGTTCACAATTAAGTTTTTCTGGGTAATAGCAAGGGTTTAATATCAAACAAATTTGGCCACAATCTTCTCAATTTTAAATCTAAGCAACAAACATGCATCAACTTCATGTTCTGCCTTAGAAACTTAAGTGCTCTTTGTAAGGCCGAGGATGTAGTAAATGGCAACAAAAGAATTCGAGAGTGGCATCCATGAACAAGAGCGTTGCAAATTGCAGTGGCAGCTTAACAGTTTGAGGATGGATCATCACAGTGAGGGCAGAAATAAAATTTCCTTTTTTTCATCTTTTCAGATGACAATATCAAATTATATTTCTGATGCATGCATGATCATAAATATAACAGTAATAGTATTAACAAAGCTGACATGCTGCAGTTCATATATAACATTGTTACAGAAAAATGGTTTTCCAACTACAATAAAAGACAGTTCTGCCAATATAATGTGAAACATGTAGGCATGGCTTTTGCCTGACACAAACCACTAAAAGGAATGGCTGAAGGAAACTAGAACCATATTTAGGAAAACGTGGTAGATCAGTTTTGATAGGTCTATGCAATATTATATCGCTTGCTGATGGCAATATGATAGAGGTAAATTGAATAGTATATAAAGGGAACATTTAATTCTGAAGAGAATTCTTCCAGTTAGGAGATTTTCTACAATACTACATATATCCAGATATTGCATAGCCTATAAATAAAATGCAAGGTTTAGGAGCACAATGGCAGCCTTAAAGAGAATGTTCTAACTGTGAAAGTCAAAGAGAGATGAGATCTCCCAACAATAATAAGTCAAGGAAACAACTATGTTCTCTCCAGACTCACCATTAGTGGATTACAATTTCATTCTAGGTGTCATAAATTCCTCCATGAACTTAAAGCCGATTAACTGTTAGTTCCTCTATCACAGAATGAAAGCTGATTGCATATTTGGAGTCTCTCGGTCAAGCTGAACTCAGGAGATCACTTTGCCCAAAAAGTAAACTGATGGGGTCAATATACACAACAATTTTCTTTTATTTAGAAGAAAAATTAGCTCACGGAACCTATCTTTTATGGATTTTTTCCTTGCTCTTACGCATTGATCTTTATCTACTTTTAGATTTAGCTGTGAAGTATGGATGCAAATATGAGAGCTTGACTCGACATTTCGGGTTCTTATGTTTCTCCTGGCAATAACTTCACCAACTTTGCTGGTACAGGGTTCTGTTTTCCCAATTCCCATTTACCAATCTCCACTAATGCATTGGCAAAACCAACTGCATACATTGCATCTTTCGTTAAATAGCCTTCTCTTCTAACTCTTCTGTTATATCTATATCCTTGTGTTCCGAGTAGTTGTGTTTCTGATTCTTAGAAACAAAAAGGAGTGTGAAGACTGATAAACCCATTTTTCTCATTCAATACACTTCAACAAGAATTTCATGTTCTGTTTGCAAAGCACGTAAATTTCTAGAGTGTCGAATCAACTTCGAATCATGATGCTATGATAAGAATAAAGGTACAGGAGCAATAATTTCTCCCTCAGGCAATTCTCGAACAACGTGATAATGGATTAGCAATCCCCAGAGCAAAAGAAATCCAAGATATATGCCACAGAGGAGTCATTCAACCAGAATGCACCTTAAACAAATTAACAGTAGCACAGCAAAATGTAAACAGTGCATGAAAAAGGGAAGCATAAACCTATCTGTTGAATATAAAAAACAAAACCATATTCAAAAAGCATAAATAGGCAAGGAAATTGAGACATTGAAACAACGTGTTTCACCTTCTCACGTTCCGAGAGTCTGTCCAATTTTAGAGCAGGCAACGGACTACCCCACCTCTCAGTCATAGACCTCGAAAAGGCAGCATCCTGGTTTTCAAGAAAGAGATTTCTGTGCACAGGTGCTGTGATGCAGTGGTCCAAACCTTAAGATGACATAGGCTCAAGTATAAATTCATCGTGTAACAGTCAACAAATGGGATACGGAGTAAGAAGAAAAGCACAAATTGATAAGTTGAAAGCTTTAAATTTATCTTCTGAATTTCCACATCTGGGATAGAGGATCGATAAGTGTAAAGAAAAAGTATGAGCACTCACCTCGTCGCACTTGAGGTGATGAACTAAGACTGGGATCTCTCAACTGAGAAACCTCACAACAGACGAAGACTGCAATAAATTCGTCCTTTGATGCTTTGCTTCAGGTGTCAAATATAAATCAGAATGCTCATTTATAGACTGATTATCCAAGACAGCTAACATACTCGTCTTCTGTTCTTTTAGACCATCTGGTCCGGCATCACAACTTCGATTGAGATCAATACTTGGCACTTCTGGTAAACTATCCCCCTCGTGCTCTGCGCCCCTAGACGTGGCAGGAGACGAATTTGTTTGTAGTAGTGAATCATAATCATTAATATGGTCTATACTCTTAGAGACCTCCTGAATACTTTCTACTCCATTTCCTAAAATTCCTGGCCTCTCACCAGTCCCATGGCTATCCATTTTCATCCAATTTTCTCTGAAGAAAATTGAATTCCTTCAGCAACTACTACTTGAATTTGAACAGAATTTCACAGCTTCAGACCTCTGCATAAAAGATTACCATGTATTTCAACAATTCATAAGAAGAGTAAGCACAATACAAATTCAAAAATCCCATAACTACAACGCTTCACATAGAAGCAACTCGACCTAAAATCCTCAAAAGTTCTCCAAGATTTTTCACTGAAAATGTGAAGTAGCACATGAAAAATCATGGTGACGCAATGGAAGGCGGCTATTAAAAACTGCGAAAAAGCTTAGAACTTTGTGACTTTACACAGAGAAAATACCAACCAAACAGACACCTACCACTCCACTCCACGTGCTAAGTGTTCGGTAAAGACCGGAACCAAAGGAGAAGAAACTCAACAAAGGTTCACACTTTACAAGGCATCAACAAGAATTCAGATACAGAAACTGTAAGAACCAAGAAATCGGCAAAAGACTAACAAAAGCCATAGCTTCACAATGAAAATTCAAGAACGGGGCAGCCAGCGGCAGATAAAACGTGCAAGATTTTCAGTTACTAGCATAGCATACAATAAAGACTCCGAAGTCCGAACAACTCGGTAAAAACGAACCCATTTCTCACTTTTCGAAAGTTCATTCAGACAAAATAGAAAGAAGAAATTTTGTTTAATAAGGGAAACCTTTTGCACAAGAAATTTGCAGCTCTCTTGGTTTTCGAGGAAACAGAAAGTGGACTTCAAGACTTTATTAGGATATATGGGGGGTTTTCACCAATTGGTTGTGGGGCTGCGAACCAAAAGTACCATATTACAATAAAGGGTGGAATTGGCTGGTTTAGTATTTGGATGGTCCTATATATATTAAACTCAGGATCCAGCAAAGGTTTTACTGGTCAAAGCCCAATTAACATTAAAGAAATCAAGAAATAGGTGGTGGGAAAACGAGATGCATATGGGAAGACTAAGGAAGAGAAGGAACGAAGAACAATTTCTTGCAAATTAAGCAGATTGACTGGAAACAGCAAATGGAATGATGATATCACACACACACACACAGAGAAGGTGGAAATGTTTATTATGGAAATAAATTATCTAGCTGGCACTGGCAAGATTCTGAGCGCTTGGTGATGGGAGATATGGGGCTAAAGCGAGCGAGAGATTCGCATGGGAACTGTGCAGCAACGAGAATATTCAATGTGGGAATTGTTCGGTGAGGACTCAGTAGTGAGATATGTGTGTGGTCAATCATGTGAGGATGGCCTACCTACTCATAACATTTTTTTCAGATTCGTTTGGAAAATTTCATATTAGAAAGAATTGCAAATCATTCAACTTTCCATTGGAATTATATTGGTGTAATATTTAATGGATTTTAAATTTTTTTGATAAGAATTATTTTATAATATTTTAATGCAAGTTCTCACATAACGTACAACGATGGCTTGAATTCATAATTTGGAACTTGTCTGTCTGACATCCCACACGTTTGAGAATACTCGAATTCATGAGGTTGAACTTGTTGATAGACTCCAACTTTAACTGTTAGGATAAAACATCATTAGTCACCCGAAATCTTCTTAAAGTGCATAATATTAGAAAGAAACAATAGAGATTCTTTTTCATCTGATTGGAATCAAACTGATGCAAATTATATAGGACCAGAGGCTTCAAGATTGTTGCAAGATTCTTTATATACGTGATCTGAACAATGGTCTCGGCTTAGAATTGATTCAGGCTGATCAAGACTGAACATCATGAAACGTTAATTGACATGGAAGACCAACCTGAAGACATTACTATATATTCATTTGTTATCTCCAAACACACAATGTTTTACATCAAAACACACACACACACACACACACACAATGTAACATATACACCAGATAATCATCATAGGATTCTTTACAAATGAAAGAATAACTGTACAAAACTACAATTAACTTCGTCTTCTGTCCTGATCATTTTTCCACGAAAGCCTTGGAAATTTCGTCTACCACAAGAGCTCTAGCCCGATTAATCGTAACGAGGCATAAATACACATGCTCTTCCAGCTCCTCCACTTGTTTCCTGAACCCAAATTCATACTTCTTGATCTCCTTCAAGACTTGGATCAGAGAGAGTCTATCTTCCCTCCTCTCCAAACAGAAATGAATCAGTTCCTTGTTGTGTTCGATCTCATCGTGAAGCCGTGCCACAAGTCTACTTATTGTATCAAAATCCCTGTTCAAGATATACGCACCCTTTGCGGCCACATCCAGTTGACCAACAACTTTCTTCAACAATCCATACTTCAGAAATTGAAAAGTTTGAATCTTTCTCTTCAATGGTTTCACCGGCAGGCTGAAGAGGGCCGGACCCATGAGCAGCACCGTGAGAGTATGCACAGCTAGAAACATGGCTGCCGCAGCTGCTAGTCCACAGGCTGCCGCTACACATACACCGGAAGCCTTGTTGAAGAATTTGATCATTTTAATTTTTCTTGCCACCCTTTTCCTCTTTGATTTCAAGTGCTGTAAAACCGACGAGTGTTTTTGGTGGATGTGCTTGAAATCTTGTTTGGAGAAGGGGTTGTTGAGAATAATGCAAGAACGGAGCTCAGAGATAAGGCAGCTGAATTCATCTGAAGAGTAATCATGATCATGATCAATGGCGTCAATGAGTTGATGAATGAATATGTAATCAGATTGAACTTGGTTCAAGCTTTTGAGAAGTTGGCTGCAGAATTTCGAGGCTTCAGCACTGATATTGAAGTAATTGAAGAGGAGGGATTTTAGATGATCAGATGATTTGTCTGAGAAAACAACGGCTGATTCAAGAAGTGCTGTGATAGTTTCTTGGCCGGGGTCGAGAAGAATCTCCGAGAGCCTGGCATTGGAGTTATAAGCTGGTGACGACGACGGCGACGGCGACGGCGACCCGTTTACCAGCAACTGAACTTTCAAGAAGAAATCAGCAAAGGATTTTGTCCGAACCGCGCAAAGATATTCCTCGTTCACATTAGTGCTTCTACGATGACACAGTTTCGCCTTCTGCTTATCTGCAACCAAAACTCATAATCAGTTATGCAAATATATATACATTAACCCGGAAATTTGATCTGTTGATTTCCTCAAGAACACAAGCTACCTTCCTTGATGGATGAAGTTCTGAATCTTGCCCACATCTTCAGATTCAAACGCAGAAGATGTTTTAATTCTTGCTACTCATATTGAAGTGAAACAGCTTCAACTTCAATTGGAAGAATTAGCTAGGCATATAGACTTGCCAGTTTCTGACAACCATGCAAGAAGAGGTAGATTCTTCCTTACTACACCTACTAAGAGATCAAAGTTAATAGAGGTGCTTAGCTATAAGCTCATGAAATATTATGACAATGCATACTTGATCGATCACGTACTTATCTGCAAATGATGATCAGCGTAACCGTTTAAAGTGACTGAGAAGGCCGTTTAAGGTTTCTGCTTCACGTCATCTGTTCTAGATATATATACGTGCAAATAGGAAATTCTTATCCAAAACGAGTTTGGTCAATCAGAACCAATTATATAGCATGTACAATTTATGTAAATGACGTACAATTCAGAAAAAATGATCAATCATATAACAAGTGTATTACACTTACTCTTTAATTGGTCTAATTCGACAAATTAACTTGATTTGGGTACTCTGGTGCTTATTGTCTCTACTGATCCTATGGAGGCTTCAATAAAACCGCTGTTCACCTCATGTATTTCATGGCTACAACATACGTATAACTACTCCACGTGGCATCTACCCATTCATGACAGTATACGTATAAGATTATTATTTCATGCAAGAAACCTCACCCCAGTTATTAATTTTTTTCTGTCAAGCCAACAAATACAGACTCAAAGATCCATGCGTGGAGGGTTCGTTTTGTATTCTTTAATTAGCAAGAGAGAGCTCCAAACTTTAACAAACTACTTTTATAATAAAATCATAATATTTGAGCCCTTTTATTTTATGATATGAATTATTTGGGTGACACGACCAAAAAAAAATCTTATATTAATTATATGGGAAAAATGCAATCCGCCCCTTATGATATTGCAAATTTACGAATTACCCCTATAAAAAGTAAATGGAGCTTAGGAGAAATTTCTTGAATAATTTCATTTTAAGATGATCACACGCCTTCAAATATTGACACTGCATGCAGATATATACTATAAAAATCGGAGGGTGTGATCTCTCTCAGACTCAAAATCTTGGAAACAAATAAAAAGAAATGACACGTGGAAATTTGCAAGAAAAATCAATGCAAAACTAGATCAAAGAAAAAGTTGATCATTGCATTATATTCTTGTGCAATTAACATAAGCAATTTGATTTAATAATACATTTGAACATCTGATGGACCCTAAAAGCAATGATTAAATTTTACATAATAGTTGTGATGTGTTTATTTTTTCTTTAGATTAATTTGTTTACATTAAATATATATAAAAAAAAAAACCTTCGATATAGGTTAATAAATCTTAATCCTCCGAATATGTGATCTATTAGGTAAGAAATTACAGTTCTTATAAGAACACACCAAAAAGAACCTAATAATAGCCATGATGTTTAAGTCAATAAGGTTGTATAGGAGAAAAATGTTCTAATTCAAATTTAATTTTTACTTGAGTCAATTATAAGATAAGTCCATATGTATTTATATATGTAATAATCAATAACAATGCTAACAACAACACTACTACTACATAATATATTAAATTCATCCATCATCAAATTATTGGAAAAAAATACAATTTATCCCCATGTGATATTGTAAATGTACAAATTATCCCTATGAAAAAAATTTAGTAATTTACCCCCGATATTTTTTAAAATACAATAATTTATCCCTTGTGTTTTTAAAGGTGAAGCAATTTACTTACCTAAACAGGGGGTTAATCGCTTCATTTTAAAAAACACAAGGGGGGGGGGGAATTGCTATATTTTTTTTTTATAAGAATATATTTACTCATTTATAATATTACATAAAAAGAACTTCATTAAACCATCAAATTATTATTTATATATAAGTTGAAAATGAGTGTTCCCAGTTTCTTAAACCATATGTTTTCTCAAAGAAGGATCATCTCAACATCAACAAACTTTCGAAAATTGAGGATTTGGTATTAATTGGTAATATGATCAAAGGAACTCATGATTACAATCTCTTACCAGACATGGAGGAATAACGTGACTGCATAATCAGGTGGTGGTACGTGGCGGGCCGCCGCTATGATGGTAGTTGCATGCAACTTCTCCGGGTTGTTAATATGCTATTTTTAGAATAGTGTTTCTTCCCAAGGTATCTTTGATTCGTCATCTAAAAAAATTTGTTTTCTGAAAATATCCAACTCCTTTTAGTTTGGACCGGCATGGGCTTTGCAGGGCTTAGACGATATAATTTGGCCCATAGTGTTACCATGGGTTGTAATATTTCTATACAGTAATAATAATACAAGTACGAGAAAATTACACTTTTAAGCGGAAAATTTAATATTTTTTAATTTTTTAATGCACATAATTTTAAAATAATTCCGAAAATGAGAACTTGATATGTTTAGTCCTCTGCTTTTTGAAAATTTTAAAATTCTCAAAATTAAGAAGATTCAACACATTTAATCTTGTGTTTGATAGGATTTGTGGGTTAAATGCGTCAAATTTTCCTTATTTTGAGACCAATTCAAGAAATTGCAAAGCAACAAGACTAAATGAGTCGAGTTTCTTAATTTTGGAACTATTTTAAAAATTACGTAAAGTAGATAACTAAAAGTATTAAATTTCTATCTTGTTGGACTAAAAGTGTTATTTTGTGTATAACTTTAAGTTATTGTCAATTTGTCATGGATCTATGATTTTTAGAATCATATTCGCATGCTCTAACTTTTCTTTCCTTTTTTTTCTAAATTTAAATTTGACGTCAAAATCAAATTAGATTCGAATTAAATTTGAATATCCTTAACAATCGACAAATTTAAATCCCGCGATTCTAACACTTTTATCATCTTGTGATATTTTTTTCGTCGAGATATGTATTCATGTAATTTCATATTTAACAAAAATCTCACTATAACCAAATTGATCGTGTCTAATTTCATCTCACTAAAATAGGATGAGATCTCATGTCTTAACATCACCATGATAACTCATCTTGAGGCGCAAGAGTTCGAAATTAGATTAGTCACTTGATTTCAAGATTCAACTTAATAATTTTTTCTCAAATCAGATTTCAAAACTATAATTAATAAAATAGTAAATATATGTATTCATTTATTATATTATTATTATAAATTAGAAAAATAATTATTAATTATATAATATGTATAATAGCACTTATTATATGATTGAATTAATAAAATGAAATCTAATTTAAATTATATATATATATATATATATATATATGCAAAGAAGAACACTTCACTAGTGTATGTCACAATCTTTCATCCTTTCAATAGAGGGGTCCTATGATTCTTATCTTCTCATGGATACCCCTAAAGTGAATTTCCAAGTGTGCCCCCAAATAACATAGTATCAACCATAAAAGGAAAAGCCAAAGCATGGGCATTTTGGTCTTTTCCAAATAAATGACAAGACACACAAATTAAGAAGATGGAGCCCAATGAGACAAAGCCCCTAGAATTCTTGAAACCTGGCACTACATGCTGTCTCTCATCTGCATTGGCCCAAATATATACCCATGCCATACTTCCCCTGCTGCAACACTCCAAAACCTGTTCCTGATCGCTGATCCCCCCAAAAATTGAACTGAAAGATGAACAGAGCGGATTCTGGGTCATCCCAATTTGTTCAATTCCCTGTTCGAGTTAAGAAGTTGTGTGCTTACCAGCTGAGAAGATAGCTAAAGGGCAGGAATTCGGAGTTCGCGAGAACTGAGTTGTGAGTGTGAAAATGGATTTGAATGAGTTTCGTTCTTTTATATTGGATTCTGGGCTTGATGTCTGGACGTGGATCGATATGGCGATCTCCGTGGCTTCTGCTGATCATGAGAGTGAGCTGAAGAAAAGAAGAGATGGGATTGTTCAGAGGCTTTATGCGCCAGTGTTCGCCAGGTGTTTGAACTGTGGCCTCCAGCTTTCTTGCGGAGGGACAAAGTGTAAAGGCAGAGGAAGTGAAGATTGTGAAACTCATAATCAGCAAAAACTGGAGGTGGGCTGTGGAGAAAAGATGTCTGGAGATGAAGAACAAGAAGAAGATGGTGATGATGTTGAAGAGAGAAAAATTCTTGAAATCAAGATTTTATTAGATGATGAGAACCAGGTGTTGTTTCTGTTTCTTGGATTTCAAAGGAATGTACTTAACTTTCCTTTCTTCTCATCTCTTGGGGATTTTGCAGAGTGAGAGGTCATTGATCGAGCTGCTTCAGAGGCTTGTGGACATGAACACTACATTCAAAGCTCTGAAGGTGAATCAATGGAGAAAATTGTTTCTACTATCTGATTCTTTGATACTGGTGAATCTGAATCTTTTTTACAGTTCCTTTTTTACTTTGTATATTTGTTTATTGTTTATTGAATCCTATTCTCAAGGAAACGGACATTGGGAGACATGTGATTAGATTCAGAAAGCATTCATCTAATGAAGTACGCAGGCTGGTGAAAATCCTTGTCAGGTTAGTGTAAGAACTGAATTTTATTAAGAATTCAAGAAAGCAAGGAATTTCATTTACATTCTTTTAACTCTTATTTTTACTACAGAAAATGGAAGGATACCGTGGATGAATGGGTGAGACTGAATGCACCAAAGGAAGATTCCACTGAATTCAATGGTAAAACTAAGTGACTTTTATCAGATAATCTCTTGAAAATAATACTACCACTTCATGAAGAAAATCAGAAGGCTGTTATAATTTCTTTTTTCATAAATCAAGATTTATATATGAAAATCGTGTCGTTTCTTTCATGAAAGAGCGGATTGAATCGATATACTGAAGTTCAGTTTTCTCACCAGGTGATGAAAAGTCACTCAATGAAGCCCATGACAAGAGCGTTCACAATGGCGTGGAAGCACAAAACTTCTGTTTCTTGCTGTTTAACTCCACCAAAGGTTGAACAGCACGCTTTTCTCATATTGATTTATCCGCACTTGGACTGATTTCGTTTGGTTTATGTAAACTAGGCAAAGCTGGAGCATAACCAGATGGAATCAGACAAATTAGGTTCAGCTAAAAAGCGTCTTCCCCATCAAAACTACGAGGAAACTCAACATGGTTAGGCTCAATTTCTGCTTTTTTACATAGTTAACAAGTTTCTACCATTTGGTTGTTTTTTACTGTTTGATTCCATCTCTGTAGCCAAGAAACAAAGAACATCAAAGGTGATAAACTTTCACAATATCACCAACAACGGAAGCAGTGTTCCTGTGAGATACTGGTGAAATTTACAGCATTCTGATCACTAATAACCACAGTAAAACTAATTGGCTTCAATCCAAAATGTAGAATTGATGTGTTACATTCTGTTTTAGCAGATCATGAAGTACATTGTACATGGAGATGATGGCAGGAGAGAGCTGAAAAGGAGTGGAATATTAGGATAAGAGAATATAGAAGGGAGAGTCCCCATGTGATTTTGTTTGTTGAAGAATGGAGTGATTGGATATGTTTATGTATGTGAGTGAGTGAGTGACCAGATGCAATTGATTTTGATAGTGGACACATAGCTGCTGCAGAGTTGTAGGGGGTCACCCACAACATGCAAGTGTACATATGGCCACACTTCTTTATTTATTGTTGGAATATAATAACACATCATGTAGCCTTTGTTGACTTCTTTTTTGCTTGCATTGATATTTACTATTTCTAGTCCTCTTCTTCTTTTCTTTATAATATCTTTAAGTTATCTCTGTCTTTTGGGGTAATGGTCCCAAATTAGAAGTAGGGTTTGTGAATGACTTGCTGCAGTTGTAGTTTGTGGATTGAATGAGTGATATGTAATTTTGAAACAAACGCTTATCAGCTTTGGGATGATTACATTTACATTCTTAAGCTACTGTCTATTTATATAATTAAAAAATAGAAATAATTTGTGTAATATTGTTAGACGTTTCTGAAAGTGTATATGTAATTCTTAAAAGACCAAAAGTGGTTTGTGTAAACAATGTTGATGTTTTCTTGTGAGTGCATGTGTAATTTCTCAAAAGAAATGAGTGGTTCATGAGAATAGACTATAAATCTGAAGGTGTAAATGTAATTGTCCCTAAATTAATTTAAGTAAAAAATAATAAGCAGTTTCCCACCGATTTTTAATTTTCATAGCTTATTGTTAAAATCATATAAATTTTTTTCTTTTGCAAATGTTCCAACTTCAATTTCTTTCTTTCTTTTTTTTTTTTTTTTATCTGTTAACACTCTCAAATTTTATTACCGCTTGACTTAAACTTAATCTATAACTTATTCTCATCATAAAAGTAAAAATTATTACAAACACACTTGAAATATAAGATGAAACATAAAATGTAAAACAAATGGGAAAAATTCTTACCCGGATCAAGTTTGATCGAATCGAATCAAACCAATTACAGAACAAGCGTATCACCCTTATTATTTGATTAGTTACTTTCCCTGAACTGTACACCAATCACACGACAAGTATATCAAATTTGTCATATAATTTATTCAGGTTTAACCAAGTCGAATTCGAACTAAAATTTCCATTAGAGGGCCAAAAATAGACTTTAGAACCAGTTACCCCTATTATTCCTATTTATAGTCACCATTAATAAGAACAACCCAAGATAAAAATGTACTAGCTATTACATGGAAGAATTCCTTCTTGTCTGCAGGCTTCTTCTTTGATTCTTGGGGCTCTTTCTTTTTTTTTTTTTGAACCTAAAAAAAAACATGATGACCCTTAACAAATGGGGTAGCGTGATGGTCAAAGCACACTATTGATACCTATTACCAAGAGGACAACATAGGCATCAAATGCTCAAAGAATCTGTTGGCAAGAAGACAAATATCACATTGACCACAAATTACAAGAATTAGTGGACTTCTTTTCTTTTATGGACTGAGGAGTGAATCATGTCCACATGCCATTGGATTTTTTCACTTTAGGTAAATGGGACAACATTATTTCTAAAGTCTTGTAAAAGGGAAGGGGACCCTTAAAATTCTATTTCAACAAATATCAATTGGTTTTTTGAGATGGACTTCCAAATAGGACATGATCTAGAAAATTCTAATATATTGAAAATTGAATTTACTCCAGCTAATTATATGTCAAGTACAATATACTTAAATTATCTTTACATTGAGTTGTTAGTTGGGATATTTCACTTAATCACTTTTAATTTTTTGTTTATTTTGTTTGACTCGATCCGATATTAATAGCTTAAGTCTGCTACTGTAGCTGATCATAACTAGATTGCAATTCTAAATTTATCTATACCGGTTAAATCCCATTAAGCCAAATATAGGAGGTCTTATTGTATTATTGGTGTACAGTTCAAATAAAATGACGAATCACAAAATAAATTGATCAAACCTCGTTTGGATAAGAATTTGCCGTCAATACCCCTCTCTTGCTTGTTTCATACCTAACATATCCCTGTGTAGTAACTCTGTGCTAAATTATGTAATTGAAATTGTATGTCAAATGATACCATATCCTAATTACTAAAGTTTATTTATTTTTACTATAGTTACTTTCTTTAGACTATCATTGTTTCTTGGAAAAAAAAAAGAAAAAAGGAAAGAAAGAAAATTAAGTCAGCAATGTATTATTCATATATATAAGGATTAACAAACAGTTTACTGCATTATTCATAAAAAAAATAATTTTTTTAAGAAACAAACGTTAATTAGGTTCTGTTTGTGTAAGTTATACTTGCATGAATTGTGTTAATTATACTCACATAAATTATGAATGATTAGATCACATGTAATGATGTCAACATATTTGTTAACATTTGCTACTCGTATTCATGTAGGTACAAATTTATATAGACGGCATTAAATTTTCCCCATCGACGGTGAAATATTTTCTACAAAGCAGTTTGCATAAAAGAATTTTACAGGACTCGGGCTGTAGCACATGTCAGGCCGGCCCGAATCAAAGCCCAGATCCTACTTTGCAAGTAGGTGTGGGTGTGGATTTATTTAGTTTTGGACTTTTCAAGAAGGCCCGATTTCCTACTCTTGTGAACATATACATATAGCAAGCAAGAAGCCCAAAGTCTATTTAACTATGTTTTTCTTCACCAAACCCTTCATATATGTATTATTCAGAATAAAATTATGAAGCTAGTATAAAGTAAGAACAATAAATAAAGTCTAATTTAATTACTGAAATTGAGGCTTTTTGATTCTAAAGGTCATAGTTCGAACCTTGTCAGGTATGTAAGATGTTGTTTATCGTATAGTAGGAGTTCGTCTACTGTACTAGTCTTTGTTTGAGCATGGTATAATTACTGTAATAGTCTTTATTTGATATTGATGTTGACAGAAATAATTGTACTTGTAATTAATTTATTTTAATTAATAACAACTGATCGATTTTATTTTTAAAAAAAATATAAATTAAGAAGAAATAATATCGCACAAAATAGATATTGTAATTTATATAACAATAAGGTGAAGGTGAACGACTTTTGTCGTCGGCTCTGCATTCTGGTGCCTGCAACACCCAATTACCTATTCTAATCAAAGCAAAAGGTTTCTGGAATGTTCCTCCAATTATGAGCGTGTGTTCTCGTGCAGTATTAGTGAAAGTCGCTTTAACATGAAGTACGGAATAAGTTGAAGTGCGATTTCAGTTCAAAAGGAACAGAATGTCCGACTAACGCCCCCTCTTTCTAATTTCTATCCATCAGCTCCAAAACCGGAAGAGAACGGAATATACCTCTCTGCATATAATCACCAAATACTCCAAAACCCTAGGTAGTTCTGCACACACACTCACACTCATACTCACAGTCATAATCTCTCTCTCTCTCTCTCTCTATATATATATATATATATGTATATATGTATGTGGATAAGCTTATGATGGATTACTAGATATATTTGCGATGTATGCATTTGTTGACACAGAAGAAGCAGCAGATAAAGGAAAAAAGACTTGGATGATCAGATTCCATTGTCAATCAATTCTTGAAGATTCCTCAGTGTAATGGCGTCTTCCAAGCTCATGGCTTCTTCGGCGTCGCGTGGTTCGGATCTTAAGCGTAAACTCTCGGCTTGTGCTTCTACTTCTTCGACTACCGACTTTCTTAGAATTGATAGCAGCAGTGATGCTCGGGATAATTTAGCATCCGACTCTGGGATGGTGGACGGGTTTTTGAGGAATGCGTATATGGAGAGAAATCCGAGTACGGATCAGGGTCATCGACAGGTTGTTGAGGTGGAGAGTAATTCAGGTACACTGTTGAATGCGGAGATCACGCTCCTGGATGCGGTTGGGGCTGTTGCTCCGATTAGTGATGGCGAGATGGAGCCCCCCAGGATAGTTAGGAAGACGGTGGATGATGTGTGGAGGGAGATTGTGGCAGGGAAAAAGAGCGAAAAGAAGCCTAAAGAGGAGATGATGACTTTGGAGGATTTTTTGGTCAAGGCTGGTGCGGTGGAGGAGCAGGGCTCTGCAGCGAGGGGGATTGTGGAGGTGAAGGAGGAGGGATTGAGTGGAGGGACTTACTCTTATGAGAATAAATCTGGTGTGATTGGAATGGATTTGGGGGTGGATGTTGGGGGATTGGGTAGAGGGAGAGGGAAGAGGAGTTTGAGTTTGCTGGAACCGTTGGATAAGGCGGCACAACAGAGGCAAAGAAGGATGATTAAGAACAGGGAGTCTGCAGCGAGGTCTAGAGAGCGTAAGCAGGTGTGATTTTGTCTCCTTTTGTTGGTTTCTGGCTTGATAAGTGATTTGGTTCTTTTATTCTTTTTGCCTGGCTGCTGATGATGTGTTTTTCATGACCCTATTAGGCGTATCAAGTGGAATTAGAATCCATGGCTGTGAGACTAGAGGAAGAAAATGAGCAACTGTTAAGAGAGAAGGTAATTCATCGTTCGTTTACTGTTTTAATTCTGTCTTTTTGTGTACTGTTCTACAAAAATTGATCTTGAGTTACTCCATTAAACCTCAAGAATACAATTTTGAGGATTGCTCTTTAGTTGCTTGAGTGTCATTTGGCTGTATTTGATCTAGATACCCCAAGAAAAATTAACCTATGTTGTAAATTATGTTGGAGATCAATCCAACTCATGTGGCCTTATCTACACCAGGATGTAGTTATTGACATGTTTCTCACATCATTGCCTTTTTTTAATAATAGGAGAACAGATTTCAATACGAATTTTTTTTTTTTTCATATGTGGTGTTGTATTTCCAGAAATAAAGAACTTTAGTTGCATGATACGGTTGATGGTTTGCTGTTCCTTCATGTCCACCTTGAGAGAAGTATGTTCTCCTTTTGGTTGTCAGATATAACTTCCGGAGTTCCCCTTCTCTTATCTTTTGGACCAAGCATTAACTACTAGATTTGCTGACTATCAGGTTATGCTATATGACATGCTCTGTACAAATCTAGGGTATTTGCGAATGCAAGGAAGTGTCTCTTTGTGATTGGTTATTTCACAGTGGCGGCGCATTACACGTCACTTTTCTATTTCAAAAATAGGATTGCTTCAACGTCATCTCATTGTGAATAAATTATTTATTTTTGGAAAATCTTTCTACTGATTTTGTGCCATGTAATTATGGTGCATTTTTTTTTTATGGCGGCTTGTTTTTAGCAATAATATTGATGTCATGCATGTGCTTATCCATAGTATAACTGTAAATCAATACAAAGCCTTCAATTACTTAGTATCACGATAACTTTTTCTTTAAACTTCGGCCTCCCTCCCACCCCCTATCTCTCTCTCTCTCTCTCTCTGTGGGTTATTAGATAATCACCATTATTGGCGTTCAAAGCATTCTTGTGAAGCAGTTTGAAGGCCTAGTTGATCAAAAGTTCTTCCACATAAGCTGATCTGTGAATATAGATATTTCTTAAGAACTTGTTATTGGCAAAAAGTTCCAAGGAGTAATCAATTATTAATTTGTATGCCTTTGTATTATATGTTCACAGCGTATTAATTTATAGGATGATTAGATATGTTCTTTTTTGTTCTTAAATTTCCTATGCTCATGCAGTATGTATCCTTCAACGCTTTGTTGTTAAAACATTTATCAGAACAGTAAATCAGTTTACATCTTTGAAGATGAGATCTTCGCAATTATGTCGAAACTGTAGCTAATTTCCTTTACGAGGTAAAAACTAGGGCAAGCAGGTTGTGCTTTTTGCTTTGTTCAAGTCTGTTTTCTTGAAATTTGTGGGTTTCGCAAATCTAAATTACATTGATTCGTGAAAAAGAAGAGAGCCAGAAGCTGTTGTAAAGATAATTCTCGAGTTCCGCTCATCTATGCTTCTGGGTTGAACGTTAAGTTCTAACTCATGACATATAGTTTGACTCATTTCTAGATTTGTATGACTCAGCAACACAAGTTTTCCTTATTTTTTGCTTTAATTGAGGAAAGGAACTTGGTTTTAGATCTTCTTTGAACTACATCTCCGTCTTCCCTTTCTTCACATTCATAGTTGCGATTTGCAATATGTATGATTTTCTTTTATGATGCTATTAGTGCTACTGTGGTTGTTGACATCTAGCCATTTAATATTCTTTGCAGGATATTCTTATACTTGTGAATCATCCCTTTTCTTTTGGTTCTTGATTAGCTAAAATTTTTTAGTTTTAAGGTCATCTTGAACGATGTCATATAGAATGATCTTCCAACATATAAAAGTTTCTTTTTATTTATTTTTTGATTTCATATCATTACAATTACCCAGCCTGTTATCCTGGATGTTCAATTTTTTTGTAGTCTATGCTTCTGCATGATCCTGAACTTTATTTTATTTTGTGCAGCAACTTGATAAGGATTATGATTATGGTTATGCTAATTATTGGTGTATTGTTGTTCCCTCAACATACATATATTTCCATGATTTTTTATTTGCTCTGATGCAGCGACACGAATCTAAGATCTTGATTTATGTCATTTTTCTACAGTTTGGTGTCTGTAAATACCCCTCATGGATCTAGATTATTTTGTATGTCCTGTGTATTTTTGTGATTGAATTCTTAGTCTCACAAAGAAATTCATTCATACCATTTCCAATTACAGGCAGAGCAGATGAAGAAGAGACTTAAGCAGGTATTCACTTTCTTCTGTAGATCAGACATCACTTTTCTTCTTCGTTATTTCAGTATTAAAGCCATGCTTTTAACTTCTAATTACAAATAGCATGTATAAATCAAGCCTTCTGTGGTTGATTGTTTAATGAGTGGCGTCATAAAGGCCTCCTTTTCTTAGTGTTAAATATGGCATGGCATTCACAGCAGAATCCGTTTCATGATTGGTGCATTTTTTGAATATAAACTGTTGGTTTTGTCCTTTACTTTCAATTATCCATGTCAAGAAGTTCTAAATAGATTACGTCTTTGGATCTCCTTATTGTGGTCAAATTAGGACAGAGTTTTAAATGGCTCTAGGATGTACCGTCGTAGAATTTGTGTATTCATAAATGTCTACCTTTCTGACTTGTTGTCTGGGGGAAATCAATGACCAGGTTAACTTTAGTCTATATGTATGTCTGCGTGTAGCTGTTGCATGCTTCCTTTGTTTTCTGAACTTACTGTTTTTCACTCTCTTGCATCCCTAACTATCCATGCAACAGAACTTCAAGTGATGTAGAAATCATGATTTGAGTGAGTTGATTCACCACCTCTCATGTGAAAACTAGAAGCATTGATGAATTATGAATGTAACTAGAGGAAATTGACTGGGCAAATGCTGTCGATTAACTGTGCTGCAGCATTTCGTAAGACACAGCCTAGTGTTTTAGATGATAGCTTCTGGAGAAAGCGTAGAACACTGTTTATCTATTAGATGCTCGTCCTTTTTGTTGTGTTTCTGGATGGAAACCTTTATGTCATCCTTTAAGATACTTCAAAACTCAAATGTTTGGGTCTTGGAGGGCTTTCATTCTGTTATGCTCAGTTGTTTTCTAGCATAAAGTACATATATCAGCTGACGACCAAGGAGAGAGGTAGTAACATACTTTGAGATTGTTTAGCTGGAGACAACTGCTTTACTGAAAGTGTGCTCGCGTTTTCCTGCAGCTTATGGAGAATGTGATTCCTGTAGTGGAGAAGCGTAGGCCACCACGCATGCGGAGGGTTCGTTCCATGCAGTGGTAATCTTTGCTAATGCAGGACATACAGATGAGACTCAAATTACATATTTCTGACATAGAACAGGGTATAAGCAGCAATAATTATTATCGGGAAAAAAACTCGTTACGGAACAAATAGATAATCTGGCAATTGCTGAACTGTATAAGAGAAGTATTAGTCTTGTTGTAAAGTGAAATAGCAATAGCAATAGCAATAGCAAATAGGATTGCGGAATCTATATGTGTGTCGTGAAATCAGAGTGGAGATAAGAGAACTCTCCCTTACATTTACCAATACAACATAAATGCCTGAAATCCCCCCCCCTAATGGGAAAAGTGGGGGAGCTGGGCTGGTGCTGTGTTGTCTTGTTAATGAGTATCTCTGCTCCTTGTAAGGTTTATCATGTATTCTATAGCCTAGTTTTCTCTTATATGCTTAAAGAAAATCTTAGTGTTGGTTGATAGCTTGTCCAATTCAGACTCCAGCACTTTCATGTTTCAACTATTTTGTTTTTATTTATTTCTTTTCCGAACGAGTAAAAGATGGGCCTACTTATAGTGGCCCGTTAGTCGTTTATTCAGGGATTAAGCCCACTAGTAGTGGGTAAACTATAGCAGAATCATATAACAGGAGGAATGGTAAAACCTGACTTGAGTAATGTTCTGGAAAGGCCCAAGACGATTGTTCCCTACCCTGCCTTCATGTTACTCAATTAGAATAGTCAGAAAGTAGTGACTTTTTTGCAGCTTAACCTGTGTGCTTTCTGTTTTGACTGAACATGAATGCTTTCATTTTTGCGTATATGAAATGCATAAATTAATTGTTGTAATTTGCAATCTGGTGTTGATTACTATTATGTATGTCTACAATGTACACGTAAACCAATAAGTACATCGCATGCCACTGGAAACAAGTCAGAGAGGAAACAGACAACCCATAAGCCACATTGCATCAATTTCTATTACACATTCCCAAGTTTGCTGGGAAAGCCCAACTCTTTTTTATTTTTATATATTCATTCATCGTTGTGTTCTATGTCAGTGTGTGTGTGTGTGTGTGTGTGTGTTTCTCCCTTTTTTCTTATTGTAATTGTGATTCCATTTGATTTGATTAAATGCTAAGTAACATTACTTTAATGTAAAAAATTGGTATGAAAAGAATTGGACTCTTCGACTGCGTTTTTGTTTGATAGCCTTTGTCTTGGCACATACAGTTTCTATCCTTTTGTAGTTTTTACTGTTTCGCTCCTCCAGATCTTTTAAGAGTAAGACTGAACATTGGTCCCTGCCTCTGCTGTTTTGCTCCTTGTCCTCTTTCTACTGTGGATGCAATGGATAACTCTTTCATAAACACACAAACCCGACCTTTCAACCCTTCATTCATTTTCAAGAATCATCATCCTACCCGCACTTAACACTGAATAATTCCAACTTAATTTCATTACACAAGACACGCTTGTGAATGTAAAATTAGTATAGAAGGAACAAGGTGGTTGGGCTACTGCAAAGGTTGACACACAGAAAACATCAAGTTATGACAACGCTAGGCCTTGTCTTCACCCTTCAGTTTAGTCCCTTAAAAGATTTGATTCCTGCAAGAATCCAACACATTGAGAATCTACAGCCTCGTAGATATATATATATATATATATATATATATATATATATATATATATATCTCTTAATATAAAGTAGAAATCAAAGAATTTCAAAAGAATGTGAGACCAAAATTGCAGTCCCCAACGCCACCAAAAGTGAGTATTAGTGTCCTACTTTTTGTTATAATACACAAGCACTGCAGCTTGATAATCACGGCAGTAATCATTTTAGAATAATAATGCCCATCATCACTTACCAGACCCCTCACCCAAATAAAAATAATTTATTTTTCTTCTTTTTTGCTTTTTCACATTCTCTTTCCAAGAAAACTAATTTCACGGACAAAATCATTCTACCTTTTACTGTGAAAAAATGGTCATAAATACACACTCTCCCATGTCCCTGAGTAACCCTTTTCTCTGTCAAGCATTCAAACCATTCCCGTGCAAAGCCAAGCACTTCTGACACCTCTCTAACACGCACATACACACCTTTGCTGTGTGAAGTCTCTCTCTCTTTTTACACCACCTACATATCTCAGGAGTGCAGCATACTGTTCTAGTCACTCTAAATTTGTTCCAAATTGTTGTCTTTTTTGACTGAGAAAAACCCATTAAAGTAAAGAAAACATCATGGGATTTTCCTCCATGTTGATTTTCCTGTTTTCAGTTGTGGCTTTGCTGCTCTTTCAATTCTCGGACTCTGCAACAGTAGTGGTTGATGGAGTTTCAGAATGGAAAAACCCTCAGCTTCAAGTAGGAGAGACTGTCAGTAAGTATTCTTTTTTTTCCCCAATTTTGTAAAGGTTAATTGTATAATGTCTGGCTGCAGCAAACATGGGATTGTGTCCAATGTTGGTGTCTGTCTGTCTTTTGTGTTTTCTCAGTTTTCCAGCACAAATATCACTACAGCCTCTACATTTTCAAGAACCAGAAAGCCTTCACTCTATGCAATTTCACTCAAGCTACGCTCTTGACAAACCCCAATTCAACTTCTTACACAGTAAGTTCAGTCACACCTTCTTGTGTGTGTGTTTTGCTATTAGTTTCTTGGTTAATTAAGCATTGGACAATATATGTTCTTTTTAGCTGTTGTAATAATTTCAACCAAAAGGGTCAAAATTTATCTTAATATTCTGACAATTTAATTCCAACAATGCCAAATTCTTGCATGAGTTTGTGGTTCTTGCTTCTTACGGCAATTTTGGGTTCAAATCTGAAGTGGCACACTTCACGCCCTGGATTCTTCTACTTCTCCTTCAACAATGGCTCAAATAAAGCATGCCTGAAAGGCCAAAAGCTCGCCGTGAAGGTGTCGTCATCGTCTTCGCCGCCGCCTCAAAGTCAAGCATCCTCCCCTGAGTTGCCACCACAAATGGCAGCGCCGCCTCCCACCTCTGGAGGAGTTGTGGCTTCTTCTCCGGCATTTCCTTGGCCATTTCAGCCCCGAGAAAGTGCTTCGCCCAGCCCTGCACCCAGTTTATCAGCCACCGCCGCCAGCCCCGTCGCCCCTGATAAAGAAGGCATCCCATTTATCAACAGCAACCCTACAGTGCCTCTACCTACTGGTGAAGTTGATTCTGCTACAATTCGGCCTTTGCCCACATCTGGTCATCGACATCCCCGACAGGTGTTAATTTGTTCTGAACTCTTGTCTAAATCTTGGTAAATACGTTGTTTGATTCTTCTTGCCGTCAGTCAATTTGCATGCTTCACCTCAGACAAAACACTTCAAAAACTAATTCTACAAAAATACATTTACATTAATATATGTATATATTTAAAAGAACTATTTCTACGAAATTACAGTCGGCCAAAAGCTCTCAGTAGTAACTTTTGTAATTATTATGAGCAAATATATAAGTATAAATTATATTTAATAATTGATAAATCAGGGATAATTGCAGATTTGTTCATCAAATATAATCGTTTATGCGCTTTTGATCCTTAAAAAATTTGATTTGCAGATTTAGTCCTAAATTGTTATTTTTTTTTAGGCATTTTTTATTACAACCTCAAATTGGATCAAAACCACATAAATAGCTATGTTTGAAAATCAAAGCTGCAATTATCCCGATAAATAACAATCTGTAATTACCTACAACATGTATAAAAGTCAACAAAACCCATGCATTGATGATACAATTCCTAATCAAAGATTGCATGGCTCTGAATTTTCTACTACATAATCAATTTCTGCACAAAATTACAAACTGAACTACTCAAGATCATCATCACGTGAGTTATTAAGAACATAGTATTTAGTTCCATGCATGAGATTTCACCACTTCACTGTTATTGTAATGTCAGAACTCATTCACATTTACTGTCTTGGAGTAATAGATCATGGTACAGACATGATCATTTTTCTTGGCATATTCTTTTATATATATAATAAAAATTATTATTATTATTTCAGGTAGATTTTAGTGTGTAAGTAGGAGCAGATGATGGTGATCTTGATTGGGAATTCAATAATTAATTGTTTGTTGTGTGGCAATAATGCAGATGGTGGGGTTTTCTGGAGTTGGGAGAGCTTTGTGTTGTGCAATTTTGCTGATATTAATGATGTTCTAGAGAGAGAGAGTGTAATGTTTGAATATTCTAAAGTGGGTGATGGAATATGATGATGATTATGATTATGATTATGGGGGATGTAATATCCAATTCACCCTACTTTCGAATCATTACCACTTTCTTCTTTTGTTTTTGCAAAGCTGTCTCTCTTCATTTTTTTTTAAATTCTTTTTTCCTCCCCTTTTTCTTTGATTTTCTCTTCTTGTAGTGTGTGTGAGTTTGACGATCCCTAGCTGTTATTACTCTTTTGACTTCATGTACCTAATTTGTGTGGACATAATATTAGTATTTATTATTACATCAAAATGAAATATATATAACTTCATTTCTACTGGACATTAATTAATATAAAGTATTTATGAAGTTAAGTGTCCCTCATATTATTATTACTATTATTATTATTTTATTCGTGTTCTCTTACATAGTCTTGCCTGCTGGGCGAGTTTTTCAAAATTCGAGGCTCAACGGATGGGACCCACTAAACCTAATTAATTTTTTTAATTATTTAAAATATATATTTAATATTTTAATTTTATAAATATGTGATAATAATATTATTTAAAATTTATTTTTTTAAAAATTACACATACATATTTTAGATTTTAAAATATTAAATTTTCTAAAATATATGTTCCTTATACAATTGTTTGACCGATTATGGCTTGAAAACCCATCCCAAATAAGATTGGTTGGTGTTAGGTCTAATTTGAACGCAATGTCATTCTTAATTAAGATTAGTATTTGTGGCACACATTATGTGTGCATAAATTTTATAATATTATATTTAAAATAAAATAATTTTAAAATATTTTTTATTTAATAAAATATATACAAATTAATTATAATTTTGTAATAAAATAGTGTTAAGAAGAAAAAAATGTATGAAGAAAAAAAATTATACATACACCCGTCAGAAATATCAACATTATTTACACAAATCGTCTATATTTTTAAAAAAAAAGTACACATACACCCTAAAAAACAATGATATAATTATACAAAATATTTCTATTTTTTTTACTACTCAAAGTGATTACTATAATTAAATAATAAAAATAAAATAATTTATATAAATAAATCATATATGAGGTGAAAATAAAAATAAAAACATTTGACAGGAGTCCATTTGATTTGGGCAAAATTGTAAAAAAAATGCAGAAAAAAAGAAAAATTATAGAAATAGGTTGATTGAAAAAGTATTAAAGAATTGGGCAAAATCGCGTTGTGAAATCGCGGTTAGCCAATTTTTGGCTTAAAAAAAATTATTTTTCACCGGTGCAAGCACCGGTGCGGAAATAATTGCAGCGGTTCTAGCAATTTGAAAAAAAAAAAAAAAAAAGGATATGCTGCATCACAGCAGGCAAAAATTGGCTAACCGGTGCTTGCACCGGCAAAAATTTGACATCGCGGTTCTGCAATGGTTCTAGCAATTTAAAAAAAAAAAAAAAAGATATGCTGTATCACAGCAGGCAAAAATTGGCTAACCTGTGCTTGCACCGGCAAAAATTTGACATCGCGGTTCTACAATTATTTCCGTACCGGTGCTTGCACCGGTGAAAAATATTTTTTTTTAAGCCAAAAATAGGCTAACCGCGATTTCACAACGCGGTTTTGATCAATTCTTTAACACTTTTTCAATCAACCTATTTCTATAATTTTTCTTTTTTTCTGCATTTTTTTAATTATTTCCCCTTTGATTTGAGGCTGTTAGGTGGCCACAAATCCTTGAAAAGAATGAAGTTTGAGGCCCTCTTGGCAGCCCCCAGCATCTGCATCAAACTTGGATTATACACTGAAGATAGGTCCTCTGCTAATCTTGGCCTCTCCAGTGCTCCAGGTGTATTTACTCTACACCTCAAATCGAATCTTGATTTTTCAGTACAGTACATCTGCCAGCTATGTCTCTTCTAAGGTCTAATCCCTCCATTACTTACTTTCTTGTCTGTCAGCTTCTTTTACTTGCCTTAGCATTTGGTAATATTAGTCAAATCCGACCACAGTCTTGTTAATTAGTAAAGGCGTAGGATGTAAGCAATGTTGGCGTCTGTCATCAGTGACTTGTAGTCAATACGTATGAGTTCAATACACAATGAAAACAAAAAGGACAAGAAGTATTAATCTTGATTGCTATGTGTTGTGTGTGAGACTTGTAATACTCTCAAACAAGATAAGATTTCTTGTTCAAGATGGCTGAATGCATGTTTCTTGAACTCAGTCTGGTCAACAAACGCAAGAGCTACTTCTGCTCTTGTTTTTACACTTCTGTAAAGAAGTCATCCCGTACGGTAGCTTAATAGTTCGGGCACAAGATTTTTCTGAAGTCTCTTATTTGAATCTTGAGTACGTGCGTATGTTGAGTTCGTGAGTGTAAGAGGAAAAATGAAAAACACACTTCTAGATGGGAACTCAATTGACAGGTACATGAAAGAAACTGTAATGGCTGCCTGTTTGTGTCTGAAAATCAATGTGAACGAACTTAAAAGAATAAAAAGGCAACCTTTGAGCGGTAGTGGGATTCTTTGCTTGTTTGCTTTTTGCTATAATTGTATCAATTCCTTTCAGTTGTTCTATATTCTTCTTTTGGTAAGGTGAGAACTGCAACTTCTTCAGCAAGTAAGATGGACCATCTAGCTACCATGAACATACAATGGCAACAATGTCAAATGAAGATTTACTCAGAAATTTCATTACACAAAAACAAAAAGGATGATGAAGAACAGCATCATGGACAGCAGGAAGTCCATTCCATTCCTAATTTCTATACACAGTGATTTTCTCTAATAAGTACCAGATTCAAGCTTTTGACCCTTTTTATTCCAAGCACAGTCGCCCAAATCATTTTCCTTCTCTTCATCTGAGGAAATCAATATTCATATTACATTTGTTCAGTACCACTTACCACATTCAATTTCAAAAGGTACAATTTTCATTAGTCATGGCTATTTGCTCGGCTAATTGAGTCGAGACCGTCGGTCCTGCTCCGCACGATCCTATGGAACACTTCTCTAACCTGGCGTTCCAATGGATCCAATCCATCCCTTATAGCTACATAAACCCGTCTTACTTCCTCAACTCTCTGCTTCACTTCCCTCTCCTTTTCATCAGTCAAGGGGAAGTGGATGGAATCAGTCAATTCATTCATATGCCGAGCGCATTTCTCAATATCATAAATCTCCTTCAACAACCCACAAGAATTTCTCCTATCCCGTTTCTTCACCTCCTCCAAAATCCTCTCGTGGAGTGAGAGAATCGGGGCGGCCCAGAGGAACTGCCTCGTCATGTAAAAATGAGTCTGAAGGCCACGGTCTTGACAAGGGATTGCGGCCACAAGAGCCCACATCACAAACAGAAGCACATAGTTCATTGTGAAAACAGCCACATTAAGACCATTGGTGGAGATAATCTCATTGCCCCGGGGGGCTACTAAATTGCTGCTGATCGCTTGCAACTGCCTAGCAGCAGACCAAGATCTTGAAACGCTCCACGAGAGAGACCTGAAATGGCCAAAAGACCTCTGCTCCCTCTGTGCATTGTGGCGCCCGAAAGACCGGTTTCTATGTGCGAGGGTCGTGTTAGAATCTTTCTCATCAAGCATTGCAATGGCCAAATCGACTAACGCCTTCTTTGCACGACGAAATTGGCCTTCACCGATGCTCCTCTGATTGCCCAATGCACATAGAACAATCTCCAACTGTTTTTGCCATTGCCTGATCTGCTCAATCCCATCACGAATAGCATTGCAAACATCCAACGCCTTGACACTTCTCTCAAAGAAATCCGAAATGTGTCGTTCCATGGGAGGCCTATTCAACTTGCTCTTGTTGTTCATAACGATTACTTTGAATTCCTCTTGGCAACAGAGGAATGTGTCCAGAAGCTTGCGAATCCACGGGATTGAGAGCAGCTCGTGGGAATCGGCGGCTGCCAAATCTTGAAAACGCTCGGCCACTTGTCTCTGGAAGGCTTCCAATTCAATTTCTTGGCTAGTGGCCTCATGTGTAGACTCCATGGAGTGAACCTGATCACGACGTCTGCTCAAAATGGAAAATCCAAAGCTTGAAGGAGATGAAGATGACTCTTGAAAATCTGTTGCTGGCATCTCTCAGCTTACATATACCAAGAAAGGTTGAATTACCCAATAAAACCTTAAAAAGGCAAATGGAATTCAAACTGAAAAGCCAATTTCAGTTGAAAACGGACAAGAATTCCACCGAAAAACAGAGACCCTTTAGCTGACACTTGGAACGAAATACAGTATAGCTAAAGACCCATGAAATGGCGGGGACAAGAAAAGGTTCAATTCCCAAACACAAATGAAAACCAAGCAGCAAACGTTGATAATCCAAGAATCCAAATAAACACAAAATTCAACCCAAAACAATGAAAATCCAGACGGAGAAAACCCCCAACAAGATCAAAGAATGCAAGAAACGCAAAAATGAACTCGTAAAAATCAAGAACTGTTTCCACCAGAAAACCCTGTTACAACTACACCAAGAAAAGTCCCAAAAGACTCGAACTTAATAAATCACAGAGAGAGACCCACCAATCTTTATGATCAATACAAGAGAAAAAGATAATGGATTCCGAGGATCACAAACTTTTCGGTGGAGTGTACAAGAAGGAAAGAGAAAGGTAAAGGGATGTCTTGAAACCCTAATGAGGATGTCAGGCTTATATTGGGGCGATTTGGACCGCGTATTATGGTTCGTTGGGGAAGGGAAAGAACATTCACACATACAGGAAAAGTCCCATCATAGAATTAACAGATTTTACTAATGTATATTCGGGAACTACAGTGGTGTAATTAGGGGTAAATAATTTTTTACTGCGAAAGATAGCCGCAGTAAGAAGTGAAAGTTGGGAGAATTCCCTCACACGCCACAAACACGCAATGGACACGCCTTACTTTATTACTGCCTCGACTGGGGCTTTGCTTGTTTTATTTTCACAACAAGTCCCTTAAGTTTTTTGTAATTACATTTTGATGAAACACTATGTCAAAATATTTCTTGTCGCATCAGCGTGTTCAATTTTTATTAATTGATCGAATCAAAATTTTAATTTGATATTTGATTTTTATTAAAAAAATATATTTGGTTCGATATAAATTTTTTCTATGATTAATCACATCGAATCAAATATTGAATTTTAATATATATTTTATATATATAAATATTAAATATTTTAATATCTGTATTATATAAAAATTAATATTTTTATATTAATTTTTATAATTATTGATTACAAATAATCTAAACTAATAAATTAACATTATCTTATATTTTTTTTATAAGTTTTGGTTAATCAGTATAAAAACAGAATCGAAATAAATTTGTCTTTTTGCTGAAATGAATTATTTTATTCGATATTCGATAAGCCATTTTGGCATACCAAAATTTCAATTAATCAAAATAAACACCCCTAATTTGCACTTCGAGTTTGGTTATAGACCGATTTCATAAAATTTGGGAAAACGAGAATTGGGTTTTAAAAGATTTTGAAATATATAGCAGGAGAAATATAACGAGTGTTTGATATTGTCTTCGGAGAGGTTGTAAAATATTTTTTAATATTATTTTTTTTCAAACAACGAGTTTGAACGAGCAAAACAATCTACTAAAATTTTATCTTTGATCAAACACACTGCGTCTATTTTTATGCTGGTTTAAACCCTAGATCAAAACAAAACCAAACATACCTAGAACTAGCTTTCAAAATAAGATTTTTAATCTAAATTTTTTTAATTCATTTTTATATTACTTTTAATTGGATGCATGTCCATATTGTAGTACGCATAAAAATAAACTTTTGTTGTATTTAAATTTGTAGAAGTTTAACTTTTCATATCACTTATTACTTTTCTATTTTCAACATTTAGCCTAAGTTTGAAGATGAGGCAAATTTCTTGCTTATTACACTTTTGTGTGTGAGTTCATATTCATAATATATATGATTTAAATGTGATGAAGGGTGCACAATGATAAGACCTATTGGAGAAAAGTCACACCAAAACCACCATTTTCTGACTAAATTCCTTGCAAGAATTGGAGGTTTTTCAAAGCATGCATATTTTAATTTTCAATCCAAGTTCCATGATTCTTGGTCCATTTTCCATGTCGTAAACGCAATTGAAGAATTTGTGTTAAATATTCTAAGAACTCGAAATTGAAGAGTAACGTAGTTTATTGTTTTAATGGATTATTGCGATAGAGTTTGTATGTATTTAAAAGAAAGAGTTCGGCTAAACAGGCTTTAAATGGATTAAATTTTTGTATATTTTGGAAAAATACTAACATCTGAAAAGTAGTCTGCAGGTGAATACGAGGGCCCATGACAACTATGCAAAAATATGAAAATTAACTAAACTTTTTTTTAAAAAAAAATGATGAGACAATTGTTAAACCAATGAATTTCACAACAGATAGTACGCCCTTCACAACAATAGCTGTGAGGGGTTCGATTCTTCTCAAGAAGATAATCGAAATGATAAGTAGATCGTCCGTCATAAATATTTAAAGTTCTGCTATTAAACCATGTATTTAAAGCACTGTATTCTCGACTTTCATTGATCCAAAAGCTCCAAAATGCATCCGTCTCTTGTTATTCATCAACAAATAAGTATATATTTTGAATAATGAATTTCGACACCGTTACTCGTTCTAAGAATTTGTGTTAAATATTTGTTGAATGAGTCCAACATAGTGTGGTACAAATACGCTATTTTCACATACTGAGCTTCAAAATATCTTTCTATCTTTTTTTATTTATTTATACAATATACATATATACATATATATATATATATATATATATTCCCATTTTCTGCAAAAAATTCTATAAAACAACTTAACATGCTAAAATAATTAAATTATAACAATGATCACCCCAAATTAAGAAAAAAAAAAAAAAAGAAAAGCGTAAAGATTTATGAATTTGACCTTGACGCAAAACAAAAGAAATGTCACTACATGTAACTATCTAAAACAAGCTGAAAAGTTGCATGGACGCAAATATAAACAAACACATGCCATCTAATTCCAAATCTACCTCCCCTTCCCACCCTATCCAAATTCCCAACCCTGTTTAACCCACAATTCTTTTAATATATTTTTTTTATTAATTGTCGTAGCACGCAATATTTATACATATATAATTCAACAGATACGATACAAATTTTAAAATACAAGAATCAATACATCATTAAAAAAACTAAGCATGTGACGAATATGATCAGTGAAAGTTGAAAATTAACATGATAGTACAGTAACTGCTAAAGGTAAATTGGATCACTTAAAATAAGTATAAGTGGACGTTGTATCGATATAAATATTTAAGAATATAATTTGTATTTTTAAATTTGGTAGTAATTAGGTGTGAAAGTTTGATTGGTGGATGTGGAGAGGAGGATGGCGTCAATGGGTGCACACGTTGGGATAGAGAGCTGGGTCTTCGTTGGCGCGTAACAGCGATTGACGACTTCCAACCATACAAAAAACTCACACCCACTCCTTCCATAGGGCACACAGACCTGGCGATCATGACTTCCATCTCCTTTTACCAAATTAAATTTATGTTGGAACTTGGAGGTCTGAGGTTGACTTCCCTTCACTCGTCTTCCAATTACACCTCATACACATATTAAATCTTGCTTGGTATTTTTTAAGGACAATTTCGTCCTTTAATTGTTTTTATAAATTACTATAAAAATATATATATATATATATATATATATATATGGGACTCAAACTTACAACTTTACGATATTAAAAACTCAGCTTTACCAGCCGAATAAGACTTTCTCGAATTATTTGGTTTATTGGCTCCTAGCCTAGGTTGTCGTTATGATCGGCGACGTGAAATTTTAATCTAAAATCGTGAAATTTAATGAAAAAATTAATAATGAATTTGTTTTTAATATATTTACAACTATATACGTTAGATGATCATTAATTTACTAGATGAGTAAGATGAAGGCCATGGGTTGGTGCAACGCGTCGAATAATTGGACGACTTGCGCGCGCGCGCACACCCCTCTTACAACATTTGGCTCACATCATTTGGTATGAAAATTAATAATGTAATGTGTAGGGTATAATATATATGTGTGTGTGTGGGGTGGGAATGCATATGATGGGGTCTAAGTCTAATATATTTATATTTTGATACCCTCAATAATTTGAGATTTTGTTACAACCTTAAAGATCATTAATGTCGGAGGGTCATGTTGTGTACTGCATTATTCAATGTGTGATGGAGAGCCACTGCATTCAAAAACATCCTTAATACTTTCAAATTTCATCCCCACTTAAGACATTCATTTTTAAAGGTTACTATCTTATATCCATAAATGATATAAATTTTATACACGTAGCGTGTATATTAAATAGAGTATGAGATACTTTTTCAAATGAAAAATTTACTAGAACGAACACACTACTTATAGTCTCATCATTGATTAGTTATGTAATAAATAAGCGTTGGGCCAAATTAATTGATGAAATTGAGCTCCCGCTGCAAGAAATTTTAACATTTAACCGTAACTAATTGTCATGGTTAATCACAAGTATCCGTAGCAAATAGTCTGACCACAACCACACAACAGTTGTCATCATGGTTTTTACTAGGGTGGCTAGATCATTTGCCTTAACTAAAAACCATGACAAATGTTTCTACTATATATGATTCTTAGTTGTGACAAATAATTATTTCATGGTGGAAATTATTTTATTGATTTTTTTTAATCGAAGTTAATAATAGTTACTTACCATGATTTTAGCAATAGCTATTAATACTGTAGTTAATAGTAATATCTTTTTGCTAGTATAAACCCTCAAATCCCACCAATTTATTGGTATTAATTTATTATAATAGTAGTGTCGGTCTACTGTAATTATAATTATTCGTTAATTATACATATATTAATTGTTAGTAATTGAAATTTTTTATAATTAGTGCAGTAACCTAATCATATGTCACTCAAGACTTCTGATCATGACATATATGAATTAATCAAACTTATAATTACACTGACTTTTTTATTCAGAAATAAAAACCTATTTTTTTCCAAATAAACATTAGTTCTTGGCAGGAGAGTAGCTTGTGTCCATGACTGCTGCACGAACGAACAACACACACTGCTCGCAGTTGACAGACAAACACCAATTTATTTAATTTCAATTATAATCCACAAAAACATAGTAGTTGTCCTGACATATACAGAAAAAAATTAGCAACCCTTAATTTTGATTATGATATAATCATTTATTAATCAAGTCACGTGCGGGTTTGCTGGTTCCTGGAGGACACAGAGTTGACAAACCCTAAAACAAGAACAGCTGCCAAAATCTAAGTAGATTAATTAAACTGATCGGTTAATTAGGACAGTCATAAATTCATTATTGGAAATTTAGGGTTAGCATTAATTAATTGAGAATTAATAATAATTATCGTAACTAAAGAACATGTTGTTGTATTGCTGGTTGAATTGTGTATGGGTTGGCTGTTAGAATTATGATATATGTTTGTTGTTTGGGGGTGTAATGAATCTAAATCTATAAATTGCTGAATCTGATTTAATTTGCTGGCTCCCAGAATCCAAGAAGTACCGGATATTCATCATTAAAAAAAAAAACCAATTATAATTACGATCCATCGACATCAATATCTAACAAAAACTATTACAATAATTATAAATACTACGCAGTAGATCAACTACTGTTATATAACAGAATATTCAATGTACTTAACAGAGTTCGAACCCATAATTTTTAAATCATGAAATCTCAACTTCGCCAATTAAATTAAATTTTCTGATATTCATCTTTATTATTCCAAAATGAACGTAGGAGACCACGATGGGGTTTTCCTTCTCCAAGAAATCATCACGTTTGCCAATGTACATTTTGTCTTTACTTCTAAGAATATTATTATTTAAAGTAAATTACATTGTAAATGCTTTTATATAATTATTATAAATATCTTCTGTTGTTTGAAAAATTGATATTTTGCTCCTTAATAATAATGTTTGTCCAATAATTAATCTATTTTATTAGTTTTCATTCAAATTTTATATGAAATTGACCAAAATGCTTTTTTTTTTTTTAAATTTGTATTATAATTCATGTTTTGTAAAAAAAAAAAAAGAAAAGTACATTATTATCAATTTTTTTATATTCTTGTTTATAATAATGTCTGTCAAGTATCGATTTTTTTATACATTTTATCAGTTAATTAAACTTTCAGTAAGAGTAAAATTTCCATTTTAATGTTTAAGAATTACATAATTATATCCCATATTAGGGGTTTCGGTAATTTCTCAAACATCAAGGGCTTATATATATTTTTATTTTACATAATTAATATCAGAAATGTATGCGTAATTTGGTATGTTCTAAAGTAAATTCTAAAAAATTAAGTTGAATTTCTAGTATAAACATCAGAACATATGATGCAGATCAATAAACACGAAAAGAATATACACAAACACATAAAAATTTCCAGCATGTAATCAATATTTACCAACATATATTATTAATAAATCAAAGCAAGACATTAATAAAGAAAATCCTATGTAGCATATGCACTAGGAAATTCCCCCAGAATTCACATGATGAAGGAAGGAGATATGCAGATGAAATAAATAAGAAAAAAGAACACCAACATTGTAAAATAATACTTTTAGTTGTAAATTATCTCTTTACAACTTCAAATTTTAATTAAATATATACATAATTAAGTATAAAAATAATACGAATCACGTACAAATATAACCCGCATAAAAACAAAGAATTTAGGTGAATGAAAGGGCGAATTATAAGCGTTTCTTTGAGATTTACCATAATTACAAATATATCTTATTATTTGAAAAATTACCATCTCCTTAAATTAACAACCATTTAACTAATACCATTTTCCAATGAGCTATAATGAGAAGTATTTGTAAGACAATATTTAATTTCAAACAGTACTTGTAATTTTTTAGAAAATCAAAAAATACTTATAATTATTATAAATTTTAGAAAAAATCATTATAATTTACACTACATAAAAAATAAATAAAAGTATTCACATCAGCAGCAACCAGTAGATGGAAGCAGCTGGTGGGTGCAAACTGCAAACCTAATATTTAATTGACATCTAGTGATTATGGGGGGGGGGTCCAAGTATTGATCGCAAATTTGACCAACCACTTCATACCCTAACCAAATAATAATAAATTAATTAGTTGATTTCTGGAACATTGACTTGAAGAATTCAAGTTGGGATACTGAAGGAATAATTCCAACATGTACACTCTTTTGCAGACACAATTTTTTTCTCTATTGGTTTTATTACTTTTGAGTTGAATATTCTGTTTCTCTTGCTTTTATTTACCAGCATTCACATCATCTTCTCAAATATAAGTATTATTTTTTTTTAAGGATTGACACCGACACAAGTTAGTAAATATGAATTTGTTGTACAAAAATATAAAAACTACGGAAGATAGTTCGATGGGAAGCTCAAAACTACGGCTAACGACACTTTATCTGAAGGACTCCTGGCTACACTGATGCACCACTCGGGCTTGTGCATCTCCCATTCTGTTGAATGGATTTGATGGGAAATGAATATCAAGACTGAACGATTTATACGCACCTCTTCAATGTTAATTCAATACTTCTAGGAAACATCTGCAACAAATATGCTGCCTGAGTCGCACCATCCGGCCACAATATCCCTATTGGAACTCTGCAGGGTAGAAAATGTGACAAAAATTACAAGTTTAATTTCAAAGATGAGCTCTGCATAGGCTTAACTTGTAGTTGAAATGTGCAGTCGGCAATTCGTGCATATATGCTACCAAGGTATGATGCTTAATGTACATTTTTCATGAAGATGAGGGAGATAAAGATAAAAACCTTGCTAAATCCAGCCAGTTTGAGTCCCCTCTGAAAGAAAACGCCTTCTCCCTTTCTCTCCATTGTCCACACACAACCTGCAAAGTATTTGCACATTGTCAAATTGACTCTACAATCACATGATTCTGACACTGATCGCAAATCCCAACACTCTCTCTACTGTTGAATAATAAGTTGCCAACAGAAGCGATTCACTAGACATCTCACACGACTATTCTTTATTCAAAGGTATGCATTTATTTTCAATTTTTCTTTTAAACAGCAGAGAGAAGTGACTGGAGTCTTTATACTGGTGAACTCAAGTGCAAATTAACAAGGTCAATAAGAAATAATCCACGTTGTTTACAGGTGTAAGTATACCATTAACAAATGATAATAGGTACAGCCATCAAAACAACAGTACATGGCGAGGGGCAACCAATAGTAATATTGTCAAAATTTAAGTTTCATAAACACAAACCAAACATCATAAAAGCATTCACCTCATAATCAACTCCTTGCACGTAGATATAATTGGGATCAACAGATGAAAAAGTAAGTCCAGTTATCTGCAACACAAGCAGTGATGTTAATAAAGCAGAAGACACCATAAGCAGAATCAAGCAAAAACAAAAGAGGATTTTCAGTGCCACGTTCCGGTTATATTACATAACTCTTCGTGCTTGATGCAATTCACAGGATACAATTAAGACACAGATTTCACGATGCCACATAATCAAAGCATATGTCCCTGGTTACAACTTTTCTTTTTGTATAAGTAAAGCAGGCGTCTAAACCAGAATATAGAGACTCTAGGCAGGTAACCACCCTATCAATCGACATTAAGAAAATCAATGAATGCAACCAACTGACCTCATACTTTGAGCAGTTCAGCCATCTGGATAATGCTGACCATCTGTACGCAATTTAGAACAATGTATTAATTGGCTAAAAAATGGTCACTAACAAAATCCCTTGTTTTCTTAAATTTCACAATTGATAATTTCCTTTCTGAGCAGGAAACCAACAAAACTTTCAAAAACATGCATAAAAAATGGTAGAAAACAGAAACAGAAGGACTGGATTCTTTGATGCACGCGTGTGGGGTGTGTGTGTGTAGAGAGAGAGAGAGAAGACTTTTAGAAACGCAATTCGCCCTCAAAAATAAAGGGAAGTTGTCAAATTCTTTGCTTTTCTTTCCCTCTCTTTTTCCAACCTAAAGGGAACTAAAAGATCAGGAAAGTTGTAACCCCCCACCCCCCACCCCAAAAAAAAAAACCGAATTATAATACGAAATACTTGATAAAGTCATACGAACAAGCCCACCGACCTACGTGGATCATAGATAGTCACAGTGCGATCTGCCCCAGCAGCAGCAATATTACCAGATGAAGATATACTGACTGCATATAACATATCTCCAACAGATCCCATTACTCTATGTACACAACCCCCATTTTCTTTCATTCGCAAGTCCCATATACTTAGCTGCAGCAGTTCACAGATGAAAATGCTATATCATCATAAGAACGAGGAACAGTTTAATCTAATAGTTGCTTAATAAATTTAGTTGGGAAAGCATCGATAGTAAATACCTGGGAACCCTCTGTGATGGCTAGCATCGAACCTCCACTTTCATTAAAATCGTCCATAAAAATTAGCGAAGATGGATACCACAATCTGTAACATGGCTATTTCTTAAGTGACAATTAAAACACATACACTATCAAGTCTCATCTTGAATTTTGAAATCCAACACAATCACTATCGGCCATCACAAAGATGATTGATTTAACAGACACTAGATAAGCAAGGGCCCAATGCCAACTGGCTTTTTGAGACTATTTATCCATCGGCAGCTTGACCAACATGGTACACCAAAAACAAAGAATAACAAAAGCCAGTGTATCCAGATTTTAAAACAAATTTCGCAATATGTGAATCTCGAAAAGACTTTGCAGAAAAAAATAGTAATGTAACCAGATAAATTAGATATGACAATATTAAAAAACTTTTCAGTTTTCCTTTTCCCTTCCTTTTTCTTTTCAGTTTTCTGACTTGTATTTTCCATCTGCATACTGATACAAGATTATGATGAAATATATGGAAAAAGCATTAAGACCAGGTATCCTAATGGTCTACCTCCCTCAAGAAATATTTGTTAAGAATTTAGCAGTTGCAACTGTTCAATGAGATTCATCATTTAATTATTGATGGAACATCCACAACAATCTTATAACACCGTGCTGTGATATTCCATAATATAAATGAATCCCGACTGAGTTTCTCTATGCAGTACAAGGTGGGCAATGAAGGAGAATAATTTTATCGATGTTGAATGTTATTTGCTTGTTGCTTGTATAGACTCTTTAAGGGCTTCCTCTATTGTCAGAAAGAAACAATGAATGAGGAAATTGATGGTATAAGAGAAGATAAAGAGAAAAAGAAAAGAAGGGAATAAATACTCACGTACGTAAAGTGCGGAGATAAATATCTTGGTCATAAATATCAATGCTCTTGCAGAAGCTGCGTGCCACAGCTGCCTGAATCAGAACAAGCAGCCAGTTCAGCAGATGCTTCAAATGGGACTACCTTTACAAATATCATGAAAACACCAATAAGCCAAAAAACTGTAGACAAAATGAAAGTAGGTCCGCCAGTTATTTTGTTTCTAATTTCTTTGGCACATTATATCTGACTGTCTGTAACTACTTGCTTTGCATAAATTTTCCCATGAAACAAGCAAAATGATAATCAACTACGACATGGGTAAGAGGCAGAACAAATATTTAATGTGGATAAAATATGCAATGAATAAGAGAATGAAGAGTAAGTGATGCCGCAAACTGATACGATACCATAGAAGACATGGAGATAATAATTGAAAACAAAGTTATGCATGAAACCAAAACAAGGGATGAAAAAAGAGCTTGCATTTGCAGATGCATACAAGAACTGACAATGTACCCTTTTCCAGAAGGGTTAAAAAACAGGAGAGAACTATCAATACCAGCAAGTTCTGATATATAAGAGTTGAAGAATCGACAGGTCTAGTTAAGGAATTTATGTACCATGAACAATTGATTTGGGTTAAAGCAAAGACCTGCCCAACTGCCTTCTCCAACACCAAAATCCCGAGGAGATACTGAATATGTAAAACCATCTACATCTGGAATAACAGGTGCATATAATTAAGTCTCAACAAAAAAAAAAAAATGCTTAATGTCAACGATGCCCCCAATGTCAACTGTCACAAACAATGCCGAGAGAAATGGTTTCAATTAACTGGACTTTCTACTCTACCTAAACTATGCATCAAATAGTTAGTTGGCACACAATATTAGATTATCTGCCGTCACTCAACAAGTTTCAAAGGTCTTTGTCAAAATCTTGGAGACACTATTGGAAAGGACTAAAACAAATGGGAGTTGGAAATTGTGGCTGACATGAGTTTACAATCAAGCACAAATGATCAACAACGGAAATAATCAACACAGGAGGAAGAAAAATGATCAGTGGAGAAGCAAAAAAGTAGAATGCACTAGGTTCAACGTCAATGGTCTCATGACATCAGACTAGAACATGAATATCCAAAACTGAAAACAAGGGGAGAAAAGCAAGGAAAGAGATACTGATAAGGTGTCATACCTGTACCACTAGCATCCAATTTAGAAACAATAAGGGTACCATAAGAGTCTACACTTCCCAAGATTGAGCAATCCTTGCCTGCACAAGGGGTGAGTATCAGTAGAAACCTATATGAATGAAAACAATCAACAACTACATACTCAGCATTATTTGACCTTTCATATTTTTATAACAAGCAGGGCCACCAAAATATCAGCCACACATTACCGTATCAATGTACTCTAATAGCTGACTGCAAACAATTGTAATTTATTGTCTCCATATGTTTCCGATGTTGTTATGTTCAAGAAAAAATGCATGCTTGCCCACAATTTCAAATTAAATGATTCTTCTTAAGGTCAAAATAAACAAATGTTTACATTCCTTGTGATTTATCATTTCTACAAAATTGAAGGACAAAAAGAAAAAGAGTGAAACCAATAATTGTGCTCTCGTAGTAAAGAACTAAGTAAACATCATTGTCAAGTGTCTATGCAAGAAAAAGTGTCTCACTTTCAGTTTCAGCAAGCACGATACTCTGAATTTCTGACCGGTGAGGACAGCGATTAACAACTGATGAGTCCAATACCTTCATTAACACCTCAATTGATCAGCTGAATCGAAGTCGTCAATTTTTAAGATACAGTTATGATGAACCAGTAACTCGATTCTCGAAGACACATACCTGAGTTCGTTCAGGGATTAGAAGGCTCTCCTTTCCTCTAGCAACAAACGAATCGTCCATCAGAATCTGAAACATAATAGAAAGATTTTAAGATACCACACACATATCTCTTCCAAATAATCATTTACTACACTTTGATTGACACTGGTTCAAATCCAAATATGACATCACTACCACCAAAAATTGATAGATGATCGCAATAATTGCACAGTAAAGGAAACAATCAGCACATAAGAGACATGCCAAAAGCACAATAAGCACCGTTTTCAGTAACCGCAACATTTTTACATCTCTACAATGTGTTAATCAAGGATTTCCTAGCACTGCTGGTGTTAATCATGGGATAACAACATCATCAAGCATGTTTCCACCAAACATTAATAGAAGAACTACAAATACATTCAAACCTAGTCCAATGAATAACCAAAGAAATAAGATAAATCTGAACTTCGTCCTCAGAAAAGAATAGGAAAATGAAATAAAAGAGTAAACTTAATAACAAGTAGTCAGACATGAGCAAACCGCATTCCAACACTCCCGAAGTAACCCAAAAATTCATATGCAGCCTAACGTTGTTTGTGTATAAAGGCCATACTCGGAGTTTGTAAATACGGGAGGCAGACGCAATGTAAACCCAGCAAGATGAAGCGTCTCCATTGGCCTGCACCAACAAGTTTACGAATCTTCAACATAAACACAAACATCCCAGATGGAAAGAAAGAGAACTCCTTAAATGCTCGCAGAGAGAGAGAGAGATACATGGACTGCAAGACGGGTGGAACGGATGTTAGCTGGAGAAGGGTGAGGAATAAGGGTTTCAGGAACTACAGCCTTGTTCAACCTCTTCGCTTCCAACATCTCTTTGCTCCGCCTAAAATTCTTGCTGCAATTTTTGTGCGCAGGGTTGGCGGCAGAGACAACTGAAAGCCTGCCCCCTACACGACGTCGTATTTATTTATTTATTTTTAACCTTGCTTTTTAAACACTTCTGTTCGTTTGCTTGTGCTTGAACAGTGATTCCTTATCAATAATCGAATACGGTGAGAAGAGAAACATTGCTATTTGCCATTCATTAGGATTCCCTTTTCATCTTCATGGAAATCGTTCATAGTTTGAGTCTGGACGTTCAAAACTTATGATTGCCTGACAAAAATTTCTCACCTCGTACATAATGAAAAATTATCTCAAACACATCACATCGCCCATAATCATTCCATTTTATTCAAAATGCTGACCGTCGTATCAGTTTTCCTTGGACGGTTGAGGCGTATCATGTGAATCTTTACACTGATGAGTTAATAAGCTAGTATAGAAGTTTGATTAGGAATTAAGATCAACAAAATAATCTAAAACTCTTTACCTTATCCTCATTACAAGAGCCCTATTTATTATTGGAAAGATGGCATTGATCAAATATGTAACTATAGATCATTATGAATGGTCCTGACGCACATGTGCATTCTCGGCTTAGAATGAACAATCAAAAGTCAACGAGATCTGTATACAATTCTAACAAAAGATTCATATATCATCCCACTGGCTACTTCTGATACATATGAGACCAAACTGATTTAAGACCTTGTCTGTTGACAACAGCAATTTTACAGTAATCCATTATGCAGACGTCCCATGGTGTAATAGGGAGATTTCTGATCATCTGCGACTGCTTTGGCGTTAACATATACAAGACAACCAGATTGCAATAGGAGCCTCCTCGCAAAATTTCTTGAAACCTCAGCATGCCATCGCGTTTTCATAGCAAACCATGATTCTCAAATCGGCCTTTCTTTTCCACATGCAGGCAACAGATGAACAGAGTCAGTCTACAGAAATCAGCATGTTTCCAAAGTTCAATTAATGCTTAAATTATAGAATGATTTATTAAAAAAATTCATTTCATTTTGTGTGATGGAAAAGAAACTTGATTATTGAATTCCTCACCCTGTCAAGCTCACTGCAGAGAACAACCAACAACAGTGTAGTCATTGGATTGAGGTCATGATCACTTGGAAAGGCTATAGCTTGAGAATCCTCCTAAGGACTGGTTTTCAGATGAGACTTGCACTGCTGTTAACAGTTAAGAACAGAGAACATAGGGAACAAGGGGCAAATCATAAGCAAAATGGAACGGACTAACAATTATATAACAACAATTCAATATGCCCTCAGAACTTGTACATTACGCTCACAGAGGGTTATGGTAACCTCCGGTAATTCCAACAAAGCCAGTCCCCCAACAACAACAGCACCAGGATGTTACATCATTAAGAATAATAATAATAATAATAACAACAACAATAGCAGCAGCAGCAGCAGCATTGAGATAACAGCGACGAAGATGAAGATGATGATGATGAAGAAGAAGAAGAAGAAGCATACTGGTAACAATGATGAGGGAGGCTATCGATGGAAACCAAAGCTACCATTATAACCATGTGTTCAGCCATCATCGGGCATTTGCAATTCTCATGGAAAAACTAAAATATGATTGCACATGCTATTTAAACCATCATTTATCACACATCCAACTTCTCGTCCATGAATAAGTTTCCGTAGACAAATGAAATCACAAAGGAGTCAGAACAAATATCCAACCAGAGCCCTCAGTAGTTATAACTTTGATAAGGATCATCATCAGTTCAAGGCTACTGACATTTGCCATTGCACCTCATGCACCCCCATGCCGTTAAGAAATAACTTAATAAATAAATAAATAAATAGATAGATAGATGAAATGTGGATTGATAATGCCAGAGCAAGTTCGGCGATTCAAGAGCAATTTCCTATTGCCATAGCAAGATCAACAGAAAATGAACAGTTGCTATAATAAAGGGTAAATTACACTTTGCACCCCCAACGAAATGCGGCACATTAAGGCAATGACAAATGGTATCCAGTTAAACTGCTCACTGAATTTTCCATCACTGGGCTACAAGCACAAATACACATAACGAAATAAGACAAGCAAATGAACAGAAAGTATCTCCTGCATGAAAAGGGATTGCACCCGAATGGGCACATTTATATCTCGGGTTCACCCAAAACCAGATGAGCGTCTATTATCATAGAAACGCAATGCACCTACCAAAAGTTTGTAAGCAACTAGAAGTAGCAAACCGTTAACCAAAAGAATCTACAAGAAATCCCAATTCTTTATGCCAGTATTTAGCGGACTGATACATGAAATATTACCGCAGAAAAATCAAAGTTGTACATGCGAATAGCATGCTACACAGAAGTGCTAAAAGACTAAAAGATTGATAGAGAAGCCCTCAGATCTCATAGCTTTTAACAAATCACAAGTGGCTCAAAAACACTGATGGATAGATTCACCAGAGGCCTTCTATACGCCACCATGAACAACCAACCAACTTCCGCGTGCAAGTGTGTGTAGACGTTCATATTTTCGCGTAAATGTTAAGAGCATGGAGGAGGAGGAGGAGTAGGTGGCAGATCATTCCGGTGACGCAAAAAGCCCAGTGATGAATCCAGAACCACCATGCCACTTCAATGTGTATTGAGTTTTTCCATCATCGGGCATTTTCTTCAAAAAATATAGAAGAATGATACATCACATACACGGAGAAAAACATGCAAATACATACATTATACATAGACGAATACACATAAACCAGCGGCAAACAGAGCTATAGATCTAGGGTTTCGATGTTGAGTTTGAAGTTGCGGTTGCAATTTATGAAAGATTTCTTCTCCCTTTTCTCCGAGTGGGCTGACCCTAGAAAATTAAAGCCCAACAAACTTAATCAAAGCTATTGGGTTATATCTATAAACAATGGGCCCAACTCGTGTCGGCTAATCCAAATCTAGTGCCGAATATTATTTAAACCCCAAACTCCAAACTATCCAAAATGTAGGGCTACAAAATAAAATTGTCGAGCTCGATTTAATTAATATAAAAATAATAATAATAAAATAGACTTAAAAATATCAATTACTTGAACTCGAATGATATTTGATCCAATAAAACTTATTGAGCTCAATTAAATCAATAACCAAACTAAATCCAAATGCAATTTTTAAAGCTCCAATAATGATTCAAACAAGTTTGATCCATAATATGCTCGACTCGAGTCATTTAGACATTTACAACCTTACATCAATCAAGAGAAATTCTGGCTCAAATTGCATCTGATTAGATTCGAACCAATTATAATTCAAGGAGAACGAGCAGTCAAGTACTAAATATATTATACTTATTATGTGGTTGATTTGATCCAACCAAATTTAGTCGGAATATGAAATTTCCAATGTTATAGAGATATGCTTGTAATCAAATATCCAACGCCTGAAAGATAGGTAAGCGATGATACGTTTGATTCAAAGGCTTGCAGAGGTCTCCAGTTCACTCATCTCAGTGCAGAATATTTGATTCTTTGCAAGAGATCTACAGACAATTAGATGAAACTGTGATACGGCAGGGCAGGGCAGGGAGGGAGGGAGAGACTAGCACACAAAGACAAAACAACCTTGTGATGAGACATGTTAAGGAAGCCTAACACTCCCATGAGCAACAATGTAGTCAACCATGGGTTTAATACTCCACTAAAGCATGGATCAAGGTAACACATATTCTCCCTGCACCGGAGCTTTGTTTGATAAATGTGTCTCGCTGCATTGATATTGCCATGAAGCAGAGAGTCTACAATCTTACAACCTTTCACTGCACAGTCATTTGAAGATCTTGTTCAGAGGAAACTTTCTTTTTAGAAAAGACATCTATAGTTCTAAATCAACCAATGTACTATAATTACAACATTCAAAATGCAATACATCAATATTTTTAAATTAACAAATAAATTCAAAGTAAACAAAGAAATAACATACTACTATTAAGAGCAGATTAAGTAGCTATATCGGTCGACTGACTCGAATTCACAACCTCTTACTTAAATGGCTGCTATTATATAAGCATCCAAACAGCAAAAGCATAAGCATCTTAAAGTTTATTGGGAAAAGACTGTGGAAAGCTTAAAATGTGACTTGGCAGGAGAAGCTTCATAAGCAGCAAAAAATAAAATCAAATCAAACATTCTGGGGATGAAACATCCGGCAATCCTTAAAGCTCAACTTTTAGATGTATCAAATAATCATCAAATTCTGATTTATATGATTCATTCCTTGAAATTGTGATTAAAAGCTAGTTTCCCTACCTATTATCATTCTAAAACGACCAAAACGCTGATCAGAATCTCCTTTAAACTATTAAAGAAAGCATCCAGCTCTATGTCTTATGAAAAGATATCAGAAATAATATAAAGCAAAAGGAAGCTAAAAAAAGGCAGTGTTCGAAAGAACGTGCAGAAATTCAAATAAGCTCTAATCATAACCACTGCGGTCATGTGTCAATCATATGTTTATTCAACAAGGGAAAGCTTCAAATTTGCAGTATGGATCATCACTGAGAAACAGTTTTTCATTATTTGAAAATAGGTAATGATATTAGATCAAAGCAAAATCAGTATGAAAACTGTTTGAAAAAAGAAAGCTTTTTTCAGAATAAAAATACCGTCAGCCCCTGATTACAACATTATGAACTTCTGCAGCCAGATTCTCAACCACTTTGATTAGTAGGGCAGCTGACCCCACCCCACACCTTGCAACTTCTAACCCTCAGAACGAACAAGTGCAAAATCTTTACACATTTTCATCCACTTTGATTGAGTGAGGCAGCAGAAGGAAGAGCCACATTCTCAAGCTCCTTCCGTTTCAGGTACTGGTCCAAAAGTGTAAGTCGAGCTGTCTCAAACGCAAAGTAACCTATAGCTGAAAAGCATGCACTATAAAACACTCGAGGCCCCATCCCGTGTGTAAATCCAACCCACCCTTCATCCTTAAGAATCTGCTTAATCATAGCTGAGACCCCACCATACATCGCAGCAGCAACCTTATTCACAGCCTCCCCATGAGCCTGAGTCATCAACCGAGTTTTCACCACATCCAAGGGGGTTGTCAAAGAAGCCGAGATGGCCCCTGCCAGTGCTCCACAGCAAACACTCTGAAAGGGCTCCAGAGAAGCCTTTCCGGTCTTACTCAATACAGCAGCTTTCAAATACTCAAATGACGAATAACTCAACACGCCAGCAGGCAAATTCCTAAGCAATGTCGCACTATACCCAGCATACAGCCCCAAAATACCATCTTTCTCCAAAATTCTCACCAAAACCTCCCAAGATCTCCCCTTTGCACCAGCCTGCATCCTCTGCGTGATTACTTCCTTTGGCACCATAATTGCTGAGGAAACAATGTTTCCCATTGCACCTGCTGTTGGAGGAATCAACACAGGCGGGTACTGCCCAATTTTCGACAAAATCGACTTACCAAACTCACAAGTCCCAAAATAAACCGCAGAAGAAAAAGTTGACCCAACAATGACCGCAGAGACCCCACTGTAGAATCCAAGAATCCCCTTACTCTGGAAAGTTTTAACAATAGCATCAAACGCGCCATTGTAAATTTCCGACGCCCCTCTCGTCTGGAGCTTGGTTTTGATTGTGTCGAGCGGATGAAGGCAAACATAAGTGAACGCTCCAGCAATCCCACCAGCAGCAGCACCAATGAGCGCCCTTTCAAGCACAGACAAATTCTTGAACAGAGCATGGACCATAGGAGACCCTCTGGAAGCCGGTTTTAACCAGCTAGGGGAGACGGGTTTTTCTGGGTTCTTCATGAATTCCTGATTGGAAAGAGTGGTGGATGAAAAACTCAATCTTGGGCTGGGAATTTTCGCGAATTCTTTACTTCGCGCAGTTCTGGGATTAGGGTTCAAGGTCTGGGGAGTTTGGGTGCAAATGAGGGTGTTGAGCTGGTTGAAAATGGAATTGAAGTCAGTGAGAGTGTGGGAAGTTTGGGAATTCGAGGAGAGGAGGATGAGAGATTTACGAGTCGGAGTCTCCATTGGAGGTGGATTCTGCAGTCTGAGATTGGCGCCGCGTTCTTGATACAGGGCATCGTGGTTTATATGGTATCTGGCTTACACCTCAGAGCACAGTCCCTACAGACCATAGAGCAATTTGAGGTTTAAGAACCAGAACTATTACTTTATAATTTTTTTTTATGAATATTTATTATTTTAATTTCAAAAATTTACTGCAATTACAAAATTCCATGCAATTATTAATTTATATTAGATTCATATTTCATTTTTTTTGTGGATTATATATCTTTTTTTTTTTAAATTATAAATATACTGTGAAAATTATAATTTACAAATATATCAAGATTATAAACTCCAATAAATGTTCAATTATATTTATACCTGAAAGTTAAATTTCAAGAAAATAATAAATTTGTACCATGGCACTTTACAAAAATCAAATAATACAGTCTCTATTTATTTTTGAGATGCTAGAAATATAATTTTACCATAATAAATTATTAGTTAATTAAATAACACATAGTTGCATGAAATTTTTATTTTAAAATTTTTGGGATATTAATTAATGGGTCATAATAAGTTTGGAAGACATGAGAAATATACATAATAATATTATCAAATAAGTAAAACTGTTATTATTATGTAATTGGAGGACTAAAATGGAAATAAAAGGTAGTAAGGCCATCTCCCTAAATATCTGAAAGTAAGTGTCTATTTGTAATTTCCGAAGAATCACAGACAAGTAGGGTTTTCCGAAGCTGAAGCCTCAGAAGCAAAGCTGCTCGTTGACAAGCCGCGCAGGTTCAGTATTTTCTCTAGTTATCAGTCTTTTATTCGTACAGATGTTCTATTTTCTTTTGAAGGCCATTGATTTCCCCTTATTCTTGGTGTTCTGTAGTTGTGCTTTTTCGATTTTTAGCTCAGATTGTGTGTTGTGTGTGTTTTTCCTGATTTGTTTAGCCTATAATTTCCGAATATTAAATTGGGTCTTGATTCAAAACTAGATTTTAGTAAATAAACGAAGTGTTTGGCAAAATATGTTTACTCTTCCGACTGTTGAATTACTAGTTTTCTGGTCAATTTACGAGAGAGTCATTACGCTCCATCCACACAGGTTTTAAGTTTGTGCATTTTTGTTGGATTTTTCCTTTTTCATTAAATTTTGTCTTGTGCATGTGACTGAATTATGATGTACTATGACAAGATTTATCCACATTGTAGAGCTGTTCAATGGGTAGAGTGGACTAGCTTGCACTTCCGTTTAAGACCTAGTTGGCAGACAATTAAGCATCTTGTGCGATGCACTTTGGTGAATTAGGACGCAGAATGGATTGACTTTGTATATGAGCTGATTTTCTTTCTAGCTCTTTTTTATTTTTTCTGATGAGTAGTTTTGAGTGGGAAAATTCCTAGTAAGCTGGTTTGTCAGCATACTAGTGTAAGTTTTATTCACAATCCTCGGCATGGTAGTATCTGCTACCTGATTTACCAGTCATACTGAGTTCCTGAACATATTCGTAGTTCTTGCGTCATAACCGATAGTTGCAATATTTGATATTGCTGGAAAGTCACTTCGAATGCAATAGCATGTAGCTATGGTTGCAAAATTGTAACTATCAACTGGATGTGTGAAACTGCTCACAATTTGGTACAATCTTTGTATCAATTGTACTTGTGATTTATCTTTTTGCTGGTCATTGCTGATCTTTCCTTTTTAGTATTGGTACTTCTGTTTTTCTTCTAGCTCCTGTAAAAAAATTGCTCAATATGAGCTGATGGATTGCCTGGACAATAAAAGCTATCATGTGCTACAGTGCTAGGTGACAACGAGAAAAGGGGGGGAGAGGCAGTCGTACTAGATTTTTTCCTTAAAGCTTAATGAATATAGTTATATGTTCATAGACAACTCGGGCCAAAGGACTAAAATAGTATTTCTTAAACTGTTTTACTTAGCTTGATTTTTTAATGCTTTTCAGGGGATTTTATCAGTTCATTTATTCATTTACTTCTCATGAACAGTGGAAAATGGCGGAACAAGATGAGTATCGCTGCTTTATTGGGAACCTATCATGGTCAACATCAGACAGAGGTTTAAAGCAGGCATTTGAAAAGTTTGGCCATCTCGTGGAGGCAAAGGTGTTATTACAAATATCAATCTGAGTCATTATGCTTTGCTTTTGTAAATCAAGCTTTTTAACTCATCCACCATGGTTGATTGTTATTATTTGTTTCTACATTCATTCGTGTTTAAATTCAAATTTAATGTCCTCTTAGAGTTCCAACGGTGGGAGTTCTTTGCTGGTTTTGTGTATGAAAATGTAAAGAATACATGGAATTTTCTGTGAGCACCATTGAGAAGGCACTAGCATTGACCTAAACATGTACTTTGTATCATATAACTCAAGATAGCGTCACATATTAGAATTGGAAAAACAAAGTCAATTATTGCTAGCTGTAGGTTGTGAACATATATAGTGAATCATTTACAAGTTTTGACTTGGCTTTAGCTCTACTCCAGTATTTTAAGTTATAAGATTTGTTTTTGGTGAGTGCTGGGTGCAGGAAAATGGGACTGTCTGTTCTCTGTTCATCGCAAAAATTAAGTAGTTTGATCAAATGTACTGTTGGAGAGAGAGGAACAGGAGGTATTCGTGGGTTGATGATGACCGAATGTTAAATATATGCTGACATTTGAAGTACATTATTTTTATATATTGAAAAGAGGCTCTTTTAAAAGATTATATTGGATGAACTGGAGCGTGAGTAAGCTGGAGTGATGATGCCTCGTAAGGTTTATCCTTCTATTTCCTACAAGATAAGTCACATATTAAGACCTCCATGTTTTTGGGATGGTAAGCTCTGACATCTTACATTGGCGTTTTCCAGGTCGTACTGGACAAGTTTTCTGGTCGCTCTCGTGGTTTTGGGTTTGTTTCTTTCGAACAAGAGAAAGCCATGGAAGAAGCCATTGAAGCAATGAATGGAATGGAGTTGGATGGACGGTCCATTACTGTTGATAGAGCTCAACCTAACCAGGGCTCTGGTAGAGACCGGGATGGGGACAGGGACCAGGACCGTGATAGGGGACGTGATCGTGATCGTGATCGTGATAGGGGTAGGAATCGGGACAACGGGGGTGGGCGTGGATCTGGTGGGGACTGTTTTCGATGTGGAAAGCCTGGGCATTTTGCTCGGGAATGTCCCTCTGGAGAAGGGTCAAGAGGAGGCAGATATGGTGGAAGAGATGACAAATATGGTGGTGGCAGTCGCCATGGCCCTGATCGTAATGGTGATAGGTATGGTGGACGAAGCAGGGACTCTGGTAGTCGCAGTGGATCAGGGAATGATAAGTATAGCCGCGAGCGGTCTGGTCCATATGAGCGTCCATCATCCGGTGGCTACCGTTCATGATAGGTATTTGGCTGTTCTTTCTATGCATGACCACTTGTTCTCAATATACATTTCATGCCTTCCTATCGGTTACACTGATATTGATCAACTGCTGACATGTGTTCCATTACAGCAGCGTTGATGGCTGACTGACAGTGCGGAGGGTCTCTACAAGATCAGCGTTTTCTTATTTTTGTATCACATCAGCTGAAGCACTTTTTCTCGAGATGAGGCTTTGTCATAAGCATGGTCTCGTGCTATTTGTGACTCTTATGAACTAAGTTTGTCGAATTACATTCTGGATCTTTACATTTTAGAATGCTGCTATCCTTTGTTGGATTAAGTTTTTGCCAGTTGGTTAATTTTCTAGATTGTCAATATTGATATAAGACTCTGGGTTCAAGAATTAATTACTATATATGTTCTTATATCCAAATCTACATTAAAGTTGTGAAGAGTGTTGGTGAATTGATGGTGTATGGAGCAGAATGTTTGTTTTGTCTTTCTTGCAAAATAGACACTTATTTCATTATCATACTTAGGTACAGTATTATTCTGTAATGGGTTAGTTATTACAGGCTTGAAATTGAGGTGAAGATACGGCATGTGAAGGTATCTGTATCGTGTTCCATTCTTGCATGCTGTCATTGACAAAGATGTTAAAGTCTTGTTTTTTCTCCTGAGAACAATTCCGGCCGCCTCCCTTTTGGACTTGGAATTTGGACGCCAACCACATTTTTCTTTGCTGCTCCTCAGTTCCGTCCATAATTTCATTTAGTTCATATTCAAAAATAAAGAAACTAGTTGGTTGCTTCAACTTCTTTTTCATAAACAAACGAGTGTTAAAACTTCTAATGCTACTCAATGTCATGATGAAATGGGACAATAACATAAGATTTCCCTTACATTTTTATTTCTAGTCGAGTCTGGTCAGATATGAACTAGACATTTACCAAGTATATAGTTTAAGAAAAATTATTAATTTCCACTTATTGTATGTTTAATTGAACTCATTAAATTTTTATAGAATTCATAAGAATGAGATTGAAAAGCAAAGCATGTTGTAATTTTCTTTCGAAACTGGAAATATCAAATAAGAAGAATATAACAACTATTTAAAAAAAATAAAATATTCATTTGTATGCTTTAGAACATTTTCATTTGTATGCTTTGTACCTCGCTGTCCAACCATTTACAAAAATTTGAATATTTTTTGTGCATAACTACCTACCTAACTTTACCCTATAAAAATAAAACAAAATAGAAATCATAACCAAAAAAAAAAAAAAAAATGATGAATTTGTTAGTGAATTCAATAAGGCGTAATGTGAGTGGTCCTGGTCTCGTAAGGAGCCAGATTGGACTTAGTACTCTTAGCCCTCAATACTTTGACCAATTCACCGCACATCTGCCTTGTGCTCCCCGAGCAATCGCTCTGCATCACCAGTAGTACCTTGGTCAATCCGTTTACTTTCGCCACTTTCTCTTGAGCCGATGGGTCCCGCGCCAAGCAACACACGCTCCACAGCACCGTTATCCCGTGCTCCGTCGCTACACCTGAACACTTCATCAGCCTTCTTACGATCTCCACCACACATCCCCCGTCTTCGCTGATCGCCCCCCTCCCCTCCGTGCACGTGGCCACCGTTTCTAACATCGCCAAACCCTTTTCAATTACCCTGCGAACCGGAGAGGAATAGTCGTAACCGGAGAGGATTTTCCCCACCGCTCTAACCATGCCTAATCGGATCAGCTCCTTCTTGACCGGCCTGGTGGTTGAAATAGCTAACAGAGCTGACAAGCCGGCTTCTACCGCCGACGTATCCGTATCGGCTGTTGATAAACTGTACAGTTCGTACAGTAACCCCTGTTTTTCTGCGATTCTGCGATGTGATTCAGGATTTACCGCGATCAGCTCCAAAATCTTGGCAGATTTTACCTTTGATTCTGTACTTCCTTTCTGTAAAACCATAACGAACGACGATAAGCAATCTCTTCCATCGCCACTCTTCAAAATCAGCTCGTTCAATCTCTCCCTGACTCCATTCTCCGTCGAGATCAAATCCAAAATCTCAACAATCACCTCACAAATTCGAATCTCATCGGACTTGGCAAGCACCTCAACAAATCTCGAAGCGGCAGCGTTCGACAGCGCCACAAACTTCAGATTCTCCTCCGACGCCGTCACGAAACCGATCAACTTCGCCAGAGAATCGGAGTCAAATTCACCGTTTATGATGTCAACCGCTTGCTGCTTGGAGATAGCCGACGAAGACGGCGGCGACGCCTGCGATACCTCCGCGTGGGCGAGCCAGAGGTGAATGAGGCGGCGGAGGGTGAGATTGGGGGTGGTATGGGTGGAGGGCAGAGTCTGCATGGTTGCCGGACACGTGTTGTGGCCAAGAGCGAGCCACTTCTCGATGGAGCTCCGATCATACGTGACGCCGGTGCATAGACTCACCGGAGACTTCATCACGTCCATCGAAATGGGGCAGCGGAACAGGCTGGGCACGGTAACGTACAATTCTTCCCTCCTCTTTTCTCTTGCCATATTCGGTGAAAGTAACTTGAATTGAGTAGATTCAACTTATCCTCCCTTCTTCCGTAACACAAAACCGAAGAAATGTGTCCAAGTCTTATAAACGAAACAGTCAAAGAGGTGACGTCGTCTTAGTCAATAATTTAAAAAAACACAATCTTGATCAAAGAAACATAAACTAAAATTGCCCAAGTCCAAAAGTTTGAACCAGATTTCCATGTATTATTAATAATGGAAAGAGACAAAAGAGTCGCAGTTCTTTGTGGGGAGAGGGGCCCAGGCGTTGAAGAAATTGATGGGATATCTGCATGAAATTCTTGCATGGGTTTAGGTAAAGTCAAACTCCATTTCCACCAGTCTCTATGCTTATTATTCTTGGTTTCACAATGATTGCCCTTTAAATATATGCAAGTGGACATTTATTTATTAATCAGAAAGAAAAACCATAAAGACATGGTTCTCCTCAATTTCTGCATCCTGTTATCTGATCAAAAGGATAAAGTTGTTATAAGTCGCATAATGTAGGAGAATAACAATAAGGAAAGTGTAAGGAATTAAGGAAAATACTGGTCGGTAGTGTAATATATATTGGGATTTTAGTTGTGACTTGTGAGGTATTGCGTGTATTCTAAAGTAGTAATTGCTTTTTTCGCGTGGGAATTCTGGTCACCCATAACTAAGAGTAGAGACCCATTACTTTATAGTGATATCCTATTGTATATGCAACTTCTTGGGAAGATTACGAATTGATTTGGAAACGTTAATGGATGATTACTGTGATGTACTGATTTAGTATGGATCATTAACTGATGATTATTGTAATAATCGATATTTTATTACGGAATCCTGAAAATTCAGAAGAAATTCACTCATTGAATCAACGGCCATGATTGTCTCGCACCTAAATCTTGGTATTCAAGTGATACCACGTGGGGGGGAAATGTTTTGTAGATAAAACACGATTATTGATGTAAGTGGGCACTTAGGCTATCATTTGATGTGCATAAACTGTTCTGTATGAGTTGGTTGTATGCACTTTGAAGCCCTTCACTGTTGAAGCAGCTTTAGGAACATATTCAAGCACCACATGATTTCCCGGTAATGAAATTCTAATGCGCACTATCAAAATATCACACCGGAAGCAGAATCTCATCCCACTATTTTCAGAAGCACTACGTTTTACACCAACATGTCAAACATGTTGTCCTCAAAATCATAAGTCACTTACATAGATATATACGGACGGAAAGTTTTTGTCCAAATCTGGTTCGATCGAATCAATTCAATCACAAACCAAGTGCAATACACTTACTCTATGATTGGTCACTTAGCAAATATATTGCACTTGGTTTAGGTTCGACTGAGTCAAGTTCGAATAAGAATTTCTCCATACAAATTACTTGTCATTGCACCCATCACATTAGTAAAACAAATTAAATCCACAACCATCTGACCAAAAACGGCCCGTCCGTTTCATATGTCTAATCGCTCTTTTTAAATTATACATTAATTATATGACAAGTATAGTTCGGATAGTTTCAATTTTGTTGAAAAGCCTATGGATATGTCTTGTATTTGTGACGTGAGAGAAAAAAAGAAAAGAAAAGAGGTAGGAAAATAAAGAATTCAAAACTTGTAAGTTTTGAATGAGTAAGATGTGAGTTTGAAATGCGATGCGTGTGTGAGTGTGGAATTGATTGAAGACTGAATATATTATCATTTTTGTGTAGAAAAAGGACAAGGAAAAACTAACACGCTTTTTTCTTCTCCTAAATATGTAGATGAATTCGTTGACTCTGACTCATGAGCACTATAGTCTACGTGTTAGAAATCACTACTCATTTTGAATTGGTCAATCACTTTGTAGTTGTTATCTGGAATTAAATCAGCCAATGACGTAGTACGTAGCTTGAATTCATATGAATGTAAATTCCTTCTATTTAAATTAATTAGAATCTGATTTTAGTGGGATTTCCAAATATGAATGTAAATTGCTTCAATTTAAATTAATAGAATCTGATTTTAGTGGGCTTTACTCACTCATTATTGTTACTCTTAGTTCAACCCAAATTCTGATTAATGTTTCCATGAGACCCAAGAAATTGGAGTCCTATTTGGATGTATATAGGCCAAACTCTTAAAGCCCGAGCCCACTAGAAAAGCCCAGATGAAATATTTTTTATTTTTTATTTATTTTTATCTTTTTGAGGGAGGGTTCTTTTATTTATTATTCTTTTTCTGTTTAACAAGATTTCTACGAGATTATTTCTCACGACAAATAAAAAGTTCAATAATCGAAGGTAGTAGTATGTTTGATAAGGGTCTAGTAAGAAAGGAATCTAAACGGCAAAAATACCCCATAAAATTTTAAATATCTAAACAGAATTAAAGATCCACGCATTTTTTCTAGAGTTGAATCGCATTGGATATAACCCTACTTGATGATCGGAATAACCAGCTCTGGTCATTCAACATCAAGGTGCGGAGATTTCAACACTTAGATCCGTACAAGTACGAACATTTAATCCTATAAATATTTCAAACCTATCTAGGGCTAAGCTATATCATTTCTATTAGAAAATATCTTAATTTTTTTCTCAATTTTTCTCTCGAACTAACTTAAGCATCGAAGAATTTTCATTGAGGACCTCCTAACAAACCTAATTTTTTATCGTTTTCTCATGTTCCAACTCTTATCCAAATTTAAATGCCATCCTATCGGGGTCATAACAATCTCAAAATCGGATCTATGTCCATTTTCACTTTAATTTTCTCCAATTTATTTTCTAGTGTGACCAAGTTCAATAACTATATTAATTATTTCGATAATCAAATAAAGTATTGCTCAAAGGACCCCAAGCCCATGATACATATAGTATGGAAAATGACCCTTTACTAATTTATTTCCTCCATCCTGACATTTACTGTACATACCCCTTTCCTTTCCTTCATAGAGACAGAAGAAAGAGAAGCTTCTCAAGAAAACACTGAGTAAACTTGTACACTAGTGAAAAGATGAAAACAGCAAGCAACCTTTTTGTAATATTGTAAATGAGTAAATTATTATTTTATGAAAAAAAATAATAATTTATTTTTTTGTGTTTTTTAAAATAAAGCAATTTACCTTCTTAGAGAGGGAGGTAAATTGCTCCGTTTTAAAAAACATAGAGAGAGAGAGAGAGGTAAATTGCTATTTTATCTTCATAGTGGGTAATTTGCTCATTTGCAAGATCACAATAGAAAAATTGTTATTCACTCTAGTGAAAAGGCATAGAAATACATACAATTCAAACAATGAGGGTGAAATAACAAACACATTTCAGGTTCATGTCCGCACACATATATATCTACCCCATGCTTGCTTTGCATAGGTTAATTTTTAGGAGATTCATACATATAGTCCTTATGCGGGATAATCACAATTACTTTATACTACGTGATTCTCGTTAGGTTCGTCATATACCGATAATTATAACTAATATCCAGAATTAAATGTGTGATCGTTGGAATGTTGTCATAATTATATCAAATAATATCAAATGAAAGTCAAAAAAATGTTAGCTCCGACATTTTCAGCATTCTTTTAATGTCCGAAAAAAAATAAAAACCTATGTGCCCCATAGATGTGAATGGAGGAAGTAGATAGGATAGGATATTGATGAGAGGAAAAGGATAGGGGGTTCGGTGTAAATATGGGAAAAAGTCTAATACAAGTCGAGTTTGATTAAATTTGAATCAATTATATAATAAATATAATATACTTATTATATAATAACAGGGGAAATTTGTATATACTTATTATATAATTAATATATAATTTAAGAAAAATGATTAATTACATAATAAATATAAAAAAACCGTATATATGGGAAGGGACAAATTTCCCCTGTTAAGGGGACTTGAAAGAGAACAGTTTGAGCTACTGAGAGTCGGCCATTTATTTGAATTGGGTCCACTTGCCCACCTAACCATGCAACATTGCACCTCTTTTTCCTCAGATATGTGCTCTCTTCTACCACTTTGCATGTTACCCTTTTTTTCTATTGTTATTCCTCCAAATACATTTTTCCTTCAAACATCAAACCCCAACCCCCATTTTCCCCTTGCATGTTTTGGGTGTTCACACCCACAATGATGAGTTATTAAAATACTCCTACCTCTAGCTCGAGTATGCAATTTGATCTAACGACTTAAAAATCTTACTGCACGATGATTCGAAAAATATATATTCAATAATATCAACCCAATTTTGTCGTCGGTAACAAGACCAGCCATTATCATGTAATTCAAAATTCGTGGATGAAGTGAGTGCGTTGAAGAATCATGCTGCAACAAGGACGTAATTGTAAACGAGACATTTTGAAAGGACTTAATTGTGAAAACACACAAAAGTTGCTGCAAAAACATAGGTAGCCTGGAGTCAATGCCCCATGCTAGCACCTCTCCCTTGTGTTCTGCCCCTCCCACATATGCTTCAGACACAAGTTTCTCTTATGTCTTGTTGTGTGTGGCACCACCTACATTATTTATTCAGACAAATACATACATATCAACTAAAATAAACCCCCTTTCACCAACTAACTCCACACACACTATTTCAACTGCACACATCACCTTCCATTTCAACTCCCACCCCCTTCTCCATACTTCAGTCTTGATCCCTGCTTTCTTCTCTCACTCTTGTTCTAATGGGAAAAACACCTCAAATACTCCCTATTGTAATACTCTTTCTATTCATCTTTGCTTGTGATCATGCAAATGGAGCAAGGCACACACAGTTCCTCAAGGTCAGGCCACAAACTCATAAGTCTCCGGCCAGTGATTTCTTCGGGTTCTTGCCCAAGGGAGTGCCTATACCGCCTTCCGGCCCTTCAAATAGGCACAATGGCATCGGCGTGGAGGGCCGAGAGGGATCGCCTTGACAATATACATGTATAGCAAAAAAGAGAATGTTTTAGTAGTATAATTACTTATTCTTCTTCCTCTTCAAGTGGGAAAATAAACTTGTGGAGAGGATCATCAGAGGCCTGCTGTACATGGGAGTGGTGTTTTAGTGAGTATTCTCGAGAGCTGATAGTTTAATTTTAGGAGGAACAAAAAAACACATAGTGATGTAGTTATGTAATCGAATTTGAGGCACATTAAGTTGTGGCTTTTTTATGTGGAAACAAGAAGCATTTATACACAAAGTACATAGCATTTACTGATCTTCTGGGCTTTCTTTCTTTCTTTTTTTTTTTTTTTTTTTTTTTTTTTTGGGTCGAAGTAGCAAAAGATTTTTCTGGGATTATTGCATGCTTGAAAGGTTCTTGCATTGGTAGTCTGGTTATGGGCTTTCATCTTCTTCCTTGTCATTGTCTCGTGTGATCGATCAATGTCAATGACATTTGTTTGTCATGTTTGAATCTGTACATCTCAAAAAAAGATATAAATTAGTATTTTTGTGTGTTCGAAACTTTAACTAGTATTCAAATTACTGAATATTTGTAATACGGTATTGACCACTTCATCAAGAAATGAAAAGTAAAAACAAGAAGGCGAACATCACAAGTTCTTCAAATGTTGGAAAAAGTTGAACAGGAATAGACAGCATACACTAAACGATCTTCTACTACACTTCAGTGTGATCATGTCAAACGCATATCTCGTGTACATCCCACTTTAAAATAAATTAATTATATTTTTGTCAAAACTTCAAACAAACAAACTCATGTTGTATATAAAATTCAAACACCAAAGATTGTAATTACATTTGTTTTCTCAAATGTCATTGTATGTTGGTTGGCATTGAGCTTCGTGTGTCTGAAAAGGGCAACATTCACTTTCGAGCAAGTAAGGATTAAATCAGTAGAATACGTGAAATAGAATATAGGCAGAAGAGAGAGAGAGAGAGAGAGAAGAGAGAGACTTTATTAGGTTAGACAAAAAGGTCGTATTTGCAGCCCTTTGCCGCCCAAACCCCTCCAATTTCAAACATTCCACCAAATCCAAAACCACTGTTAAACATAATTGTCTGTTCATAAGTCAAACTAAAAAATAAGAACAAGGCAAGCAGCAGCATTGGGACCTCAAAATGCACAAAACCCACCGCCAACAACGTCAATGGTCGTTAATCAAACTTGAAAATCTTTGTTGAAAACTCCAAACATCCCCTCAGGTTTCCGGTATACCTACAAAATCAGTTCATATACTCTAATTTTACCACATTATATTACCTCATCAGACGTCATCAACCTATATTGGGTAGAAAAAAATACTTTATCCTCTACACAATAAACGTTTTTGTACTTTGTTATTCAATTTATATATTTTTTTAATTTTAATTTGTCATACTAACCATACGAATTCTCTGCAAATTACCGCCCCAAACCACTTTTCAATGAAATTTTCCGCCAAAAAATGATCACATAACTAATGGATTTGTTAAATTTTATATTGAATTTCATTTTTATTGTAAGAATATAGTGTATAACGACAAAGTACAAAAAACATCCACAATTCCGAGAACAAAATTTGTTTTACCCTATATTACTTTAGTTACATCCTAAATTAATCATTAATTATATAATTATTTATAATCAGTATTTTATTTGATGATCAATTATCATTTTGGTATACATCAACATCGCTCGTGCTTCAGTTTGTTGTAATTTTATAGCTTAATGGATATTAGAAAGTTGGAATAATTATGGTAAATGAGGGCGCAGGCGTCAATCACAATCACAATCACGTAGAAAATCTTTAATCCTTAGGTTGATTATCGTAGTGGGGAACTATAATTAATTAAAAGACATGCTTGACTAAGTATTTTAAATGAATAAGTCGCTTACATGCTTCAATTAATTAAAAGAAGCGTGCTTGCGAAACCCGGCTGCACATGCGGAGTAATATAATTAAACCTTGCTGACATTCTTGTCTTAATTCATTATTCTTAGTTAATATCACAAGGGGCAACAACGTTTGATGCTTTTGTTCACAAACATCTTATGATTTTCTGTTAAAAAGAGTTTAAATATATTTTTTTAAAGAGAAAATACTTGAAAGTTTCTGACAAAAATGTAAATTATAATAATTGAGAGTTATATACACACTATGATGATAAAAGCCAGGTGGATGATGCCCTTGGAGATGAAATAGGAAGAGGACAATTTTTTTTGGAAAAAAAAAATTAAAGAAAAAAAGAAAGAATAAAAGGGAGGGTAAGAGAAGGCCAAAAATCGGGTGTCTGTGTTCCTCCAATTGCTCTGACAACTACATTATGATGCTCAAATGGAGTAGAGAAACTTCTTTCAATATCCTGTGTTTTACCTAAATTTGGGAAGAAGGTGAAAGAGCTCCTTCAGATCGTCGGGCAGCCTGGCCGGAAACCGATGATTTGTCTGATCCCCGGACATTGTATTTCTCGTAAACTTTTTCTCGGTTCTCTGACCACCAAGTCTCTGCTTGGTGTTCTCCAAACCTTCTTCGGCTGTACATGCAGACATTACACAACAAGACATAATTTTAGATTTAAGATCGTGAACATCGATGCTTACCAAGATACATGTTAAAGAAATGAGGTGTAAAAAATTTATACAATCCAGCTCAGTTGAACTCTACAATCTTGCACGGACTCGGTAGTATCATTTACATATGAGCTAGGACAAGAAGAGATGAAGTCAAGTACCTGAAGCGAACACGTTTGAGATCTCTCGTTCCATCTCGAAGGGCTACAAGTGTTATATACACACCCGGTTCATATTGTTCAATCCATTCAGCTTCTATTTGGCTAGCATTGCCTGGAACCACCGAGTTTCTGGATTTCAAGCCAGTTTCACTGTCCTGGTAAGGCCCAGATTCTCTACCGTCGAGACTTTCAGACACACTGCTGCGGTAGGACTGGTTATTCCCACCACCATTAGGAAGTCTGGCATCAAAGCGGTCGTTTGTTCCATTGGAGGTGGCTAGTCCTTGTGCCTGATCACCTAAGCTACTTCCATTGCCGCCAGAAGCATCTCCAAGCAATTCAGATGACCCTGATGTTCTATTTGGCATAGCTGAATCTGTTACGGGGTGAGAGGCCACGTAAGAGCTATTGATTGCATCCGATCCTGAATTCCTTTCTCCAACAGCTCCAGGATGGTGTGTGCCAATTGGTTCCAATCCATTTGGTAGGTAAACCAGCTTGAGGCTTTCAGGGTCATAAGCTCCAGGCGGCAATTTCTCGGCCATATCTTTGAGCTGGAATATGAGGAAATATCAGAGGTCAATGACGTTTTGTCAGCACTAATTGATACCTTTCAAAAATTGAAGGCACAGCTCAGAGAGTTTCAATTTTCAAGAGATACCAGCCTCCTACTCAATTAAGGGGTATTATTTTGGTTGACGCTAGATAATATTTGCATGGGCTTGCCATTTTGCCTTTTCAAAATCTCATTATCATGGACATGGATTCTTCATTTTTATTTTCTCTTGGGGATGAAAAGGAAAATATGCAAGATTGAATTTACAGGAATCTAGAAGAGAAGCCTTAATAATAGTACAAACAGAAGAAGTCAATTGATTCAAGAAAAGATCACTAAGAAAATTTCTTCCGCTGGTGCTTTTAATTTATTTGTGACAATAGAAATATTCTGTGTGACAGGAAATAACCTGTGCCGTAAGTGACTTAATCACTTCTTTTGCAGCTTTACATTTGGCTGATTCCTCTGCAGCTAATGTCATTGCTTCCTGAGCTTTCTTAGCTGATTGCTGGAGCTCCAGTTCTTGCATATCACATCTGTTTTTAAGGCTTTCAACCTAAATCAAGTTCATGACCAAACCATGGAAATTAGAAATACAGAAATTTTTCAGAATTCAAAACTAAAAATGAGCCAGAAGTCAGCATATACCTGCAAACGCAACTTATGCACTTCCTGATTCAGAAGTTCATTTGTCTTCTTCAAACTATCAGTAATGCTTTTTGAGAAAGAAAGGCCTGATGTCGTAGGAACTGGTGTTGCAGATCGTGGAGGACTAGGTTTTCTCGAGAAAGGTGACACAGACCTTGAGCTAACACTCGACGGTGTAAGAATTGGCTTTGGAACATTTCGACGTAAATCAACAGCTGTAGACATAACAGTCTCCCTCAGCTGCAAGAGAGATACTTGAGAGGAACGACCCAAAGAGAATGTATCAGATTTTTTTCCTTGTTTGGCTGCTTTTATATCTAATTGTTTAATCAAATCAAAGTTAGCTGGCAGCGCTGACTTGGCCAACCTCAGATCAGCCTTGTCCAACCTATCCTTGTTTTCGCCAGAAAGCCGTGGTCCAGAATTTCTCCGGTTGTTTGCGGCCTTGCCACCTTACTCAGTTTCACAAAACATGAATCACACACACGATACGGTTTGCTGGGATTAGGTGCCAATGCTGCCCGTGGTGCTTTTCTAGAACTGCAAGCATGGCAGTGTACTAGTCCACAGTTATAGCAATTATGCCTCTTTCTTGTAAAGCCAAAAGCCTGCCTACAAGCTGAGCACTGCGACTGCTCAGCACCAGAAACCCATTTATGAAGACAAATAGCAGATGTGTAATTTGACCCACAAGCAATAAATTTAACATGTCTGTCCTTCAAAGCTTCAACCAGTGTGGGCGTTTTCCTGTCTTCAATATCTCCATGGCCCAACCTCCCATTAGCTCCTTTACCCCATGTGTAAACCTCGTTTTTGGATGTCAATACAGCCACATGATACGCACCGCAAGCAATTTCTTCAACAGATTCAGCGGCAAGCTTGTCTTCTACCAAGCAAGGTAACTTTCCATCAGACTGAGGATTTCCAAGCTGACCGTAGACGGTACTTCCCATTGTGAAAACACGTCCAGATGTAGTCAAGCCAACAGTCAAGCTATGTCCACAAGCAATTTTGTGAAAATTGTAATCGATAAGTGCAGGCACGCAAGTAGGTTTCAGTCGTGGTTCCTTGTCACCATGTCCAAGGCGATTTTTATCACCGTCGCCCCAAGTGAACAATTTTCCAGATGAAAAACTTGCACTAGACTGTGTTACGATAACCTCAACCACGGCAGCAGTATGCCACACTCCACATGCAACAGCAACTGTTCTCAGACCTGACAGTGACTCGACCTCCCTTGGATACAAGACATTTTCCCTATTCCCATGGCCCAAAACACCAAAAGTTCCATCTCCAAAAGTAAACAGTTGTCCAGTCGACGTTATCAAGGCAGTATGCCACGGACCACAAGTAACCATGGCAATTTGAAGTCCTTCAAGAGGACCAGAAATTCTCTTGGGTATCCAGTGACTGACATCAGAGCCGTGACCCAAGAGCCCTGCATTGTGTGTACCATCACCCCAAGTATAAAGTTCACCAGCCATTGTGACTGCACAAGTGTGAAACTCCCCACATGCAACAAAATCAACACTGCAAAATGTTAAAGATTCCACCAATCGAGGTTGAGTGACATCTTTCCCAACTCCATGACCAAGCCGTCCACCAGATTCTTCACCCCAACTGAAGACTTCACCTTGCCTAGTGACTAGGGCAGCATGCCTGACCCCACATGCTATATAATGCACATCAAGAACAACATTGCATTCCAATGGCCTGGGAAGAAGAACGTCAGCTCTTGTGCTAATGGAACTAGCATTCTCTCTGGACCAACCTTGACAACATTATCACATATAACCTCACCCCATATGTACACATCCCCTAATGCATCACAATCATCTTGTGCAGAACCATGACTAGAAGTACTGGGGGCACTAGATACACTAACCCGAAAAGCATCTGATCCAGATCCTTTCACTTGCATATTTGTTTGATCCAAAGCTACATGTGACCTTTCTGAAAAGACCAAATTATCAGGACGATAACTCTTTGGAGAAGTGGTTATATTTGAACTAATGGAAACCTCAGGTGGGCTAGCTTCTCGTGTAGCACTCACAGAACTGCTACTTGGGCTATTTGATGTCAAATCTTTGTTGTCCTGGAATCATTCAGTTAAGAGATCATGACATAAACAGGTTAAGAATGTCCTATCATCAAAGAACCAAATGTCACATAGCTATAAGTAAATATCAGAATCAAAATATCTAGGCATACATCTCAGGCACTTAATGATGAATTGCCAGAGGAGATCTTATCGTCTACCAAGTCAATGGCCAATATAGTGAAAAATTCTAATTCACTTAAATACATCAGATACTGCAAAATGAAATAGAAATTATACATTTTTACACCATGCTCATAGAAACGAGTAATACTAGTTCGTTCCATCTATTACATGTGTTTGTCAATTGCAAGCTACGGGGCCACTTGCAATAATAATTATCAGAGGAGAGTGAGTAAACTGATCATAAAACTCACATCGAAATAGAGGCCTCCATCACCCCATCCATCAATTTTTGAGCGTCCCGCTTGTCCAGATGATATCAATGCCTTAAGGCCAGCTATCCAGATTTCTGCCTCAACTTTGTCCTTGCAGATCTGGTATATATAAAAAATTGGTACAGCTGAATTATAAACAAAGCGGAAATCTAGAAGTCGGTCAATAAAATGGAATTCGGCTCATCACCCACCAGGTCAAGTGATCTTTTTCCGTTATTATATATCAGAGAGAAGGATAAGTACTCCTTATCAGGCCGCAGATAACGTTGGAAAACAGCCTGGCAACAAATTCATAAAAATCAATGAAATGAAACTCCAGCATGGCTGGCAGAAGCAAAAACCCCAACTGAAGGTAGATTTAAGCAAGCTTGTCTGAAAGAATCAGTTATATAAAATAAAATCTGCAGAATCTCACAGTTCTTTGTCCAGGAATAATCCTTGAAACTGAAGCTAATTTCAAACTTCTTTCACCACTACTAGAAATCCAAATTAAAGATGTTTCGTCCTGCAATATTGAAATTAAATAACCCTTAGCATGAATGAAAAACATAAGAAGTGAAAAATTGTAATTTGTCAACTATCATAGAATTCATAACTGAGGTTATATATACATCAAGCCTTCGGTCCCTCAAAACTGAGTTTCAGAATGTGATGGCCGTTGACAGTTGAACAGCCAAAAAATCTTAACTTATTTAAGAAACTAACTTATAACATTTTAACAGAAACAGGGTAATAACCATGGAAGACCTATGTAATCCAATTTATATTATAGAAAAATCATGTGATTTGCAACAGCAAAGTGGATAACTACAACAGTAAACCAGAAAAAGACAAGAAAAAAGGAAAAGCATAACAAGATAAGACAAAAGATGACAGTAAAATGAGCATTAAACAAGTAATTGTCTCTAGGATATAGTTCTTACATTAGAGAGTCTAAATGGATAAAATTTAGGCTTTCCCTTACGACCATATTTAAGTAGTTGAGCTCCCTTCTTTAAAGCAATCAGTGCCTGCAAAAAGTGAAATGAATAATCAGCAAAGAAAGTTTTGCAATTAAGAATAAACAATTATATAGAACCAATGACCTTGCAGTATGCAGAACACACTAGAAACTGAAAGAAAGAGCTAAAATGATGGAAGTCTTCCATGCTACGAAACATTGGACATAACAAATGAGTAGTGAAGTCTTGCGCCAGAAAATATTATAACCAAGCCCCCCACCCCACCCATCCCTCCTTTCACACACACACACTTTCTATACTGTAGAACCACTTCTATGTAAACATATACAAGTTTAGTCCCGACAATAGTCGCATATTTCTCTAACATGAATCAGAAACTAATAGTCACAACTTCTTCAAGTATCACACTGGAAGCAAATGAAAATACACAACAACTAACATAGATTTTACGAGAAGATTATTGACGAGCTGACATATTTCAACTAATAAATATTAGTACAAGCATGGAAATCCAAAGTTTGGATCTTGTACAATGTTTCCTTCACTTTCTCATTTTCCTCATGGTGATCACTAAGCTAAGTAATGCTAAGACTAGAACAACTATTTTGCCACAACAGAACAAGAATAGTGAGAAGTATAACGTATTCTATTGTCCGACCCAATTGAGCTAATTGCAATAAGTAACAACCCTATATCTTATCCTCTCTCGTATCTGAAACTGTTACCGTCATTATCTGAAAATTATCTTCCCTCTTAGCTTAACAATAAATGCAACCATTGAAGTCATGTCGACTGAACCACTAGCAGCTGTCCTAAATGTAAGTTTCTCAAAAATTTTGACTGTTTGAAAATACTTAGACATTCCCAACATAAAAAATAAGCAAAAGTAGGAAGATATACTGCAAAAAGAATAATAAAACACAAGAGTTCCGACGGAACATGATATCTTCTACCAATAAGTTAAACCTTCAAATTCTTCAATTTCAGCATGATATGCATCTTGTTAAAAGGCATGAAACAGAAGAAAACTCAAGCTCAGAATTAAGGTATAAACTGAAAAAGTTAATTCATCAGTCAGCAAGTCTGAAATCAGCGGCATCAAAACTTCTTTTTTGCGAACTTATGAGCAACATGATAAATAATCAGAAATGCTAAGGATAGGATGTTAGGAAGAAAACAGCAAACTCAAAACAGATGCATTTCCCCCAAATTCAAATTCACAATCCTATTCCATTCACCAATTCTTGAAAAGATATGCGTAATTACAGGTAAATTTTCTAACAACAATAACCCAAAAAATCCAACATTTCCTGACAGACTCATAAAAATCTCGACTTTTATCACCAAAGAGAAGGGGGTTCAAAAAAGAACAAGCAAACAACCTTGAAGATCATACCCTTTTAAATGTTCTATACCTACATAGACAAATCAAAGAGCAAAGATACCTGCTCGATGTCACGCTCGGCATTACCGTAGCTAACAAGATCTGCCATTCCATGTGAAACGCTCACCTCCACACCAACACCACCGCCACCACCATCCCACTCCACTCATTATCATGCGACCACTCCACCAGCTCCTCCGCCGCCACACACTACCATCAACACCACCACCTAACTTCCCCTCCCTTCCCCTTCAAATTACCAAAAACACTCCAAAGATCCAACTATAAAATCACGCCTTCCCCCTCCTTCAGATCTGAAAAACCTAGCCGGAGAGAAAAATAAAAAGGTTCTCAAAGTCTAACACTCCCGTTCTGGCAAAGCTCCAAAGTCAAACGAGGGTCCTCCCTCCTCCCGATGGACTGCGTTTGACACAGTCCAGAATTCAACCGGCGGCGGACCAGTGGCACACGGCGCTCCAACCGCTCCCCGACGGCGGCAAAAATCAAAAAATAAATGAAAGGCAAAATGTAGGTGGTAGAGAGAGAAAGTAATGGAGGAGAAGAAAGGTGGTGTGGTGTGCGCGTAGGACGAAGACAGAGAGAGAGAGAGAGTAATACTGAGTCAAAGATGAGGAAAAAGCAGCTGCTGCAGCAATTCCGAAACTTTGCCTGAGAACCGAGAAAATATTAAGCTAAGCTGTGATACAATGTGGCAGTTGTACCTCCGCTTCCTTGTGTCCCCCTCATTTCTCTTTCTCTCTCTTTCTCACCACCATTTTTTCTTCATATATATATTGCATAATACGATTAATTACACTTATAATCCTTTTGAAATACAAAATTATTCTTTTCTTCAAAAAAAAAAATTATAAAATTATGCTTACTCCGCCTTCAAAAATTCACAATTTACATCTGACTCCTTTTCGTGCTAGCAAAAGAATTATATACATTTTTTATTTTACTCCTCCTTTAATATTTATATATAATGATTTTGAACTTATAAGATAAATAATATAATTATATTAATTTCAATATCTCTCTCTCTCTATATTAAGTTATCTTTTTTATATTATAAATACATTAATATATATATATAAGAATGTTAAATGCAGCATATTGAATTTTTTATATAATTTTTTTATTAACATCAGCATTTTATCCAAAATCTAATGGAATTCGGTCAGGTAATCAGAGAGTGTTTTTAGATATTGTAGGTGTAATTTTTAAATCTTTTGGGAGGAAGATATAATTTCGTATTTTTTAAATGGAGTGTAAGTGTAATTAACCTAAATTACTATAATAAATATAAAAGGAATACCAAATTTTGATGAAATCTTACCAAAATTTAAATGATTTGCCTTTAATTAAGATAATTAGATTAAAAAAATTCTAATATTTCTTTATTATTGAGAAAAAATTGTTCACTAAAAAATAATATAATTACATTATCTCAGTATATAATGATGTCAAAATTTTAATTAAGTTGACTAATAACGATAAGATGCGTATGAAAATTTAATATCTTATCTTGCAAGAGAGTCAATGAAAATATTTTCTCTTCTAATAAATAATGACGTAATTATAAATTTAGCTCCAATATTTGAAGATACTTCTACCTCTCTTAGCCAAAATTTTTTTGATATAGGTTTAACTACATTTTGACCTCGTCGGACAATGCAAAAGTACACTTTTTTTTACTTTTCAAAAGAAGTTTTGAAAATACACTTACATCGTTTGGAGAATTCACTATTTATACATGACCTCATTTTGTTATGATTTTTTATATTAGCCAAAATAATTACATAAATTTTAATTTTTACCCCTCAATCATTTAACATTTTTATGTAATAATTTTGTACTTGTGAAGGAAAAAATATAATAACGTTAACATTACTCTATATGCATGTAATATTTATCCATTTACGAGAATAGAAATACTAAATAATGTACTTTTTTTTTACTTGTGTCATTATTTTTATCCAAATCACGATGGAATGGGATTAGATATAAATTGAGAATTTTCGAATAAAGTGTAAGTATAAATTTTAAAATTAATTTTTGAAAAAGTATGAGTCTAATATTTTTAGAAATTATGTGAGTGTGAATAACCATTTGATATATAATGCAAATTGTTGTTATTTTTTTATCCGTTCTCATTCTTGTTTTGATGTGTAATTAAGATAGGTCACTCTCGTGAATCTTAGCAACAAACATATCATATTTTTAGTTCATATTCAATTATATTTCATCGATTTTTATGATCGCACACTAATAAAGATTATCAATTAAAATTTAATATTTTTCATTTTCTAAGGATTAAATCATTGTTTTTTTTATAAAAATATTAGATGAGATTGAGGAAACCATATTATTAACTTTAATGAATAAATTAGATAACTTAAATATACTAATAAATAAAATTAAATTGATCAGTTACAGTTGAACATTAATTACATATTTTCTTTTCAATCTATCAAAAATAAATATGACGCTTTCATCAACAATATTAATTAAATTAATAGTCAATATATATATATTTAAAATAAATAAATGTAAATGATGATCATCATCTAGAAATGCAAGACCTTGAGACAATTGAGTGGACCAGCGGAATGGAGGTGGTCGGAAGAGTCACTTGCAGGAGCAAAGTGGGGCCCAAATGCTTTTTTTCCCAATAAATTCCGAAAACGCCCCTGGCTTACTTGATGACGTGGCTGATTTGTTGAGTTCGCTTGTACTTGTGTCATACGCGAGCGAGTACCGCGAGTAGCGTTTGCCTTTGTTTTTTCTTGGTCTTTTGCGTTTGGGATTGGTGGGAATCGGGTACCCCCAAGTGCACGTAGTCCCACAAGCATGGGCTTCATACTGTTATAGAATTTTTATCTTTTATTTTTATTAGAAATCCATCACACGCACGAACATAATATTTTAAATTGTAAATAAAAAAAAAAACTTTTATTTGTACATAAAATAAAATTATATAATTTTAATTTAAGTGCATACGATTGCATATTTATATATTCTTAATTATAACTCATTTTTTGAACTAATATCTCGCGACTATTAATATCTCACGGCAGATTCATAGAGGAGTGTTAGAGAAGTTGTAAGGAAGTGAGAAATTATCGAGAAAAAAAATTATGGAGCAAAAAATTGAGATAAATTTTGAGTAGTGGATTATGAGGAAAAAATTATAAGCATGGGTTTATTAAAAAATATTAAAAACTATTATAACAATCATTTTTTGAAAAAATAAAATAATTGAAAGGGTAAAATGGGGAGAAAAAAAATTAATATATTCAAAGGGTTTTCTTTTACAATAATATAGATAGTCGTCATGGCACGTCGTCCTACGTGCATATAATAAATAATATTTTATATTTTAAAACATATTACAAAAAAGAAAATATATACAAATCAATACATCATATTTCTAAAAAGAAAGCAAGAAAGCAACAAAAAAGAAAACCAACTTAGGGCTATTATTCACATAACGATAAAATTGGTGTTGCGATGTCATAACTATCATTTGTGAGAGAAAAAAGACATTTTTTTTTACTAGCCGTTATGACACGCTGTCCATATGTGCATATAATAAATAATTATTTATATTTTATAAATATATATAAATAAAAATAAAATTATAAACCAACACATCACATTTAAAATAAATAAAATAAAACTAATTTAGGAATATTATTAACACAAAGAAAAAAAATCGTGCGGGATAAATTTCATATTAATATAGATAGATAATATAAATCATATGAATGAGAAGAATAATTTGAGTCGGGTTTGGTTGGAAATATATAAGGGATTTTTTTATAATTTAAAAAATTGGTATTGCGGTGTAAGTAACCGCCATTTTCTAAATAAAAAAGTGATTTTCTTTTTATATAATATAGATAAATATTAGCAGTTGTGTCACGTTATTTTTATTTGCATATAATAAATAATATTTCACTTTTTAGAATATATATTATATATAAGAGTGAAATGTATAAATCAGTACATTACATTAATAAAAAAAATCAATTAATATAAATTTTGAAAAGTTGAGTAAATTAGTTATTTTATCATGAAAGGCATTTTTTACTTCACAAAAAATTAATGCAACGATGTCAGAAATCGTCGTTTTCAAGTGTGATGGCTTTTTTTTTAATTAACTAGCTTTCGTGGCATGCTGTCTCTGTGTGCATATAATAAATAATTTTTTACGTATTAAAATATAATATAATAAGAGTAAAATATATAAAATAATAAATTTCAATTTGAAAAAAAAAAGGGAAGAAAGAAAGAAAATAAAACTAATTTGTCAATTAATAAAAAATTAAGAAAGTTGAATAAGTTAGTTATATATAAGGTAAACGACATTTTTTGCTTTACAAAAAAATGATGCAGTTGTGTCATTAACCGTCATTTACGAACGTAATGGCCTTTTTCTTTTTAAACTAGCCGTTGTGGCACGCCGTCTCTGCGTGCATATAATAAATAATATTTTTATATTTTTAAAATATGATAAGAAAAAATATATATAAAATACAACATATTTTTAAAAAGAAAAAAGAAAGAAATAAAAAAGCAACAAAGAAAAAAAAGAAAATCAACTAAGGGTATTATTTGTATAACAATAAAATCGGTGTTGTGATGTTAAGAGAGAAAATTGTATTTTTATTTTATATAGTATAAATATAAATTTGATTTTTCTTTAGAAAAAAAAAAGACAGAGAAGGAAATCGATGAATTCTAGGTACAACATTGCTTTAATTAAAATATATATTTATTGACATTTATTTAGGATCATTAATTGAAATTCATGAAATAAAAACAAAATGTCACGTGTCTCCAATAGAGATATATTAAATATTATTTATACATATACTAACGAACAAAATATATTCAATGCATACGTGTGATTTGAATAATATTTTTTTAATTAAATTAAATAAAAAATAATTGATCAAAAGTAATAAAATATTAATTTTAAATATACTTGAATAAAAAAAACAGTTGAAGCATAGAGAAATTAAAGGTTGTATTGGTTTACTTTTAATGTCCCTAACTTAGATGATGAAACCTAATTGCTTTGAAATACTATATTTTTTTTAATTTTATTAAAATATTATCTATTTTGATTATAAATTTAATTCTAGTTGGATCAAATATTATAAATCAGTCGTCACAAATTGAATAATATAATCGGAAAAAAAAAAAGAAAAACATGTAAGTTACAAGTTATATGAGATAAAAATAGGGAACAAAGTTCGAGAAATATAAAAATCTTAATCACAAAAGATTAGAATTAAATTAGCACAAGTAATTATTGTTATTAACATAATCTTGCTTTGATTTTGAGCTCTTGTTCTAGAGACAGGAGAATTCTGTTGCAGGTCGAGCCCAAACCCGAGTCCAAACCCACCCATTTTTAGGATTGGTTGGTGTACGTTCTATATGTAGCAATTGGGTCCCACAAAAATAGCTCCGGTTTGAAACGGAAGAGATCACCAAACTCCATTCAATCATATGGCAACCGCCCAATCCCTTGACTTTTTCAATTTTATTATATTCGTTTGACTCTCTTATAGTTGGGATTTTAACGTTGTATTAATGTACTCATTTTAGGTCATGGTTTTAATTTTTTTGTAAATTTTTTTCCCAAAATTACGAAAAAGTTTTCATTTTTTATTTTATAAAAACAAAAATATATGATAGTTTCACAATTACTTATATTCTTTTGAAAAGTTCTTTTTTTTTTTCATTTTAATTTTTCTCCGAAATGGAACATAGTCAAAATAATGATGATATTTTTTCTTGTGAAATATAATTTTTCAGAGCTTATAAATATTTTAAAATTTTGTGTAAAAAAAAAAAAAAAAAAGAAGAGCTTAAAGGCTAAATCATTTTACTCGGAGATCTTATAAGTTTTTTAGAAGAAAAAGATTGAGAAACGGCCTTTGAAAGTTACAAGCTGTCAATTACATCATATATAAAATATTTTTAAAACTTATAAACTCAATTAAACATCGTATTAATAAAATATATAAATCTAATAACAATATATAAAACATACATTGTTATTAGATTTATTCAATGATGTAAACAATTATAGCTGGTTGTACATATTTTGTTTTTAAGGCAAAATCTTATTTTTGACACCATTAGATATAGACATTATCACTTTTGGTCCCAAACTTTACGGGCTCAATACTTTTGCTCCAAAAATCCTAAATTTTTAACATTGTTGGTCTTGTTCCGTTAAGTATTGACGAAAACGGTTGGCACGTGATTTGGCACGTGCCGTTAGTCAACAATCATGGTTCGAAAAAAAAAAAAAAAAACCTTTCAGGCGTCTATTCAACTTCTTGAACGAAAAAAATGGGGCCAACAAGCACTTTTTGTCTATTTATACATGTAAATAACAACAAGCATTTCTAGCCTATTTACACAATTTTCATTTTTTTCTCATCACTTCAGCTTGAGCAACAATAAACCAAAAGATGTCACAAACATCTCAAATACTGAATGCTATTGTTAAAAAAAAGTTGCTCATTTAAAGACCTCGTGGACAAGTGACAATCTAGATATAAGGTTTTATAGTTGTTATTCGAGGAGAGGTAGAGGTGGATGTGGATTTTTTTATGTGGTTTGATCCACCAATTTGAGCAATAGCTACAGTAATAATTTTGGTTTGTTGTGCTGCCTGAATTTGCAAGAGGAAAAAATTCAAAAATTGCATAAAAAAAAAACAAAATTTGATTTCTATAATGACCGGGTTTTTTTTTGCTGTTGTTATGTATGTTGATAGTAACAATTCGGTTATTATATATTGTTTTTGACATTCTTATATATTACTAGATGACATTTTAATAATGATCAATTATGTGTAAAGGATTAATAGATATTCCTTTTTTGCAAGTAAATTTAGTTTATGTTGTGTTTAAACATGTTAGCATAAGTCCTGAAAAATGTACTGAAATTGCACAAGAACAAGAAGTAGTAAAAACAAAAAACTGCACCGAAATCCACTGATCATAATTCATTAATAAAATTTGTTGTAAAGTGCCACTTTACATTATACAAATTTGCCAAACACTACCACTTTACAAATCCAAAATGTGCCAGAAGTACTTGTAGGTTATTTACATATAAATAGGTAAAAAGTGTTTACCGCCATCTTTTCCTTCAAAGAAGTTGAATACAATTCTAAAGGGCATTTTTTTTTCGGTTTCTGATCGTTGACTAACGGCACGTATCAAATCACATGCCGTTTCATCAATACTTAACGAAACAGGATCAACAGTGTTAAAATTTTAGAATTTTGGAACTAAAAGTGATAATAACTCTATTTAATGAGACAAAAAGTGAAATTTTGCCTTAATTTTAATGGAAACTTACTTTTTCAGAAAAGGAAAAAAAAATGTATACTTTAATTGCTGCCCATGTTGCAGGCTATCATGCCCAAATTAATACAGTGTTAAAAAACATCTAAGTTATTTTAAAATATTCTACAACATAGGAAAGTAGTGAACTTTGTGCGACACAAACTAAACATAATAATCTTTTCCAACCTGATTGATGTGTAATATATATTAGTATACTCTAAAGATCAACTTTCTTATCATTTCCCTATCTACCCCCACCCATCCCCTTTAAAACAAGGGTTTATTCATCATAATTAGCCACTTTTATTACATCATATCAAGCAATATAGTCATATGATATTAATAATATATTATTATTATTATTATTATTGATAGTAGTCAGATATTGATATTCGACATTAATGATTATAATTGATTTATTAAAAAATAAAATAAATACTTCATCGCTTTCACTTTAGAAAAAAAAATTATAATACGTCATGTAATTAGTTATCTCCAATATTTTAACAATACTATTTATTATTTATTTTAGAATTCTTTCAGATTTATTTAATATATTGACTTGACTGATTACGCTCGACTTCAATATTTGACACTTACTATTATAAAGTTAAATTTTGAAGTTATTTTTTTTAATAATTAAACTTATTGATTATAACACACTCGTAATGAGTTTAGTACTTGCCCATATAGCTCACATTAAAACATATATAGTACAAATGAAAATATTACAGAACATAATATTCGAAGAAGAAGGGATTGGGATTTTATTTATAATTAGATGGGTAATGATAGCATGATGCAATCATAAATGTCATTATAGAATGAACGATGATTGATCTGCTCCGGTCTGAAAGCCGCCTTCTGCTTTGTGCTTCGGTTCTGTGTAATGATTGTGGGCGAGAATAAAGCCAGAAACAGTGCGGAAATAGGCGACATCATTAATCATCGCAAAATCAGACCAAAAATGATATATAAAAAACGAAAGAACAAGAAAGTAGAGAGAGAGAAACAGAGGAGAGAGAGGGTGTTGTGGGTTCTTGCTCTTACAAGACAAGGACTAAACTTTGGAGGCAATGAAGCCAAATTTTAAAGTAAAAAAAAAAAAAAAAAAAAAGTGGGGTTTTGATATGACTCTACCAACTGGTTTGGTCGGCCTTCATGGGATTGGGGGCCATTTCCCCCCGCCTTTTAATTGTATGCTCGCAAGCAATAAGGAGAGGGTGTTTTGTGGCGACAAAATGGTCGTACACTATCGATAATGTCTTAATTTAATGATTAATATAATCTTAAATTCATAATATATAGGTATTTTTTTTATTTTATTTAAGTTTGTAAATTGTTTTTAAATTATATTGATTTGTCAATTGATTATGTGAGTTTATTAAAAAATTATTACGACGATAGGATTAAAAGAAATTTCAAAATATTTGTTGTTTTTTTTTTTTTTTCAAGAAGTTGCAAATGTTAATAGAGAGAAAGTTTTAATTTCTAACTTAAATGAACTTAATTTAATTGAAAGCATAAAATTATAAATCACGGAAGCTCACTAATTGTAACTTATTTTCAATAGGAAGTTTATAAGTACTTAAATAAGCAATTGCAAAATCCCCGAAGTGCCGCATTTGTATTAGTGTTAATTACACTTAATCAAATAAAATCTTTTAGCATGACCCGAAATTGCATCTCATATTGCACTTCTTATATATACATAAATCACGTGCGTAAAATTTAAACTACTCAGCTCGTATTATTAAAAAACAGTATATACAAAATGTAAGATGAGGTGCAATATTAATTTGTAACAAAATATTCAATTTAATTTTTAATACGTAAATATTTATAAAAGTGATGTACCTCTAACAAAACATCAAACGACATTAATTAAACCCTTGTTGAGGAATTTGATTTTTGATTGTTAGGTGAAATTAGTTATGTGCAATGCAAGATAATTAAATTATTAATAAGGCTTTTCTTTGCCTTGAAAAGCAAGACATAAATTAGAAATCAACCTTAAAAACTGGTGAATGTGTTAGAAACAAACAGTACCAAAAAGTCATATGCTGGACGACTATGCAAATGCAACAACATGCCAACACATTTCTTCAATTTTCATTTTTTTCACATTGTTCTTTTCCTCGAGCTCACAAAATTATTGTTGTTTTATTGGGTTAATTAGTAGACCCTTTTGGGGGGGGGGGGGGGGGAAGAAGTAAAATTACGCTTTCTTAAAAAAAAAAAAATTTAAATTACACTTGCATTTTTCTTTGAAATTTTTTTTTTTCACCTGATGCTCTTCGTTAGGGTTTGGGTTTAAATGAAAAAAATACTGACTAAACAAAAAAAATTATTTATTCATTTTAAATTTTACCTCTCATTTATAATTTGATTTATTATATGTTTTTTGTACTTATAAAGGGATATAAAAAATAATATATGTATGGAGTGAGTGAGGTTAATATTTGTAGAAAAAATGTTGTTGCTAATAAAATTAATTTTTATAATATAATATTAAGGTGTCATAAATTTCAAATCATAGTAATTTACAATATGGATAATAATTATGGTTAAATTTGTTTGGTAGTGTTTGGCACTAAAATGGACTGATCCCAGCAGCAGCAGGAGCCTACTCCCTTCAATTCCAACTGAATGCATCAACTCATGTGGACCCAAACGCACCATGTCTGTGAAATTGGACACCACCCCACTTCCCTGACGTTTGATTGATTGCATTTGGTGGTCTAATCCCAAGGTTTCAATTTTGATTTTATGTCCTGATATGGGAACATTAGCCTCCCAACATCTCTCATTCTCACTACTCATTATACTTGAGTGCAATATACTATATTTTTTGGGGGTGATGAGGAATTCAATAATTAAAAAAAAAAAATTAAACCACAGTAAGTTTAAAATTATCTTTAAATACTAAGCGATTAAGTGTTGGATCAAATGGTTTTTTTTTTTTTAAACGATGACCTATTACTTATTAAATAAATAGACTATAATTACTAATATCAAATATTTGTATGTAACAAAAACAAACGATACAATTCGACACACTAATAAATCATATACTAAATATCAATATTAGATAATTATATACAATCAGCAATCACTATTAAAATAGAATAACTCATACTATTGAAGTAGAACAATATTCCCACATGGTGACGGGATTTCGAACCCGTCCTTAAAGTTATAGTGATTCAATTTTATTGCCGTTGGATGAAATGTTTATTTATATTTTCTTTTGACAAAGTTCACCCAAAGGTGAGGGAATTATCGGATCCCCAACCCATCTTCATGAAAAGACGATAAGATTGACAACAAAATCCAAAAGAAATTACGTCCCATTTAATAAGTGAAAATAAAAAGAGAAGCAGCCCACTTGAGGTAATGAGTCCCAGCACTAAAGGGCTTGCTAAAAGGCAGCAACCCAATTATCAGTTCAAAAGAAGTGATCAATTATATAGTAAGTATATCGTACTTATTTTATCATTGATTGATTCATTCAACTTAATTGAATAAAATTTTTCATACAGGAATCTCGGCTAATAACCTTCATGATTACAAATAACCGGCCCAAACGCGAGGCTTTGTTCATCAATTAACCTTCTAATAACATTAAGGTTATATTCTCTGTGAAAACAACAATCATTTTCTTCATCTCATTACATATCGATTTCTTGACCGATGAGATAGTTGCTTTCAGGGGTTCTGTGATAGGGAGAATTGGGGGGCGATTGAGAGACTACTACACTTTGTGACCTAACAGTACAAATGTAATGTAGCGCTCGAATCCTTTATCCTATTTTGCTATAAAGTTTTGTTCATGTTTCTGCAGATAGAGAACATTGGTTTAATGTTAATTCGAAAAACTATCGATTCATAAAACTTTGGAAAAACACATGACAATGGCCACTTTGAACCCAAATATGCAAATCTCCATGTTCCGAGCACTCAATAATGTTTGTGGCCAAGTGCCAGGTGTTGAACCTATAGTTCTTCATGTATCAACCAGAAGCCAATTTCACTGTGATCTTCGTCAAAATATGAGCCAATTTGGCGAAGTGAAGATTTTGCGGTTTGTAGCAATGAAAACCTTAATGGGCCCGCGAAATGTTAGATGCCCGAATACACTAATCGCATTCTTAGACGTAATTGATTTTACATTCTACCTCATTCGAAATTCAATATCTTGGTCTAGAGATCGGTGCTTCGAGATTGATCGTATTCTTCATATCACTTTTTGCACCTATTCATGTTTAAAAATACTAATTATTTAGATATTTTACCATACAGTATAATAACATACTTATTTATTTTTATTGTAAACGTCGTCTTTATTATAAGTATTAGGATAAATTATATTTTGTCATTTGAACTATACCTATTTTTGCACTTCTCTATCAAAAATATATATTTCTGTATTAATTTATCATCTCAACTTTGCGAAATTTGCACCTTGTCATATGAGATCATCCTTTGTTGATTTTTCTGCCGAAAAATATATCACAATGCTGTGCAATGTGAAAAATATCACATTATTATAACCCATAAACATCGGGCGTGTTTGAATGCAATATTTTTTTACAAAACTTGGTAGAGAAAAACATTTATAAATTTTAAAATAATTATATAAAGTTGAGATAGTAGTAAGTTAAAATTAATATAAAAAAATGTCAAAATATAAAAATAATTATAATTTGAACGGTAAAATGCAATTAACTCAAATTATTATTATTGGGGAATTTAAGTAAAATTTATTTCTTATCCTTATTTACCTTTATTTTCATCATCATTGTGATACCGTAGATGATGATTAAAGGGTGATGATGATGTGTCAGTGGGTGTTACTATACGACATCTTCATAGTCAAAACTGTGGACGACAAGAATGTTCTAGATTTCACCCTACCTAAACACGTACCATGTTTCATGAACCATCCTCCAAACTCCACACAATTATTTATTTCATTCTCTTATATTGTAAATTTACATTTCTACATTGTATTTAATATACAACTTATTTTATTATGTGTATAAAAAGAGTTCGAATAATTTTGACACCGACCACCACCACAGTTTGTGATTAAATGTCATTTACAGATTGTCCGTCAATACAATTTTCACATCAAAAGTGATAATCGGACCCATAATCATTGCAATTGAATTGAACTTTATACGTACGTATGGTAATTTTATTATCTTAAAAAGTATGATAATTACATCGACAATCCCAATATATTATAAACTCTAATTGCAGTTAACTAATAAGATTATTCTTATTCTGCCGTGCATAAGATTGTAGGATTGGGATTATGTCCGGAAGATGTCAAATGCCTTAGTGTCAGTTTTATTTAAGTTATCTTTCTCTATTTGACGAAATTGATATAAATTACAATATAAAATGACAAATTAAGTGTTCTGAAATAGTAAGATGGCACTAACTGGATTTAACTGATTGTCTGGCATCGTAATTTTAGTGGCTTTTGGAATATAAGACACTATGATCCCACATTTACATTACTATCTAGCAGCTCCGCTTGTTCTTAAAGCATAAATAGTCTTGCTGCTCAAAAACCTTAAATCCGCATACAAAAAGTAGTTTGAATTTTTCTACAGTTAATTTGGGTCAGACTACAAGGGAGGGGAGTAGTTTATAAGACAATCAGAGTGTGAAAACTGAAACATTGTAGCAATTACACACGTGACTTCTTTTATATCTAGATTAATGGTATTAGACATCCAAAAAATAAACGCATTTCCAGCGACACTTTGTACATATATTTATATGTCTTCTCTATTCCTTCTAATAAATATTATTGCAAATTATGATTAGTGCACTATTCATATAATATCAACCATTATAAACATAAAAGCATTCTGATACACTCATTTAAATGCCTCATCACATCCTCTTCATGCATAATGAAAGTTTAGACAATGGCATCTTCACTGCATATGCGTAGCACAAGTAATGTGGACTTAAGTTGTCCCTCTATAGAGTTGACACTTCATAATTTTTGATAGTTTGAAAATTTTCTATCAACTTCTCATACAGCATAAGATTTTTAATAATGACGTGATGGAATTTATTAATAGGGGGGCGTGAAAAATTGTAGTAGGATACGACTTTTAGGGATATAATAGGCGTTTGAATGGGATAACATATTAAAAGATAGAATTAGGTAAATATACCCAGCTGGATCATAAGAATTTAGTTCGTCTGTGACTTGTCATTTTGATGTATATTAATTAAAACTATAAAATTCAATCAAGCGTCCTGAGTAATTAAAGAAATATCGAGAATAGTGTGTGTCGGTGATGTGTGTGTGTGGTTGTACGTGGAAAAACATGAATTGCGAATACGACACCAATATTTGTGGGTTTAACTGTCCTACTCAATTCTGTTCCACTGAGAAAAAAATGTGGAGGTCAGACTACCACGAGACACGATCATCCAATTACAATTAATGTAGTAAGATTGTAGATATAGTTAGCTCACTGGTTCATCAACGGAGTCTGAATCATAATTTCGATTGTGCAGCATATGTCACTTACAGCATATTAATCTATTTTCTCGTAGATTTAAGAGAGTGTTCGATTTAGTTTTGTATATGTCAAGGTAAATTTTTATTTGAACTAGGGTTAACAAGGACAATCTTTATACATAGATAGTTTGGTGGAAAAAGTATAAATTCCAACATCTTTTACACATTCTTACATAAGTTCATCTAAACTTTATCAGAAAGAACTAATTGAATAACATCATGCAGGAAAAATATATAATGAAAGGGTATAGCTCATCGGTTCCAACTTTCATTATTATTTTTTTAAGATAGTTCGGTTGAGCAGACACTAAGTTCGAGGGGTTATTGTTTGTGAAGTTTGTTTATTAATAGTAATAGATACTAATTACAATAATTAAGCCGCGGGCATCCGGACACACACATCATAGCATTCTGGGGAAAATACTACATTATACCTCTTCGGTACTAATACCATCTTGCGGTTTGCATTACACTTAAGTTTATAGGTTAGGTTAGCCTATAGTATACTTATATATATAATAAACGTTTCATTCAATCTCATATTCTTATAATCTAATCAACAATTATTAAAATACCTCATTGATGATATAAGTTCATGAGGTATCTATAGAAAAAAAAAAATTGTGATCAATCAGATTTGAGCTACATCAAAATTACATTAAAAGTATTATTTTACTTTGTATGCAAATTACCATATTTCATGGTAAACAATAGTTACATATAATAAATGTAATAATTTCACTATTAATTAATATTAATCAGTTAAGTTGTTCGAAATTTAATTTTCTCCAAGTGTGTAATTAATAGGGTGTTTGGCTAAGCTATTTAAAAGGTCTTATATTCTCGTACATCTTATAAAATATTTTTAAAATTTATAAAATATTGGATCTTATCCTAAAAATAATTTCACAAAGTGTGTGAATAAAATATTAATAATTAAATAAAAAATTTATAAATAAATTGACAACTCCATACATATTTTTTTCTATAAAATTTATCAAATATTTTATAATATATTACAAAACACACTTTAGCTGCTCCATAAAAGGACGTATTTCTATCTTGAAATTTGGTACGAAGCGAAGAGGTGCTGTCATTGATGACAGCTATAAATTTTCACCTAACAAACATTGACTTGACATCACATGCACAATCAGATTTTGGGATTATTTTTCTTCAACTTATATATATATTATCCATCCATGTTCAACTCTTTTTTTTTTCTTTTTAATATTAATATAATACATATATATATATATATAGAATGGGAGTTATATAATTTATAGTAATCGTTCTATCAATAAATTCATATTAAATAAAATAATTAATTATTTATATTAAGTGAGATAAAATACCCGTCTACCCATTAAATTAAATAAATATTCATATGTTTGATGGGATTTTGATCCAAAATATAAAACTTATTCGTATAATCTCAATTTTAACCATCGATATATATGATTAGCATCCACGTTCAACTTCTTCACTAATATGGTCCACACCTTGAGTAATTAATCTACGTGTTATGCCAAAACAACGACAGTGTGCGTGATTAGTTACTACTAATTTATTTACTTACGACTTTGTTAGCGTCTGCAGGTCTGCATGATTGTTAGCAAATTAGTTGTTATGTATTTTATTATGCTAATTAATTAAGACTTGTGAGATTAGATACTAATTTTATACGTGATTAGCTTTGTCGTGTCGGTGAGTAAGATACTAATACAAAATATTATTAGATCGACGGCGGATTAATTAAAATCAAGGGATATGTAGAGGGAAAAGCGCGAGATCAATAAAGATCAAGTCAACGAAGTATTGCTCGCTCAGTAAGATCGAGGCTTCACAATTTCAAACAGGCTAATTGCGAGTCGGTCGAGTCCTACGATATGAGGTATTCTTTACAAATTTACTTCTGACTTTTATTCTAAGATATAGTGTTTATACATAATAATTTTCTTTTTTTAAAAAGCCTTATTTAACTCTAGACAAAAAACCACACAAATGATAATTACTAAAATTACTTAATTCTTATGTTGATATTTAGAAGACAATTATTGCTATTTTTTTTTGAAATTACAAAAATAAAGTATCACCTGCAAGCTCCTTGGATATTGATGAATTAATAAAAAATTCAAACAAAATCCCACTCATAGTAGAACAACAGCAAGCAAGACTATGGGCACCGAGTGTGTGACGTTATTGTCAATAAAATAATTTCAAAATATACAAATAAGAAAATATTCGCGATTTGTATCTTAATTTAAATTTTATATCAGTATTTTAAAAAATAGTTTAGGTATATCATTCAACAAGAAAAGGAGAGTCTAATGATCGTATTACGATATACTCCTTATTTAATTATTGATTTTAAAAATAATCCAGATTGTATTGATAACTTTAAATTTAAAAGTATATTAAACTGTAGGTGGGTAGTTTTTTTTTCGGAAATTGAAATTCATACATTTCATGCAAAAGAAAGAAGAAATAAATAAGGCTCATTCAAGCGTATGCGATAGATAATGAAGTGGTCAAATCACAGATTCAAATTGGAGCATTAATTAGAATCCTATCATGTGCATACTAATTTAATCTTAATAATTGCCATTATGATCTCGTTCTTTTTTAATTATTAAAAATAGGTGGGTTAAAAACTAGCATCTTTATAAGTATTAAATGGATTTTTCGTTATAAAATTTGTAAAGTCAGGCAAAAAAATTTTCCGTAAAGTCAATGTCAGGAACTTTGACAACCCATAGTAGAAACGAGAGAAATGGTTATCAATAAATAAAAGTTTTTGGATTTCAAAAGATGGTAGAAAACGGTCATTATTATTTAAATTTAATTTATATGTTGATATTAATTTGATAAAGTATGATTGTTATAATTGTCTTTATTAGATGTTGATATCGACATGATAAATAATTATTAATATAATTTATTTTAATTAATAATAATTTATTAAAAATAAAGTTTTTCTTAGAAATTTATAATAAGAATAATTATATCATCGCATTAGTGATAATTTAATATAGTTATTAATATCTGACATACACATAAAAAAACCAAAAAAAAAAAAAAAGGAAGGGAAAATTGAAGTTTAATGTATAATTTACATGTAGAATACGATATTATGAGGAAGCAGGGGCTTTGAAGATCTTGTGCTAATAGTGTTCGCTTTCAGTGTATTACTATTAGTTATTGAACAACAATTTATAAGAAGTTCGTCTAAAGCGAGAAGATCAGGAGCAATTATGGAAAAACATAGTGGCCGCTTAGGTAATTTTCAGTAACTGCAGAGGAAGAAGGAAGTTAGCTAACTTGTATAAAGCACAACATACGATTTCTCCACATTCCTTTAGGCCCTAAGTTTAATTTAGCTCATGCACTAATTTACATGGGATAAACAGAATTAAAGTATGCATGTTAATTTATTACGAATTGAGATAAGACACAATTGATCATCATGATTAATTAAAAGGAAAATAATCTATTACACTCATAGTATAAGAACAAATCAATCAAATTATCCTAATAAATAACTATTATCTTATTGGAATTATCTCGGGATTCATATGCTTGCAAGAGAGGGCGGCATACTATTATAATAGACCAACTACTCTACGATTTTATCTATGCCAGGGTAGTACATCTGAACCAGGGCTCATACTATACAACAGACAACATCGCTACACCTGGTGGGTTCAAACATCTAATGAGACCCTTTTTTTGGTAAACACATTAACAGTATAACCTGTGGTTGCGTTCTTTTCAGTTCTGGACATAAATTTAATTCCGATTCTCTCACATTTTAAGGTGGCAAATAAAGTATTAATCTAACTATATATATAGGTAACTTTTTGGTACTTTTTATTCCATTGTCTTCTGAAATATCGTATAAATTATTAGTTGAGTTGGGTGTGAAGTACTACACAAATCGATTTATTATGCAAATCACATAGTTTTTAATAAACTGGGTTAAGTATTTAACATTCAAATAAGTGAACTATATAAGATATCAATGGAACCGGTGAAATTAGTTAGTTAGTATAATGGAAGTTATCACCTTTCAACTTATAAGTGTTACCTTTAACGAGGATTACCACTAAGTTTACATTAATTATTAATTATTAGTACAAATTGTTCATTGCCAGTCTCAACTAGTGGCTAAACTACCAGACACATCGATCTCGCCTATGTGTGCGGGTTTTTGAAACGTCACCCATTAACTTAGTAACAATCTATGGATTGTTAATATGATCAGATTGGGCCCAGAAAAGCGAGTAGTCTACCCTCCCTTCATGTTCTCTACACACCAAATGCTGAAATTTAATAACCATTAAAAGTTAAATTGTCTACTAGGAGTGTACAACTAAATCGACCATAAAGTCATACATAAGTAATACTTATAAAATACTACTAACTTATTTTATGTTACATTTCTATTTAGTTAAATCCAACTCAAATCAAGATTTAATAAGGGCAACGTGAGAGAGAGAGAGGAGAGACATTTCAATTAGCTCATGTCGTTCATCTTTTCAAGGATAACATGTTCTTGGAGCCACGTTACTCGGCAATTTTTTTACAGATATTTTTGTTCGACTTGGTTATGGCCATTACTTCTAATAAGATGTCCTAGGTTCAAATTCTCATTATCCAAATATGATCACAATGGGATTTTCTTAATAGCATCAATGTCTGATGAAATGATTAGCGTTTATCTTAATCCTAATATAAGTTAATACACAGGTGTATTATCATTACTACAGTACTCTATTTCTAATTTTGTGAAAGATTTGATGTATGGAGTTGAACGTAATCTTTCTTTACCCACGTTTTGATTAGCACAAAATTAAAATCTAGTCTGCATTCGGCGATACACCGAGTCATCTATTTGGTTTCGTACTCATAACGCATTTAATTTTCAGTTGTAATTAAATTTATTACTGACACTGATGCTTTTTATGTAGAATAAAAGAGCTATCGGACTTAAGGGGAAATATTCACTTTATCTAAACACATTTCTTCATTTACTTACCCTTCCAGCCTTACTTATTCGGTGCGGGACAAAAACTTTGCTTTGACTCCAGGTGAGGAAGGTACTATCTTTACATTATAAAGAAATATTAGGTCACAAAGTGATTTGTTTGGACCTGCATATAAGTTATACTGCCAAGGGTACATTGTTCCGATCTTCATGCACATTTGTTTTTGTTTAATCAATACAATCACTAAGTTTACTATACAACGGTTCAAATAATATCAATTTACCTTTATGGATAAAAACAAACTTTCTAAGGTACTGTACACAGGGATGTAATTAATTAATACAAACTACAAAGGACACAGATCTAAATGTATTAAAGTTTTCATATACCATCAGGGGATGGAAAATGTATATAATATCGTGCGGGTATAAAAAAGATGAGAGCACATTTCTAATAATAACAGATTTCCTAGTAGTTCATAGAATTTGAAATAGTGGCGGAACCAAAATTAGTGTTAAGGTATTCCGGCTGTTAACATAAGGTTATACATGTCTCCTATTTCAACAAGCATTTTTATCCTTCATACTTGCTTTTAATTTAAAAATTTGATACTAAGTTATTTAATTAATTTTAATTTATCTTAAAATTCCGATAAAATAATGATAACACTCACACAACGTAATATTTAGTAATCAATCACCTGTAATGAAGAAGACATAAACGCATGCGGTAAACGTTGATATAGCAGTATAAACGTAATTTAATTCGGGATTAGGGGTGGATGATTGGGATTAAATTAGACAATTTTTCATCCATGCAAAAGAGGGAGGCATATGATCACTACGCGTCATTCGTACCTTTTATTTTTATTGGTTTTTCTGAGGTAAACGAACGATAAATTAGTATTTATTGAAATAAAAACGAATACTAAAATACTCATCACTGAATCCTCGTCACACGACGACTCATTAACTCCACTCCTCAATCAAAAAACACTATTAGCAACAATATTAATCCATATTATTCGATCTTGGTGGGAACAACTCAACACGTACCAGGGTCACACCCTAGATCCCGGGCCTTCCCAGGTTCGGGTGTGGAGGAGAACTTTTTCATAACCTGAGTAAGCTTGAGAGGGAGAAAAGATTCATTCTCCACCGACATCCATCATTTTACTTCTATTTAGGTTTTTTCAGATAGGGCGGCATTGATATGTATGTTTCTCGATATTCTGTGTAAGACGCACGCACACCTGACTATAATCGTACAAATAAATTTAGGTTAGTAAAAGTTAAAAACCTGATCTCAATATTAATAATAAATAAAGTAAGCTCAAATTGCCATGGAATTGAAACAGATAGGTTATGGATAACCAACCAATTGACTCCTAGAAATACCAATAATATGTGATTGGTATAGGGTAGACATTGGGAGAATCGGGACAGTTGACAAGCACTATTAGCATTCCAGATTAATTGGTGAAAATTATGAGTCAATCACACTAATCACCTGACATTTTTCTTTTCTCTTTCAACTTTTTCACCTTTGATTTTTATGGATCATCAAAACAAAATTCTGCCTAACTTTCCTTTTCCTGTAGTCAATTCCGGAAAGCAGACATGCAAAATTAATTTTCTGCTTTTATTCAGGAAAAAACTTTATATAAATCCACTTTAGTACATTAATAAATACATCAAAATGAATTAGAAAAAATATTAAACGATGATAATCAAATATTAATATGCATTAAAAAATAGATCAACAACTACTATTAAAGTACAGATAAATTCACATACTCTTAATTGTGTATGTAGCAAATCATATCACTTGACACTAGAGATTTATGATATTTAACCATTGTTAAAAAAGAATAATCGTCCTATATAATTATTGACCACGTTATTTGTCCGTAGTTTTTATTTTTTATTTTTTTTATGATAGCTAAAATGTTTGCATGCCGACTAAAAGCCACATCAAATACTTTTGTCGTGATGAATAAAATAAGTTTTTGTATTAATTTTTTAAACCATGATTGATAATAATCATTTACTACTACTTTTAGTTTATAACAATTAAAATTAGGCAATAGTATATATTTATTTTTCTAGTGTGAGTAGGTTGACTATTTTTTAATTTAATAACAATTATTGGACTTATCTAAAACTATATATCTAGATGAAATTAAATAAAGGGTTAATTTATATACATGCCCCCCTTCCATTAGGGTTTGAAGGAAAAAATGCAGATATTAGCAAAAAAAATTATATTAAATTTTTAATTTTGTCATCTTATTTAATATTTTTATGTATATTTTTGTATTTATAAAATTATAAATATAAGATTTATATATGGAATGAGGTTAACATTGTACATTTTTCTCCTTATAAATATAAATTTATTACTTGGCAATGTTAAATGAGGGATAAAATAAAAAATATATATAATTTTTTTGCCAATATTAATATTTTTCATGCAAATCTTAACGGGAGAGAGTCAGGTATAAATATTGAATTTTCGAAAGGGGTATGTGTAAGTATAATTCTGGAACTTCATTGGAGAAAAATGTAATTTGCATTTTTAGAGGAATCCGTAAAAGGAATGAACTTTTAAAGTTGATTTCAAATAGATAATACATATAGTTAAAAAAGACCAAATGACTATGCTTAATTATTGTTGTAATTATGAAAAAGAGCATCCCAAACAGGGATAGATAAGTAAAAATATCTGGAGAAAATAATTTGGAATATGAAATTTGAAAAGATCCGTCGGCAGTGCCGCTTATTTTACTTGTGCAAGAATTAATAATTAAATTATTTTTGTTTATTATGGAATTACTGGTTTTGTCAAACTGAATAGGCATTTTCCTACATTTGGTGTTTCTTGAGAGAGTGGACATGTCTAATGTTGTTTCTGACTTGTCTTAATTACACCTACCTATATTTATATTTTATTATATTATATATATATATATATATATATATATATATATATATTTATACAAAAAAATAAAATTAAAGTTGGAATATCTGATCCCCTTTTTGAGTCACTTTACATTATTTTCACATCTCCACATTTAATTATGTATTTCCATAGCAATTTGCATGATTACTTCTCACTTTTTCCCTTAATCAGTACAATTATCAGACAACATGATAATAAATAGTCTTCTCCAACATGATAATTCTTTTTTTTATAATTAATTTAGATGAAAATTCTCTACTTTTCATGTCTGAATAGACAATTCGTTCCATTTAGCAATGTTTTGACATAAATGAATAGGTTTCTTGTCCACAAGACACAGTTTAATTAAGTGGTTTGTATTGATTATTAATTTTAATTAATTAATTAATAGTAATAATTAGAAAGATTAATATTTCCGATATAATATTGCTCATGTAACTCATATATACAAAATCCAAAACCTCTCACCAGAAATAAATATGATTTTTTTTTTTGTTATATATGGTCAACTAGTATGGTTAAAAGTAAAAAAATAAAATAAAATTGTGCCGGGTACTAATTAACAATGACCGCACATTTGCTATTAGCCATTGTTTGTAAAGACGAGGTCAAAGTATTAGTTACAACTAAAAACTATGACAAATGTGTTGGCCATAAGGTGAAACCACGACGAATATCTATTAATCATTGTCAAAACTTAAGTTTTCGCATCTGGTTATTTTACAGTAGATAATTTTGATTTGTCATGATTCTTATGACATAGTGATATTCTTTTCTTTTCTAATGTCACATCTTAATATAGAATCGCTCAATTATATTCGGACATATATATGTATATATGTGTGAAAGGTTTTGTCGAAATTTGACATAAAATGAGACTGCGATTACGTAAAAATGGTCAAATTTTTGTAGTAAAAAGATTTACCAACCCGTACTTTTTTTCTAGTCTTCACTCTAGAAAAAATGGAGGAATCTTTATCAATTATTTTATTACAATAGGTACTGAAGATCTGTACGTATAAATGTATATACGTTTTACTTTTCAAAGGAAAAAAAGTGTCGAGGGTGATTGTTTATTTAATGGTTGATGCTAGTTGTCTCATTTATTATCTCCCAATTGAGAAGTTTGATTTGGTCTTCTCTAAATACATTATTCAATGATGGTAATTTTAAATCGAAATGCCACGTGAAAATGTGATGTACGAGACCTTTTTTGCATTCCCAAGCATGTTTAGGTTTGTAATTAGCCCACTGCAACTAGTTGTATAAGTATTTATAATTTATATTTCTTGCTCATCAATGTAATTCCCAAGAAATAATGATTCTTGATAATTGGACAGTAATTCAAGTTCATGAATGTTTAATTGTTTTTAATTAGCTCAACTTAGAAATTTGGTATTTGAACTTTATATTACTTTACATAAATGGATATATACATACATATATATATATATATATATATATATATATATATAATTTTCCAGTTCTTCGATTTTGTGTTCGAATACTGTCGTTAAATGATCATTCTAGAGAATTATTTAATATTTAATATCATACTATGCTCCCCTTAAGTACAAACTCTTATACATGAAATTTTTATTTTTGTAAATGTGCGGCAATGAAGTTTGAATTTAGGATCTCTTGCTTGGCTAGCTTGACCCTCATATCGTTTTAAATTATCTATAAATTTAAACTATTAAAAATAATTTATTCTAAATTCTTGCTCAAAATAATAAGATGGCGATCTCACAATTAAGGGTATTGGTTCAAATCTTGTAAATGTGAGTTTACGTCTATTTTCCTGTTTATTTATTTACTTTGGATGCATTTTTGATTTGAAATTATTAATAGGGTAAAATGCATTTTGACATCATAACTATGTATGTTTTTTCCTTTTGTCATTTTAACTTTCTTTCTTTCTTTTTTTTTTTTTGTCAACTTAAAATCTTAATTTTGCGAAATTTATACTTTGTCATATATAATCATTTTTTTTGTTGGTTTTTCAACTTAACAAAAGTTTCTTTTAAGAAGAAAAAATAGCCATTTTTCTCCGATTTTGTGATGTTTTTCAAATTTTGGTCAAATACACCCATTTTGCCGCAAGCTTCAAGAGAGAAAAAACAAACAAATAAATAAATTTGAGCAATATATTTTTTATATAATTTTAACAAAATATTGTCAATAATATATTATTGTGTATAATGTAATGCTCGCAATATATGTGTAATGCAAAATATCGCGGCTTTATCGTATTTATTTTTATTGGCTATATAATATTGACTTTTTCATATTTATTTTATTCATAAATTAGCAAAATTCAGAAAGAAATACAAAATAAATAAAAAAAGTCAACGTTAAGATTATATATAAAAAATTGTAGCTTAAATTCATTTTTTTTTTTATTTTTTTCTCTCTTGAAGCTTGACAAAAGATGGGGGAAGTGGGTGCATTGAAACAAAATTTAAAAAATATCATAAAATAGAAGAAAAATAGTGCTAATTTTTCTCCTTCAAATAAAATTTTCATTAACTTTAATAAATTTATTAACGAAATGATAATTAAAAATGCCAAAAAGACAATAGTTTAAGGACTGAAATTGCAATTTTAAATTATTTGAGGATCAAGACTATATAAGTGACTTTATTTGAGAACCAAAATTGTAATTATTCCAAATGTATTATTATATAATTAAACATTGGTTTGGAATCACTAACTCCAGATTTTTCAACAAAATGGAGATCATTAAATTAATATAAAAAAATCAATAAAAGAGATATATGGAATCCAAAAATAAGAATTATTTTTCCCAAAAAAAAAAAAAAAAAAAGACGCGTACTACCAAAGTTGTTTGTCCTAGTAATATGTCTGCAATAAAGAAAAAGAAGATATAGAAAAAGAAAAAAGCATTTCCACTTTCACTTTTTCCAATAATGCACTATAAATTAGTGTCCTAATTAAAACCATCGAAATCTAAATTAAAATTCTATGATTTCGGAATACTTACATACAAAAAAGATCTGACGTACGATAATTCGACCCTTTTCATGTAGAGCAAGAATTCTATTTCATTTGCCACTTCCTCTGTTAATTTCTTCACTCCAAATCTGGCATCTCAATTTATTACATTACAACTAGCTACCAAATTTTATGAATTTGCACTTTCCCTTTCCGTGTTGCATTAATCTTAATCATTTTAAGTGATTGCATCCAACTTAAAGAGATAGTTGACCTAAGTTATCGTTACAAGAATTACGATGTTTAATTATAGTTAATTGTTATGGTTAAAAGTAAATAGTCGTACTGATCAGTAATCATTGGCCACTGACACACGTAATGCCCATGATTTTTATGAGTGTGATTAAAATATTTGTCATAACTAAGGACCGTCATTAAGATTTTTTTCATGGTGGATAAGCTAATTAGTTTTTACATCAATTCATTTAACCATGGTTGATAATAGTAATTTACTTCGGGTTTTAGCAACTAACTATTAAAATGTAGGCAATAGTAATTTTTTTTTTCGTCTGGTGTGTGAAGAGAGATTTATTGTAGAGCCTAATGGGACGTAGTTTAGTCGACGAGGTTGTGATTTCATGACTGTAAAGTTATGAGTTTGAATCTCACAAATGTATGGGTATTAGTCTAATTTAATAATAGTTGTTGGTTCGTTATAGATATTTGGTGTTAATTCATTTGTCTTAGGATGTTTATATATATATTTTAAAAAAAGAGGTTAATTTGAAGAAGAAATAATTAATTAAAAATATAATGGACTTTAATTTGAGCATAGCTCCTTCGTCCACGGAACAAACCCCTGCAAATATGAAAGGAAGGAGAGACAGGCAGACTGGTCCCCTCACAAGAAATTATGTAAAAATGGGGCAGCTTTTCCACACACGTTTTCAAAGCTATTTTTTTAACCACTGATTCAGAGAAACATAATAATATGTATATCGAAAAGAGACAAAGACTAGAAATAGGAATATTTTCCCTCTTTGAAATTATTGCAATGTGATCAGATACATATATATATATGTAATTAATAAACAAATACATATACACACACCAACAACTGATCATGAAGTACGTACTATTCCCATTTCCCACTCAAAAGTCAATTAATTGTTCCAAGGATGTAATGACAGCCAATCAATTAACTAAGTACTGATTAATTATGATTTCACCGTGATTAATGAATTATATAGTGATGATGATGGTAAAACCTAAGCTATAAAAGGGGGGAGGGAAGCTGCTTATGAACACAACAAACCCAAACATGGGAACAAACATGGCTACTCTCTTTGCCACTTTGATGGTGGCAATTGTGGCACTTTGCTTTCCTATGATCACCACTGCAAACTACTACTACTCTTCTCCACCGCCGCCCAAGAAGTACTATCCGTCGCCGTCTCCCCCGCCGCCTTACCACTACAAATCACCACCACCTCCGCCTCCGGTTTACAAATACAAGTCCCCACCTCCTCCACCCAAGAAACCCTATGTGTATAAGTCTCCGCCACCGCCGCCGCCGGTGCACAAGTCTCCTCCACCACCACCTCCTCATAAACCCTATGTGTACAAGTCTCCACCACCCCCTCCTAAGAAGCCCTATGTGTACAAGTCCCACCTCCACCACCCCCGGTTTACAAATACAAGTCTCCACCTCCTCCTCCCAAGAAACCATATGTCTACAAGTCACCTCCACCACCACCCCGGTTTACAAGTACAAATCTCCCCCCCACCACCACCGGTTCATAAGTCTCCTCCACCACCTCCTCCCAAGAAGCCATATGTCTACAAATCACCACCACCACCACCAACCCCGGTTTACAAATACAAGTCGCCACCTCCTCCACCCAAGAAACCATATGTCTACAAGTCACCTCCACCACCACCACCAGTCTATAAGTACAAGTCCCCACCCCCACCACCGCCGGTTCACAAGTCTCCTCCACCACCAACCCCAGTCTACAAGTACAAGTCTCCACCCCCACCACCACCGGTTCACAAGTCTCCTCCACCACCTCCTCCCAAGAAGCCATACGTCTACAAATCACCCCCACCACCACCAACTCCAGTCTACAAGTACAAGTCTCCACCACCACCACCACCTCCAGTTCACAAGTCCCCTCCTCCACCTCCTCCCAAGAAGCCATACGTGTACAAATCACCTCCACCACCACCCCCAGTTTACAAATACAAGTCTCCACCACCTCCTCCACCGGTCCACAAATCTCCACCTCCTCATCATTACTACTACAGTTCTCCACCTCCTCCTCACCACTACTGAGAAAAGAAAACAACTCAGACTTCCAAAGTGTAAGCTCCATGATGTGCAAGAAAACAATTCTGTTTTTCTAATTTTATCAAGATAATTTCCAAATGCATTTAATTACCTACAGTTATATATAATTCTTCATTTGACTGCGGAAATACATCAAACATATACTGCATCAAAGTTTGAGAATTTGATCAAAGTAGTCTTACTATCACGTTTCTGCATGAACATAGGATTAAGCAGTTAATTACGTATATATATATATATATACATATTTTGTGTAATGACAGCAAGTCAATGGTATTCATGATTATGCAGGAAATTAAGAAGAATGTCCGAAATAAAAAGTTGATGGAGGTCATGAAAACGACAAGATTTGGATGAGAGAGAGAGAAAGAGTGAAAGCGATGGATCCATGCAGGAAGAGAGAAAAGAGAGAGAATATTGTAAAATAAGCCCTAATGCAGACAATGTTCTCCATCATTGCTTCATGTAAAAGTAGTTAATTTGTAGTGCGTGTGCTGTCTGTCTTTTCTTTCTTTATGTTTATCAATTATAATTATTACTGTATGAAATCATTACTCGGAGAATCTCACTCCAGGTTTTATGTTTTTTTTTCTTAAAGAAAGTATATTACCAATAATAATTTCGACAATAGTATATATTTCGCTGAACGCGTAGTCAACATTCATTTTTTACTACTCTACATGTATTATATAGCATCACTCCTCGACTTCACATTCGTTATTAAATATATTATGAAATATACTTGTAAATTCAAAATATCACAGTTATATAATTATTAACTGTTTAAAATTGAATAATTATACTGATTTGACGATTGTATTGATTGATGTGCTAAAGTTTTTTTGGGCTAATAAATACTTGAGATAAGTCAAGTTTAAGACAAAGAAATTTAAATCATATTTGTTAGCTAAATATATATAGATAAATATGAATTCGACAATCTAATATATTTAGAGGACAATAAAATATTCATAAACCTATATTTTTAGTAACGTACAAGATATTATTTAAATATATAAAATATTAAAATTATATTAATTTTGGAGAGTATATAGAAACTTAATACTATAATGAACAATCGATAGTAACTTTTAGATTTTAAGTTTTGAGGCGCGTAGCTGTTTGATTTGAATTAATAAAGTGCTAGCAGAGAACGCTAGTAGTGTATTGTACGTGGTGGTGAGTACTTCTAGATTAAAGAGAAGATAATTTCCACCTCCTTCTCAATGAACTTTGATACACATTTTTCACAAATTATGCATCTATATGAGGTTTGAGTTTTTATTCTTTCAGCTTTATCTTATCACAGAATTACTATTGATAACAATCTAATATCACTCATATTAATCTACAATGAATCATAGAGAAACATCAATCACAATATAAATTTTAATTATAATAAAAAATGGAATTAAAAATTTAATCTTTAAGTAAATAAAATAAAAATCTGAATATAGTATAATAATTTACTCAAATATATATAAGAATTTGGATTATAATAAATATTAATTTATAGTGCTCGCGCTTTTATTCAACATACTTATTGGTAGGATCGTTCTAAGATTCTTTATAACAATAGTAAGATTAAATTGATACAATAAGAATTCTTATATTCATCATTATTCTAAAAATAATAATATATATATTTAGTAAAAAATACTAACTTATTCGCACAAAAAATTTAATAATACATTAATTATATTATATATTTTAATTAATATAGCCTCGATACAATTAGAAGTATTTTTACTAATTAAATATGTTAATCGATGCAGCGATATAAAACATTATATTATATCAGATAGACTATTAAGATATTTTGGAAAGATGATATCGGGGGTTAAAAGACATTATATATGCATTTTGTCATAACCATAAATTAAACAATAATATGAATTATATATAACTAATAATGTTGTTATTTAGAAATTGATCTCACTTGCAACATATAAAAATATACCTCATTAATATTGACAGATACAAAACAAAATATGCGTATATAATACACAATATATTAGAATAACACAAATTATATTTTTTTGTTAAACATGAAAAGGCGGATTAATAGCCCCGATGTGTCATGAAATAATCGAATTAATTGAGGTAAAATTTGTATATATGAATAATGAAAAAATAAAGAATTATAGATCGATACGTCTTATGTACCTATGTGAATATAATGATAGATAACATATAATTATATTAGTAATTAATCAATGATCATGAATTTTTATTCATTTATGTGGTGAATGAATAGAATATTGGATTGATCGTATTATAACCAAATACAAAACATACTTTGTAAGAAATCCGAATTTGATTGAAAGATTCACAAAACAAATTTGGGATATCTACAAAGGATAAATGAGGAATATTTAACTGAATATGGATGTGTAGATGTAGGAACTTGAGATAATAACAGATATGAACATATCTATTTGAATGGGATCGAGAACGGGGAGAGGACAGGATAATTCATGTATAAGACGAGGAATCTCAGATATCAGATCGAGAACATCAAAGAATGTTTACAATCTCATATTCTTGTCATGAGAGATGGTGAGAGGCATTTTTTCAGTAAAAGAATAGAGTTTTCACATTACCTTCAATTTAAAATTATATACAGATTTGTTTTTCCTTTGCGGAAGAACTTATACTGATCAGACACAGTTCAGGTCTCTCTATATGGAGGAATTTAAATAAATAAATATATAGAGATGATGTACATATAGAAGTTCGAAGAAAATATTAATAAGAATATATGTTATAAACGATGCACATGTTTACGTATTCACAATTTCTTATTCGATAATTATACCAGATTTAAATCAACAGTTAAATTTAATAATGAGAGCGAACTTAATATTTAATTATCAAAGAGAGAGCAATCAGAAGATTGGTTGTCTTTGGTAAATATTTTTAATTCAGATCTTATGGTCAATCAAATACACGACCATAGGAGTATATCTCTTCACTTTTGGTATAATTTCTAATTTTGAAGAATAAATTTCAGCTATAAACTTAAATTAAATTTTAGAGATAAAAAATATAATAAATATTAGGGCTTATAATTAATTTTCATATAATAATAATAATTATAATTTTGTATAATGGTAAATATATAATAACGATTGAATTAATTTGAAATATAGAATTACACAATATATAGAATGATTGTTTAGAGGCAAATAATTATCTCTTTCCTTATCAATCGTAAGTTTAGACTTACTATGGATGCATAAGAAGTAAACACTGTTATACTCAAAATATATAGGAATGGTGAGAGAATAGTTGTAAATACGTGAAGGAACTTCTCATTGCAAGAAAATATGTCTGAGGAGTGGTATTTGGAATGACTTCAAAGTTTAATTAGACCGAGAGTATCGATCATTCATTCTTTTAGAACTCTTCTCTAATTTATTTATATTTATTCTCTAACAATAGATTGATCTAAGATTGACTGCTACTGGAATGCTTACAGGTTGTAATAGCAGAATTCATACTTTTATTGTCGCACAGTATACAAAGATGTTCTGTGACTATAACAAATATATATTCAACTTGACAAACGGGGTACAGTTATTCATCCATCCGATAACTCAAATCTCTTCCAACACGGAGTATTAAATATACTTAGAAAATCACAATTGAAATTATCTTGATTTAGAGTTCCGACAGCTGTCGATAGTGTGAGGATTTCGGAGTAATTTAATTGCTCTAGTCTTTGTAGGGATTCATCGTATTGTATGTATTTAATTGGATAAAAAGGATTAAAAATTATATTATTTGATAATGATTGTTCGTTCATGTGATATGTTTTTTATATGTGAAATTGGTGTTAGGTGGGTATTTATAATATATAATTACTGACCTATGATATTGAGGTATGCCCGAATTTGCGATGATAGTTGGAGTCGAAGTCACCGAATTCTTAGTAACCAAAGAGAAAAAATATTGAAGCATGGAGTACTATTTTTCATTAAGTTTGAAATTATAGGAAAAAATAATTCGTTTTTAATTTTACACCATATGATGAGAATAGTAGTGGCTTATCATGATTAGTACACGTTTTCAATTATCTACCTACACAAGTGATAGATCAATGATGTTTTAGTCTAGTGGTTAAGACAAAAATCTCATAAATAAGTTTGAGATTCTGGTATCGAGTCTCACGTAATGTGTGGGTATTAATTTGTCATATTTTATGTGAATTTATTTTTAGTTATATTAATGTACTCATTGAATCAACGTATTACTCAATTTATCGAGATGTCGATGTAATCATGTAATTTGCCATTTAAAAGAAAATGGCTACACATGATGTACGTGGATGCTCTATTGATCTCAATTCTCAAACAACGAGTTCAAAAATTTCAATGTCATTGTTGACAATGTTTTGATTTGGATGATCTACTGGTTGTATGTTGAAAAAGCCAGTCGAATCTTCTGTCCCGGTTTGATAAGTCATTCGACCTCGAACACTTAATTAATACAACATTTTTACTTTGTTCAAATGTTGGAAAATTCCTAGGTAATTTTTACCTAGGTAGATCATAAGTAAGTTGATAGGGTAAAATATAAATCTATATAAACGGCTAGAGAGAAATGCCTTTAACGTAACATTGCAGGCAAAAATGGGCAACGAAGAGAAGGGCTTAAAGCTCTCACTAATTACTACTCTTTTGGTGGTATTAGTGTCACTAATTAGCTTCCCATCTCAAGCTACCGCGAATTACGACTACCCTTCTCCACCACCGCCCAAGAAGTACTCCCCGCCACCACCACCTCCCAAAAAACCCTACGTCTACAAGTCGCCTCCTCCTCCACCACCTCCGAAGAAACCCTATGTTTACAAGTCGCCACCACCACCACCTCCCAAAAAACCCTACGTGTACAAGTCACCACCTCCGCCACCACCACCTCCGAAGAAACCCTATGTCTACAAGTCACCACCACCGCCTCCAAAGATACCCTATGAGTACAAGTCACCACCACCACCTCCTAAGAAACCATACGAGTACAAATCACCACCACCTCCAAAGAAACCCTACGTGTACAAGTCACCTCCTCCACCACCACCTCCAGAAAAGCCCTACGTCTACAAGTCACCACCACCTCCCAAGAAACCTTACATCTACAAGTCACCTCCTCCACCACCGCCACCGGTTTACAAATACAAATCTCCTCCTCCTCCTCCTCCTCATCACTACTGATGAGAAGATATGGTAGTCTTGCAATTTAAGTCAATAAAATTTAGTTTATCTTGCATGCATGCCCAAGAATCTAGTTTTCAAAACACCTACAAGAAATAACGTTAATATCAATTATATATATATTCTTTCTAAAATAGTGAAATTTATTGCTAATCTAACTTAGCAACGGATTTAGTAAAATAATACTTATTAATTAGCTCGATATTGATTTTAGTATCAATTATTTTATAGTTATTGAGCTTTTTTTTTTTTTTTTTGTATAATTCGTTATAATTTCAATTTAGTATGATATTATTGAAAATTAATCAAAGCAATTGTCTCAAATTTCTGATGCTTGGTGCAAATATATATGCTTGCAGGAAACTGGAGATCATACACACATGGAAGCACCCCGATGACGATTCTGAGTTCTTGGAAGCAGTGATCATTTGAAGATACAATACGTATTTATATGTAGTAAAATTAATAAGAGAGAGTAATATTATTATTAATTAATAAGGGGGCAATCCATGTAAACGCTACTTGCATTTATGCTTTTTTGTTTATGCAATTAATTTAGTTTTTTTGGCCTGCCATACATGTTCATTTCTTTCTTTACGTCCGTCTCAACCAAGTGGCTAATTTGTTTATTAAATATATCATTTCGATCGATAGATTTGGAGTTATGAAATTCAAATCTTTCATATATAATTTTTTTGAATTATTATAAATTCAATGGATCTAAAAACATTCAACTCAATTTTTAAAATATATTGTTTCGAAGGGTTAAATATAATTTTGATCCTTTTTTTTATATTTAATATTTTATCTTATCTTTTTAGTTAGGATTGCAAAAGAGTCATGTCACTTTTTGATATTTCGTAGTTTTGGTACTTCCGATGTTGGATTTTGCAAAAGGCGCCGAAATAAACCATGTGTGCCTCAAAAAGATGAAAACGACAAGTGACCGAAATTGCAGGACAAAAAATATATTTAAGTTAAATATTTTACTAAATTAGTTAATATTATAGATTATCGGTAGTTTTCAGAGGTTATTAATGATGGCATTTCATAGTAATATATGTTCTATTAAGATATCAAACACTGACTATATACACCCATTTTAATTATTTAATCGCAAACAAAAAAATAATTTTTTTTTTAGATTAAACAAATAAGAAATTATAATAACAAAAATAAACTATTCTTTGTGAGGACTTGTGATCACTAGAGTTATAATAACCCTCCATCACTGGAGTGAATTACTTGGCAAATTTAATTCACAGAAATTACCCATTTAATAAACTTGATCACCTACCAAACATAAATAAGTAAATTATACACACACATATATGTTTCTTGTGTTTATGTATATATATATGTGTGTGTGTGTGTGTGTGTATGTCTGTGTGTGAGCTTGATTTGAGTTGTGTTAGTAGTGACAACTGAAATTTACAATTTGTCACTAATAATGGGGGAAAATATATATATTTTGTCCTATCATGGTGGCATTTTGGTCTACTTTGATTATAATTTTGCAATTGTGGATTAAAAATTTAAATGAAGTAGCACATTCAATTCAATTCAGAAATACCAATTTTCAAAAAGGGCACATGTTTAGCACGTAACAACTCATTTTTCCAACAAAATTGGTATTTTTCTGATAAAAATTGAACTAAATATGTTGCTTTTATAAAATTATGGTTCCTGGTTGCAAAATTAAAAATTATAAAAAAATCGAAAGTGTCAGTCCAAAGTTATAAGACGAAACATACATATTTCCCTAGTAAAATCTGTATAAACCAACAATAAATAATATTGATATACCAGTATATTTTGATAAATTTAATAGCAGCAAGAATTAACTAATTTTAAATTGTAATTGTTGACTACTAATGATATTGTACAAATATAAATTATCATTATTCATATTCAGAGTCCATGACATTTTAGGAAAATAAAAAAATTGACACCAAGACTCAAAATCAACCTATACATTGTCATTATAAATGTGTTACTCACAATAAATAGCAATTTTTTTAGGACTAAATTGCAAATTAAAGGAGGACCAAAAATACCCATAAGTGCAACATTCCATTACACAAAATTACCTACAAAAATTTTTATAAAAAACTTTAAAGTCGTTATTCAATAAATCAACTAGAAAATTACATATGACTTGCACATGACCAATTAAATTGCAATTTTAGTCATATAACTTAGAGTAGGCCTGCATTTTTGGTCTTACACAAAAAATGACTAAAATTATCAAAAAAATTAAATTACAAATTTAAATTACGAAAATCAAACCGTGAAAGAAATCTTAATTCCTCTCGCTTATATATATATTGAGGATGAATGCAAGTACAGCATCCTCACATTTTTGTTACGAAAACGCCTTTATGGCGAAGAATGCAGGCAATGCAGCATCCACACATTTTCTTTCTGCTTTTTCACCAGAACGTGACCTTACATTGATACAACTACGAAATTTGTGAATAAAACCCACCTACTCAATTACTTGGAAAATATTTATCATATGATTTTTTTTCTTTTTTCTTTAAGAAAAAAAAAACCCTAAATTTTGTGATCCATACGTACAACCACAGGTTTCTAACTTTCTACAATGTTCAAAAGAGTGAAGAGAAGCCGTCAGATGTACGTACGTAGCTGCACCCTACAATTATAATTATTGCTTGTAATGAATTTTCTGCTCTCTAATTAATGCATTTAATTTCTTGTACATCAACTTACCAATTCCATTTCGCTTTCACTACTATATGTCACCTTTATCATTTAACTTTTTCTGTGTGAAAAATATAGAAAATATGGTCCACACAAATCATTCTGTAAATTTTATTAAGTCGTCATGATAGGGCCACTGAATCGCCATAAATGAAATATCAGGAATTTACGGATAAAAAAAAATTGGAACAATAAGAGAAATTCAAATTTTATTTTTTTTACACTCTCAAGCACTTAACACACACCTACACACTAAAAATTCGAACATGAAACATTTCAAAGGAAAGCTTTGTGTCTGAACTATTGGGTTGTGGTACTGAAAATAATTTCATTAGAAATATATAGGTTGGACTTCTACATAGTAACATATATGATGGACCAGCTTATTAGTATTTTCAAATGAGTGGTTGGGACATTTGAAAAATGGCAAATATACAAAGATAAATCATGGTTTTCAGGAAATTGGAGGTTTGACTCCACCTACTCGCATTTGGACATGCATGTACGTATATACAGACTAGACTGAAAGACATAAAATAAAATTTTCAAAATTGTCAATTTTCTTGACCAGCTGATGGGTGAATTTGAAGTTCTTGTCCTTTTTTCCAACGGAGAAAGGGGAAGACATGTTGCGTATTGGGGTTCTCTCGTGCCCATCTTCGGTCTCGAACATTTTGAGAAAAAAATTAGGTGCCTTTTGAGGGTTACATATATACAGTATTCATGGTCACATGTTCCTGCAAGCATATAAAAAAAAAAAAAAAAAAAAAACAATTGTACTATGAGATGAATAGAAAAAAAATTGTGAAAATAAGTAATCGTGTTGTGAAGGGATAAAAAAGAAAAAAGTTCGTAAGAAGTATTATTGTAAATATATTAAGACTATAAAGGTTTGTGAGGAAAAAATAGAAAGATGGAGAAACCAGGTAAGAGGGAAACATGAAGGGATTATTAAAATTATTATTCTGAACAAGCTTTTTTTAAGGGAAGAAATAAAATAAAGGGTAATACAACAAAAAAAAAATTCTTTTATAATATTGTGTATATATATATATAAGTATATATACTTTTAAAACAGTTAGTTTCTTTGGTTTAACAAAAAAATAGGAAGCTAGCAAGTAGTGCGTCCAAGACACTTTCCCACTCTGTTTAGGTTTTGATGGTCTGGATCTGAGGTTATGGAGATTGGAGCAGTTCATGCTGAATACACAACTTAAATAATTCTAAATTAATCTTTTCGAAGTGAAACTCCAGAAATCTCAGCAATGGATGTCAAGTGTCAATTTCTTTCCTTGTATGAAAATCCACTCTCCTACCAACTTGTCATTAGGTCCCCTTTTCCTTTTTGTCCTCTTATATTTTGAAACCAGGGGCGTAAACTTCTTTCCATACCCACTTTTATCACCTTCCTCCACGCCACTTCTCTTTTACTGTCTTATCACAAAACCTTAAACGGTTGGACACCACCACAGTACTTATGTTTCATTGAGCTCTTAAATTCCATTCTCCATTATTACGACAAAAAATATACCACGTTGTCGTAACGCCTAACCCAAAATATCCAGCATTCCAATTCGTTTACAAGTAAAATTTTGTTCCTGATACAAAAGATATGGTCGTCCTACGATTGGATCATTGCATGTGCTCCATTTCTGAATTTGTATTCCAAGTGATGGAACCGATGTTTCTTTTACCCTTTTCTCTTGTCCTTCTGCCTCAACGTCTAATTTCAAAGCATGGACATCTATAGGAAAAGATTCTAGTGACATGAGTCGGGTAGCACTCAATATCAACTTAATATAACACAAGAGCTTTCTTCCTCAAATGCTGCTTCCCAATTTGCATTTGCTTTTCACTATTTCTATGTGATCAAATCGATGACCAATATAACCAAATAAAAACACTATTAGTACAATGTATTTGTTTGGGGTTCTGTTTGAATGTGGAACTCATCTGAATTAATTACGAGGAACAACGGAGCAGAGCAATCCGAATAAATAGTGTCGATCACAACTCAATATCTTTAGGTACAGCGATTGGTTGTTAATTTCCTATTCAAAATTGCAGCCTAGTATGGTTTATATTACAGAGATACTTTTCTTCCTGCTGAGTGTCTCAGTGCCACGTAATTGAGTTAACTCTATATCCATATCAAGGCCGAAAAAGAAAAGCAAAAGAAAGAAAGGATGACAAAAGCATTTCTTACTAGTTAGTATCAAAATGTGCAATGCATATTCCAGTGTTATATACTCAGCAGCCATTAGGTGCGCCACAAGTGTCCTGCAAAGTTTGCAATTCAGGCAAATGATTCAAACCTGACAGTCTTATCGAAATAAATGGGAAAATTCTCGGGAGAACCGGGACCACCAAGGTCCCTGGTGATTTCCGGCATCAGGATTTAAAGAATGCACAGTTTTTACTTCCCAAACAAAAATACCTTTACTTCTTTAGGAGTTCCTCAAGTTCAATTCTGATCTCACTGAAGGAAGGTCGGTTGCTAGGAACAGCTTCCCAACATCTCTGCATCAGGTCTAATAGCTTGGGATGTGCATTTTTTGGGAGTTCCGGGCGAAGACCCTACCACATACAAGACATGCAAATCAAAGATGCTATCATATTCCTTGCTTCAGTCAAATTAATTTTGTTAATAACCTCTGCTAAAGTACAGAGGTTTCGAGTAGAAAAATTATTTTTACCAGCCAAACTTGCTGGCTGATTCCTACCTGAGATTTCTCTGATTTTGGTTTTATATCGCTCAGTTTTGATTTCACTGATGTCGCAAAAATTGCAAGTTAAACAGATTATAAGTTTTGACTCTATGTCAAGCATATAGAATCACACTAAGAATAATTATGAATTCAGAGATGTAGAATCATAAATTAATGGCAATTTTTGTTGCATAACATCCCACAGACGACTAAACAGAACATGTCATGGATAAGTTCACAAACCTGTCTCACTCCCAGGGCAGCTTGCAGAGGAGTCATGGTATCATAAGGAACCTGCAAGTAAGAAAGAAAAAGAAGATGGATGAAACATGAATCATATTTGTGTAAGCCACTTGGATCTTTTCTTGAACCAAGTTTTATTTATCGTCGATGACAAAAATTCAAAAACACCTTAGCGGTCACAAGCTCCCAAAGAACTATAGCAAAACTGAACACATCCGCTTTCTGGTCATATGGTTGATGATTTATCACCTGGGTGAAACAAGGATGAGAAATGCATAACATGTTAGACAGCACCTAAAACGCAAAGAAAATAAATAAAAGAGGGAATATGTGCAAATGGTATCTTAGCAATCAATAAATTCAGATTTGAGAGCACCAGGCCAAGATTTTAGGGAAAAAAACCCATCAGAGTACATAGAAATTGAGAAAGAGCAAGTTCTTTAACGCATGTGTATCTACGGAACAACGTTTGAGTTGCACAGCACAAATGTATTTCGTTGAACTTATTCATCTTCGTTGATTACAGTTCAATTGTAAATGTAATTGTTAACATCAATAACATCTCAAACAGTTTTTTAAGACATTAATATATATTCCTATTTAATACTCGGACATTAAGCAGGTTTAACTCAAGCATTAATGTGTATAGTTATATCCAAAGCATTTTGGCTATGAGGGAAGAAAGTTTTCACAGTAATCAAAATAGTGAATCATCGATGAAGTGTTGAAACAATACAATTGCAGAGCTGGTACAAGTTAAAAAGGGTTGTACCTCTGGTGCCATCCACCGATATGTTCCAGTCTCTGCTGTCATCACCCCACCATTGTTCTGGAACCGAGCAACTCCAAAATCTGCCACCTTAACAACCTTGAAACAAATTACCAGACGGATCAGCATAAGTTATTAACTGAAGAATTCTAAAGGATTCAGCATGTTCCAGGAATTGACAGAGAAAACAAATATCCAAGCTTTCTGTCCTCACATTCAATCAAGTATGAAGGCATACAGAGGAAGTTCTCGATTTACACTCCATAAATCAACTATCTATCTGTTTGATTAAATGAGGAAAATGACCTCATATTATGATCACCTTTACAGGGTGAAAAAGCCAACTGATCTTACATTGTCCAGAGTGAAGACAACCGAACCTGGTTTTGGGGTGTTTATTCCCTTCACGTTGATATATTGAATACCCAGCCCTTATATGCAGTCCAATACTGAGGAAATCATTCCATAATACTTTATGGCATGCCATGTAACCACCATGTGCAGCTCAGAGACTGAATTCCCCAGATCACGTTAATGTAGAAATTAATTCCATGACCCTAATGATTTATGTAAATCCTATGTACTCAATCAGAAAGATGAAGGGAGCATCAAACATCAAGATGCAATTAACAGTCTGAGCCAAAAATCTGAATTCTGATGGACTCACATTGTAAGTGTCCATAAGCAAATTTGCAGTCTTCAGATCCCTGTGAATAACGTTCTTCTGATGCAGGTACTCCATCCCTTTGCAGACATCAATTGCGAACTTCAACAACTGCGGGAGCTTCAAGACAAGATGATGTTTATGCAAATATTCATATAGGCTCCCTCCAGGCATGTACTCTGGAAACAAGACCCAGTGACATAAATAAATCAGAGAGCATCCAGAACTAGTCCAAGTAAAAAGTACAGCAGAATTATCTGGTGGCTTTCATGCAACAAGCAGAGACATGAGCACAAGAATGTCAATAAACTTCACAGAAATATAGCAGTTCGTTCAATGGTTGGGGTAATTTGAAATTGGTTTCAGAATTAACACTTACAATAAATACTTCTATTAGCAAATTTTAGCTTATATGAATTTTTTAATGAAAATTATATAATTTGAGGAACTGTCAGAAGAGGAATAATATAATTAAAAAATGCCACTTTCTCCTTCTAGAAAGTGCAGTACCTGTGACTATGCATAAATGTGGTAACTTTGTACAAGCACCAATGAAACGTACAACATTTCCATGTTGTACCTGTCTGCATCCAAACAAACAGAAGTTATTGTAATATCATTCTATAATTTCCTTAAGTAGAATTGGAAAATGTTAAGTTCTATGTAAGTGGACTTGTGTGCAATTGCAAAGTACTCAAAGTCACCATTCAAAACTTCAACTGCATAGATTGGATGTTTTATTCTTCCTTTTCAATTTCTTTTTATCAAGGATAGGGTGAGAATAATGTTGATTTCAGAAGCAATCCAAGATAAAAACAATTAATTGAGTGTCAAAAGAGAATGCAAAAATTCAGCTGACTGCATTTGCTTGTTATATTTTAGCTAGAGCAACAACAAATTCTGCTTAAGATAGTGATGACTTGTTAGAAAATAATTAAAAGGCGTTGGTTACAAAAGAAGTTGATAATACCAATGAGATAAATGCTATACAGAAGCAGCACGTATGTCAAAGGAACCTTAAAGTTGATGACGAGGAGGCCAGTGTAGAATGAAAATGAGAAATTAGGACAAGATACCCTCTTTTCCATGAAAACCACCTTGGTCTATATTTGTTAGATTAACTCATGGAAGAGCTACAACTTTACTATACAGCAAATTAGCAACCAATTGAAGCTTGAATGATAAATTTAAGGACCAACAACCATAATTACCTCAGAACAGCAACCTCCTGTGCAAACTCAACCTCCAGCGAGTTATTCAAATGCTCAGATCTAAGGACCTTAATAGCAACATCCTGACCAAGATATACTCCACGATACCTTGTTATTAAGAACATGTTGGAATGTCAGCATAATAGGAAGATGCACAAAGCAAATCAAGAAATTCTATATATGACAGTGAACTAACAGATCTCCACAAGATCCAGCAGCAATTTTTCCCCTATCTTCAACAATCTCCAATCAATTTCCCAATCTTCAGTTTGGTTTGTGCAGCAATAGCTTTCTCCACAATTGACTGGGAGTGTGAAGAACCTGACCATGATCCCTAAATAAAACGAAGCACAGAAACACAACTCTGATCTTCAGCTATAGACAAGGCGACTCTTAAAGAATAGATAGAGAATTTGACAGACCACATTACCATAAGAAAGGAGAGGTAATAATAAATGGTAAGTAAGGCAGTTCAAGAGTAACACTCATGACATAAAAGAGGTTGGAAAAGGAATCAGACATGTCATCCAACAAATTTGAAGGTTGACTCCCTCAAAACTCAATTTCTTTATTTTTTTAAGGTCACACATGTTTCTTATATAAGCATATAGGAGAATTATCTTACATGTAACTCGCATGAAGCAATAAGAGTTTTCAATCGACCTTACAGAAAAAGATCGATCACTGTACAAGACACATATAAGATACAAAACAATGAGTCTGCTGGACATGGCTCCTCTTAGATATGCACCAACTTATTGACAGTGTTGAGAAAACACTTTGGTCACTATTTTTATGTTTGTTGCATTCAATATTTTCTTCGATAATGTACAACTAGCCTACATCAGGGATGAAAAAATAGAATGGTCAAACTCAGTTCAAGTAGAGTCAATAATAGCTCGTTGTGATCTGTTCATCAAGCCAGGCTTTAACATGTCCAAGCACTTTTTCAGAAAGCCAAAAGGTAAGGATCATAGAAAAGAACACCAAGCTACCCTAGTTTGATTAGTGTGAGTTTGGACTAATCCAAGATTGGTTTTTAGGAAGTCAAGCCAATGTCAATCTGATTTTAACCTTGTTAAAGCATTTATATCGACGGCAATAATCATTTGCAACTATTGGGTGTAAATCTGTAATTCCTAAAATTAAGTTTGCATTTTGATCATTAATGTGAAAGTATGGTGACTTAAACAAGGTTCGGCAGGAATGCACTATTTTGAATGGACTAGACTTTGATGCCCAATTTACCTATCGTGCAGCATGGGACCATGAAGCAAAAACTAAATGAACTTTAATTTTAGGAGCCAAAAAGTAAAAAGAATCCATAACATTGGATTAGAAGAACACCGAATATAGAAGACCAGAACAAGGAGGAGGGATAGAAGGGAAAGAGGCGGCATGAGAAACAAAATGAGATAACTATAGTCCGTAACAGTTACCTCACTTCCAGCAATTGCTTTTACCATAGCATCATATAAACCTTCGGTATCCTAGAGACAATATTGCAAAGTCAGGAACATTTACACGCAGTTCCCAGTAAAAAAAAAACATAATCTTGGTTCCCTTTATCAGTAATTACATGCAGTCCCATGACAATTAATGTGTATGCAGATCTGCTAAAAGTTGATTTGAGCAAAATAATGTTTCGCCTTTCTGATGCAAAAAATTCTAGGAGCAGTTCATTTATTGGTTGTAACTCAAAGCATATGCGGTGAAATTCTAAACCTTCAATGGTATATGTATCTAGGTATGGCTTGAGTATATCCGAAACAAACAGGTTCTTACAGAGATATCAACTTATAGTTTACATAAATTTACATTATACAATTATCTTATGAATTTCTTATGTGCAATGCTGGTTTCAAGGGGGATAGTATTCTAGCTCTTATGTTGGATCCAGATACCACATTTACTCCACATGTAATGCAATATGCATGATTCTGAAATAGAACTTAAAGTCACAAATTTTTATTAGTCTAAACCAAGTCACCTCAGTATGCCATCCATCAACAACAAATACGTCCAGAGAGTAGCCATCTGTTGTCGAAAATACATGAGCTTCACGAATATTAAGTCCTATGTCTGAGAGTAAAGCTGAAAGCTGCAAAACAGATATAAATGTTTAAGAGTTTCAATAGTATAGGTACAAGTACAATCTCAATCATCAGTTGCTAAAATCACAACATACGACAAATATACATTGAGCAGAGAGAGAGGAAAAAGTATGACAAAGAAGAACGAGATAAAAGGAGAAAGAAAGGAAAAAAAAAAAAGAATCAGAAGCAGAAGACAACCACATGCTCCATTACCGCGTTATCAAGCTCAACTGGCAAAACAATATTGACGCTGTTCCATTTTGCTCGGAGAACAACGACAGCAGCTTTTAGAAAGTTGACCAAGAACATATGCAGTGCATAGTCACTGCTGGAGTAATGAAATCACTAGAAAATGAAGCCCAAAGCATTGCAAATCATCTCCTACCCCCCAACATATCTACCAAAATAAAGCAGAATAATCCTCTTATGTACCTGACTGAGAAGCTTTGGCTTGTCAATAGTTGAAAATATAACTTCATGAATTGGCGTCTGCGCGTTTCCTGCCTGCAACAACATCTAGATATTAAATACATATTTTAAAATGGAGTAGACCGAATAGTAGACTTATCATATAATTACATATCATGAAAAGTATAATGCCACAATTCGCCAAATACCTACTCTATAAAACCAACATACTTCAGACTCTAGTCAAAACTATCACAAAAATTTTGGGGCAGCTAAAGCATGACCATAGATCCACCAAAACATAATAGGCCCAACTGTAGTTCTAGATCAAAGATAGCAAACAAGTCGTGTTCATCCATACTTGTATTTCTTACAAAGTTGTTCTAACCTAAGTTTCCATGCTAGATTGATTTAGTTTCTCCATCATTATTGTGTGAAAACTTAATCAAACATTTAAATGAATATCCAATTGATTTCCCCCTCCAACAAGCCAAGGACCAAAAGCAAAGGAATGGACCAAACTGGTGGTCAGGTCTTTTTTAATCCTGATTGATTATCAAATAAATGCCCGTAGAGAAGTTCAAAATAAAATGACAAGAAAATCATGACAGAAAATTGCAAAGAATTACCTTCTGGAAAGATCTTCTGCAGAAGTTTCCCTGTTTATATCATCCGAAATCTTCCTAACGTCCAAATTTAGATCCTCAAGCTTAGAACAAGTCTCAAAGTCACCCCAGAGTTCCTGTTCCAGTTACAGTCAGAGGATAAAAGGACTAAAAGCCACATCAACACATCCACACGCATACAGCAACTTCACCTTCAGCTAGCAACAGATTGTTATGTAATGACTAATGAGGTGATGATCCTTGCAATTGCTTAACCATCTACTTAACATGACAAGTACCTGTCATTGACTGACTGGACGCCGTTGCTGACACTACCATGTGGGAGTGAGACGGGGGGACACTCAGAACTTGTTCGCCGTCAAGATCATCACCTCTAGATCCAACATTCTGCGCAAGGATTAACAGTAAAGAAACAGAAGGGCAAGCATGACATATATATAGCCGAAAAGACCCTTAGATGAATAAAATAAGTTCTGCAAATAAACTGCATCAAACTTGACGAGAAGCGGACCAATGTTCTCATGAAGGACAAACATCTTAGATTACTAGCCTAGGCAAAGCAAAGTTATCATATTTGAACTTTCTGCAGTTTGCAGAAAAAGGCAGACAGGGAAAGTGTTTTTGCAAGGGAAACATAAAAAAGTTCAAACTCATTTGTGCTTGTTTTTCTAACTAAAACATTAGCTGAGGCTATAATGAGCAAGATGTATTTCTGTGGGGAACTTAACAAGGTGTACTGTTGGTGAAACTATTCTAGCATACAAACCTCTTACAGTTCCATGTTGTAGACTCAATACTCGAAAGTTGCTTCTTTTTTAGCCCTGCCCTATTAGTTCTTTAAATTCTTTCTGTGTGCTCTTTCACTTATCCAGAGTTGATCAAATATTTGCAGAAGAACATCCCATCCATATTCTTGTCACCTTCTTACAATATACTAATAATATCCGAACCATGTAAAACACAATAGAGTAAAATCATGGTCTCAAGGCTCCAATGGCACTAAAAGATAATACTATTTCCACTGAGTTGTGGATCATTTTATGTCCTGTTAAACCATGGATCGCATTAGAAATGTGGTATTGGACCAAGTACTAAAGAAAACAAATCTTTTTACCTCCATAAAACGGATGTGGAAAACAGGTCGATTATCAGGATCCTTTGCCCTTGTCAGAAGCTTTTGATGTAACAACACATCTTCCGCTCTATCCATATTTATATCCAGCCCATAACTGAAAAGCACAAGAACACCAAAATCCATCAAGCTGCAGCACCAGAATGTCTGGAACAATAATTGAGTAAACATTTACAAAAGATACTAAACAATTGATATGATCACATTTTACTACTGAATATAAGCTCCAAAACCCCAACCCCTTCCCTAAGTGCCAACTATCAAATATGAGACTTCAGTTTTTGGAGGATCAACACATAATTCTAAGAGATGTATCATTAAATAATCTATTCAAAGTACCCCACGCTTTCTTAAAGACCTCAGCTTCGTATCTTTTTAATCCAGTGTAATACAACAAAATCCTATAGTAATAATTCAAAACAGTCAAGCTTAAATCCAAAAGCATGTGTTTCAGAAGAATTTAGCGTACATACATACACGAAGTGGAAAAGTAAAGCCACGATACATACAAATATATGCATAATTCATCAATAGATTCAACAAGTACATAAAGTACGACCTTTTTCTCTAGGAATAGAATTATACACATTAACCATCCTATGCACACAAAAGCAAAGCAAAAAGAATACTGAATGATTCAGAACTACATATACACCCATTTCTTCTTATTCAGAACCTACAAGCTCAGAATTCATCAACAAACTTATACACATATTTAGGGGGGGAAAATAAGTTTTAAAAGAAAAAAAAAAAAACACACATACACACACACTAATCAATTCAACACACACACACACACTAATCAATTCAACACACCACACACAGACTAATCAATTCAACACACACACGTGTAAGCATCCGTTTAGTATACATTTCACACTACACACACAGACCTCGGAGGCAGGCGATTGAAGTGAGCCTCCAACAGCTCGCGGAAATCAGGATTACTAATCGCCTCTTCGTTCCTATTCTCTATCAGCCGATTATACACATCATTCCTGATGACATCGTTTCCTCCTCCGCCACCAAAGCTGCCGTAGCTCCGCGGCGGCGACGAACTCTCCCTACCTCCTCCACGAAATCCATGTGCATACGGCAATAAGTACGTATATATACACCTCTATATAAAGCAAAAAACTTATTGTCACGTGTTAAAAAGAGAGAGAGAGAGAGAGAGAGAGAGATTAAGCAAGCTAAATGACTTCCATCGGAACGGTATCTTTTATCCCAACGGTCGGTAGAATCTAAAAAGAGGCGGGGGTGATTGGGTATTTAACCGAAGAGGGGCAGATTTGTCCTCCATTACTGTAGCAGACAGAGGTTTTGTTCACAAAAACTGTACTGTAATAAGAGAGAGAAAATTTTGGGTTGAAGTTGAAGAATGTCAGTTTTTGGTTTTTCTGATAAAGACTACAGACCTCTCTCTGCTGGTTTATAGACTTTACTTGCAAACATATATGTGTCTGTGTGTGTGAGAGAGAGAAAGACACTGAGAGAAGCAAGTGTGTGTTGTGTGTGTGTGTGAAGAGAGAGAGGGAGGTGGGGGACTATGGGAGGAAAAAGTGGAGTGGGGGAGGAGTGGATAGGGTTCTGGATATGTAATAATAAAAAATATAGGGGGGAGTTGTTAGATAAACCTAATTAAGGATTTGTGTACAAATTACGGGCGGGGGCACCGGATCTTGTAAGAATTACGGGATGCTACAATGCGCCCACGCTGCCTTTGCTTTCTCTTTACACTTGTTTCTTCTTCTTCCTTTTTGGTCAAACTCATGCTTTTGCCCAAAATCGTAACATAGTGTTTGGTTTTATTTTCAAAGTGTTTTATTTTATTTTTTTAAAATAAAAAAAATTAAAGATAAATAAGTACGTATTAAATATAGTTGTGTATTGTCTGTATTTTATCTTGTTCCAAAATATAAAAATAAAAAAATTCACAAATATTGAATGTATTTTGTCTTGTTCCAAAAATCCCCAAAAAAAACAAACATTATGTTCATGTTTGGATGGCTTACATCTGTTCCATCCCCATCACTTAAATTTCATGTTTGGAAAGCTGATCACCATCTTTGAGTTCAAAGTGAGAAATTGAATTAGGATATGAAATAGGCATCCGGTCACAGTTGAATTAGGCTTGGAACTCTCAATTGTTTTTCAAATGCAACCCAGTTGAATTGATTATGTGATGGTGTCGACAAGGAGTCCAAGTACCTCATCTCCTTTCTACACTCATCAACACTAATTTTATGTATATTAAATGTGGTTCTTGGAAAACTACAATCAATTTGATATTTAATGCACGTATCACCCCTAATGTTACATGAATTTATTATAGTTATAACTATGTATAATTTAATAATTATCCAGAGATGTATTGAAATAAAAATCATGGAATATAATTAATTTTTTTATGTATATATTAAATAATAAATATGGCCTCTATTATTATCCAAAAAAAAAGATAAATTACAACGAGCTAATTGAAATATGGCATAATTATAAATACTTTATTATTGTTAAAAAAAAGAATAAAAACCTAACTTTATTATTGTTAAAAAAAGAATAAAAACCTAACGGGGACTTGCATATTAGGCTGATTGTTAGAGAATGATAAACTGAAGGGGCTATTGCTAAATTTCAACAATAATATGATATTTTTAATTATATTAAATTTGGGGAGCTGTTTGTAATTTAACCAAAAACAAGATATGTTCGAAATTTTAGATGTCTTTTTACTTAGGTACCATGTGACAAATTACAAAAGAACTACAGATGTGAACATATGTTCTTCCTTTTTTTTTTTTCTTTTTTTTTATTGGTTCTTGTTGTATTGTATATACATATATATATATAGTATAGAAATAAAGTGGCTTCCTAAGCACGTCAATTTTATTTTCTCTTTTTCTATAAAAGGCTTTGGGTTTGGATAGGGGTGTCAACGAGCTCGGCTCTCGACCATTTTTTGTCAGCTCGAGCTCGATTTTTTTTCTTTGGCTCGAGCTCGAGCTCGAGCTCGACGAACCTTTAATATTTGAGCTCGAGCTATGGAGGCAGCGAATCGTGGTGATTTGAGTAGGGAGAGACGGTGGAGGGTGGGAGAGATGGTGATGAGAAGCCATTATTGGAGGAGCCGTACCTCCCGCCCGCCGCCGCTGCTGCTGCTACCGCGACCCCGATCCTGGTGCTGCCCCCGCCACCGCGCGCTGCTGCTGCTGCTCTGGACCGCGATCCTGTGCTGCCCCCGCCACCGCCGCGCTGCTTCTGCTCCGCCGACCGCGATCCTGGTGCTGCCCCCCCACCGCGCCGTTCTGGTGATTTGGGAGGTTTAGGGGGAGAATGGTGATGGTGAGTGGTGGATTTGGATTTGAATTTGGGGTTAGGGTTGGGGTTGGATTTTGGGGGTGAATGGAGATTGTATTATGTATATTATAATAAAATTGTTAATTTTATATTTTTAATAAAATTATATGTTATAAATAATACTAAATATTATTATATAATTATAAAATATTAAATATATGGTATAATATTTTAATATATTGTTATAAATGTAATTTTTTTTTTAAATATTGTTGATATCATTATATACAAAAAAATAATAATGATGATAAATAAGAGATAAACTTCTTAATTCAAAGTACAAAATATTAATTGATCTATTATATATATATATATATTATTATATATATATATATAATAAAATAACAATAAAAAGTAATTAAAATTATTAAAACATCATTAATTACTACTGTTATTATTATTATCTTTAGATATTTTATAATTGAAATTGATATATATTTACAATTTGCAATAAATTTGTATATTCAAACGTTAGTATTACATTGATGTAACTATCATCTTACATTGTTGAACAATGCGAGTTAATTGGGCCGTCAAAATTCAGATCAAACCGTTAGATATGATCAAACATACATAAAAATACATTTGGTAAAGTTTTAAATTTATTGGGTAGACGGATGTCGAGATATCGTACTCGAAAAAAAGAGTAATAATTCAAGACGATGTATCGTTGAATCAGATCATGTAATTTTAAATCGTACCGTCTGATATGATCTAATTGACACAAACTTATATATATTAAAATTTGGTATGAATCGGTTGGCTGGATTTTAAGATATTATAATTGTTAATTAAGCTTTTGATCTCATTATATATAATATATATAAAATAATAATTAAAATAATTAAAATTGATTAAACTTAGTATAAAAATTAAATGTATAAATAAAAAGTACCATAATTTAATAATTTATTATTATTCAAAGTAAAATGTATAATATTGATTAATAATTATAATACATGGTCAATTTTGAGTATAAAATTGATAAAGTATTGAATATTACATGAAATATATATATTTTTTAAAAATATATCTATATATAAAAAAATTAAAAAAAATAAAAAAATAAAAAAAACGCTTCAGCTCGCGAGCTGAGCGAACAGAGTGAAATTGGCTCGAGCTCGAGCTCGAGCTCGAGTCGAGCTAAAAGTCGAGCCTCGCGAGCCGACTTGACTTGGTTGCCACCCCTAGGTTTGGAACGTGGACAAAACCCTAATAAGTCAACAAACTTGCAAATGTTATAACAAGTTAAATAAAGGCTATCTTTCCTACGTAAGTAAAGCTTCAGCCTTGAGCATATAATACGGGAAATTCTAATTTAAAATTAAATTTGATCGAATTTGAATTAATTATATTGATTGTGTAATTAATTTATAATATAATAAAAATAATTAATCACACGTATTACAATTATTCAGTAATTTTAGTTTGATCGAACTCGATTTGGGTTAAAATCCACCCACAATGTTAACAGGATTGAGCTATTACCTAAAACTCCTACTCAAATTAGAATGTTCCTTATAAGGAGCAAAAATTATGAAAGAAGCAATTTGTCTTTACCGAAAAGTTTTGAAAATATAATGAATTGGTTTTTGAGATTCAACCAAACTTCGCATAAGAAGTTAGGCACAAAGCAAGTATCATTCACATACGTATGTCGTCATGTGTTGAGAGTATAGGTACAGCAGCAAATATGTTTTGTTTGAACCAAAAGGAAACGACAACGTTAGTCATGTAACCTGTAGATGAGTGGTGAGGAAAAATGTTAGGGATAATTTTATTGGTGGTCATTTGACCATTTACCTTCATATCGTCGTTTGAAGTTTTCAGATGGCTTTTAATTTATAACGACAAGTTAAGCGAGACAAACGCTTATCCTCAAACTTAGACAAAAAGTACACAATTATAAAGTTATTTAAAATTTTTATCCCGAATCGAATATGAGCAAAATAAAACTAATCACATAATAAATATAATATTCTTATCAAATGACTGATATACAATTCAAACAAAGTAACCAAGAAAATGAATTATTTACAGAGTACAAATACAATGGATGGATGGTGGAAACAATGATGTAAATAACACCCTTCCTGTTTTAGTACTTGTTGCCATACTTTCAAGCATTTATTGAGTAAAATGATTGGGGGGGTGTTTAAAGCAAGCAGTACATCACCGCACTCGGATTTTTATTTTTTACCCATTTCATAAAAAGTATACTATCAAATGACTTTCCACTAGCGTGGGGTCTTAGACAGTGTGTTCTTTTTATGTAAAAATTCGATCCAGATTAAACAATTGAGCTATTATTAATTTTAAAAAGTTCATATTCTCCTAATTATTATTAATTTTAAAAAGTTCATATTCTCCTTGATTTATCTAGACACCCAGTGGATAGAACAATTTCCGAGGTTATGTATATATACTTTTCGGATGAATTCTATGTGCCCATCTTTAGATATTTTTTTAGATCTGTTAATGAACGGACAATGTATATATTCGAACACATTAAAGTAGTTAAATACTTAGATTTGGATTTAATACTTTTATATTAGACACATACTCATACTTGTTGAAATAAGAATAACGGTCTATTATTTGAACAAAGTTAATATTATTATTTACATTTCAACGATTTTCCATTTTGCACACGTTAAGAGTTTGAATAGTTTTTAATTTATTTTATCAATCGCAAGTTTATGAAATACTTTTAACAAATTATTTTAGTAACGAGTTCTGATAATATCATTACAGTATATATGTATAATTTCTAGATAAATGCATTACTTATAAAACCTTTAGTATTCATATATAATAATTAAGGTAACTAGATTAGTTTCCAATGTGTTTTTTTTTTTTTTCACTGTGAACATCTTATAAGTTCTTTTATCTCATAAGATATTTTAAATGCTTATAAGATATTAGTTTTTATTTTGAAAATAAAATATTAAATTATTTCATTATAATAAGGTTATAAAAATTATAATAACAATAACATAATCAAAATTATAGGAGTTTGACGTACGCTTAACTTTTTAATTTTTTAAATTTTTAAAAATTTATAAGTTCACCCAAACACCATCTAATTTCTTCGGACAACCGCCTGGCCGAACTTTTTTCGACGTTTCTCCAATTTATATATAGTGCTTACTTAATTTCTACAAATGGGAAATAAAAAAATTGACATTAATATAAACTTTAAATGAATCATGTACTACATATGTGCATTGTTTACTTTCTTGAATGTCTTCATGTGAACAATTCAACAACCCCCAATTTTAATTGGAAATAAAATTCTATATAAAAAAAAGACTTCATCGGCCCAGAGTGGGTCAACTAAAATTTAATTTTAAAAAATAGAGAATCCATATAATGTCAAAGAATCTCCTCAGACATTGGATGCAAAGGTTGCAATTTCGTCAAACATGGAACATGTATTCATCAATATTTGAGGAGAAATTGCATTATTGGTCCTACATATTCGGGTTTTTTTTTTTTTAATTTAGTCCTATTTATTATTATGATTTTCTGGCATTACATTCAATGAATTAGAAATTTTCTCATTTTATTGTCTGTTTGATTTTTCCATTCAATAGTAAACGAAGAAGTCACGACGCCGTTAGTTCAAAAACGGGCCAGACTAACGACCCCATGACTTTTTCATTAATTATTGGACCAAAAAGTCGCGTGCGAACTGAATATGAATTTATTTTTTTTAAATAACTGGATCCAATGCGAAAAAATCATAATAAATTAGATTAAATTACAAAAGATATTATTTTATGAGCCTGCGAATGAGATGTTCTCTATATTTAACTCAAATTAGTGATAATATAATAATTATAAAAATAATATAATAATAATTCCACGTAATTTCGTCAAACAAGTACAGGTCTACCTAACCCCAAAACAATAAAATATAATTCCACGCCTTATACATTGGAAAAGGAACATATGAAGCATAAATCGCGACTTGCACGTCACGTTTTAGCATTTAATAATTTTCCAGTGTTTTTTTTTTATCTACCAGAGAGAAGATGTACTGATCAGCTTCCTCGTTGCCTCTGTGATTCATGGTACGGACGTATATTTCTAGAATATACTTACAAGTCACGAGTCAAGTTAAATAAAAATAAATTATGTTTATTAAAGTTTAGTATAATTATGAATATTCTTTCGTTATTTAAAAATTATTAATATTTTTCTAATTTTAATAATCTTCTAATAATTAGCACATTTCGTTAGTCTTCGTTGAATTTGTATTTAGTTTTTGTGATTAACGGACTAAAATACCCTTTCAGACTGAGAATTATAATTTTATTTTTTTTTAATTTTTCATTGACTAAGTGGGTTATCTTTTTCTAATTTTTCAAAAAAATTCATACACTTTGTCCAATTTTTTATAATTTTTTATTTGTTTTAATAAAAAATATAGTAATGCATAGTTGACAATTTCACATTTTCATCTAAGGATTACATAATTTTTTGGCTAAAATGCATAAAACCCCCCTGTGTTTTAAAAAGTCCGCTGAAAACCCCCCTATGTTTTAAAAATAGGCTAAAAGCCCCCCTGTGTTTTCTTAAATATAACTCAATCACCCCTTTCCGTTAAATGTAACTAACGGCGTTAACTTTTTTATAAAATGACCGTTATACCCTTATTTAATATATATTACCTCTTATTTTAGTAACCGTTGGATTTTTTTGATCAAATAATGACCATTAGATCTAATGAATTAATCTCAACCGTTAGATTTCAAAAAAATGAAAGGTTTGGATTCAACTAATTATTTAATTATATTTATATATAAATAATTTTATTAAATAAAAAAAAAAAAAAAAACTATCTACCAACCCCCCCCCACCCTCTGCTACCCACCCCCACCTCCTGCTACCTACCCCCTCCCCAATCTCCCCACCCCGCCGTCCACCCCACCTCGCCGCCCACCCCACCCCGCCGCCTGCCTCCTCCTCCCCGCCTCCCCCCGCCTGCCTCCTCCTGCCGCGCCACCCCCGACTGCGCCGTACCCCGCAGATGGGGGCGACGGAGCCGGGGGCGGCGCCCCCCGCAGATGGGGGCGACGGCCGTCGCCCCCAAATCTGGGCGACGTCGCGCGTCGCCCAGATAATGACGAAGGGCGGCGGCCGCCGTCGCCCATGGTCTGGGCGGCGGCGGCGGCGACGTCGTCGCCCTACTGTGCGGGGGCGGCGGCCGTCGCCGTCGCCCCCAATTTTTTTTTAATTTTTAGAATTAATTTAAATTATATATTAAATATTTTAGTTAATTAAGAATAATTTAAATTATATTTAAATATATAATTAATTAAGAATAATTATTATTGTATTTAAATTTATTTAAATATATATTTTACTTAATTAAAAAGAATTTAAACATATAATTAATTAAGAATAAATTTTTTAATTTTAAAATAACTAAAACATCATATTAATTATAAAAGTAATTCATTGAAATATGTTTAAATATAATTAAAGGAAAGTTTTAATTTTTAGTTTTAATAATTATAATAATTATAATAATTATTTTAAATTTAAGTATAAATTTATTTAAATATTTTAATTAAATAATAATTTAAATTATTAATATTATATTATTTTTATAATTATTAATATTTGTATTTTTAGAGGAGATAAAAATGCAAAAAAAATTAAATTTAAAAGTCATTTTGACTATAGTAATTTTAGATACAATATAAGGGTATTTTAGTCAATTAAAGACTATAAAATGTCAAAATTCGCAAAAAATCAAGCCCAAACGCACTTCAGGCGCGTGCATGTCACCTTCCGTTAATTTCTAACAAAATAGGGTTTTTTTGCTGAGTTTATTAAAACACAGGGGGTTTTTAGCTATTTTTAAAACACAGGGGGGCTTTTAGCTTTTTCAACAAAACACAGGGGGGTAAAATGCATTTTAGCCTAATTTTTTATCAAACATCAAGGGTACTTGTAACTTTTCAAACAATGAACGAATATTCGTAATTATGCCAAACCTACAGGGGTTATTGTAATGCATGCCGTTAAATAATGGAAAAATTATTAAAAATAGTTTGGAAACAATTTTTTTTATATTTAAAAAATTCATCAAAATAACATTTTATCTAAAAAGTCATTGGTTGAACTTTTTTACATTTTGAGGTATTTTATTTTTGGTATCAATTTTAAGTTTTAACTGTATTTATTTATTCATAATATTTCTTTTTTTCTTTTCTTTTTTTTTTACCAAAATATAGTTTTTCAAGTTTGAGATTTCTAACCCATGATATTTTAGCCTAATGGCTAAAATTAAAGTCCTAAATTCGAGATCATGGATTTGAGTCTAACTGGACGTGTGAGTAATCATCTCATCTTATATAAATTTATTATAATTTGTTCCTACTTATATTGATGTATATTAATTGAATCGATATATTACTCAATTTATTAAAATATTGATACAATTATATAATTTTTTAAAATACAGATAGTTACATATATATATATATATATTTAAACAAACATAATACTTTTATTACAGAGAATAACGTACGATAAATTAAACATGTAATCATATAATTACTGTTTCATATAATGTTTGCTGTTGAAAAAACATTTCAATTAATCACGTTTTTCCCAAAAAGGGGAAATGGGCACTTAGAAATAGAATCATAAATTCTCAACCCATTACATTGATTCTAGACAAGATGAACATTTTATTCGCATGAATGCAATTTACTTTTAAAGATGCTACTTTTTAGTGTATGTAAGTCCAAATTTGAAACAAATTGGCACATTTTGATCAAATTAGCAATCATGAATGTTAGCATGGCAATGATTTGACATGGGGCTGGGCTCCATGCACATAAAAAGATTCAAATATTTATATTTATATTTATATATAAGTTATATTATAGGACTATTTCCAGAAGGGGTTGTTGTCAATAGTGCAAAGTTTTCATAATTCAGATTGGATAATGTGGATATCATGCTCCAAAAGTTGTCAATAGTGCAAAGCTACTTTTTAAAATTTTACACAGTATAAGACGTTAGATTTTATTTTAAAATTATGTTTTTTTAATAGTTTGGTTAATATAAGATTATATAATTTATAAAATGTGAGTAACGAAAAATTTAAAATTAATTTGATCGAAATTGGAGGAGTTTATTAAGATTTTGTTAAATTATATTGATACTCTTTGAGATTAGATCAAAATATATAAATAATTTATTGTCTTTTTTAAAGTATAAAGACACCCCTGAAGTTACAGTTGTAATTATAATTATATACCCCCCTATTTGGAGGCAAAGCATACACAAACACCACATGAAAAATATTACACTAACATCCTTTAAGGGGTGCAGCTGTAATTTTGTAAAAGACATGGAGTGATTGTATTTGGTAGCCTGGCCTCAAGGGGTGTCAATATAATTTGCTCTTGACGTTTTAATAATAAGTTAATAATTCCTTTCTTTTTCTAAAGAAAATTATACGCTCATAGTATCTTATTTTTTGAATCTTATAAACCCTTTTATAGGATGTTTCCATTTTTATTTTCAGATTCCAACATTTCTAATGAAATTAAAAGGCTTTATTGTTTTCTGTACGAAATTTGAAAATATATTTAGATTATTTGTTCCCAGACCTAGGTTTATAGATGTGAAAATTGAAAATTCATTTTATAAAATCTTAGTTTTATATCTAAAAGTTTATCTGCACATACTTTTGTTAAATACTTTATGCTTTCAAATATTTTATAAGATGTTTCGGACAAAAAAGTGCATAGAGGCTCATTCAAAATACCCTGATTATAGTATTTTATATTTTAAATTCATTTATGTAATCACGAACCGGTGCATAAATTCATATTTTGAGTAATTCAAAAAAGAGATATATATATATATAATATATATAATATATATATATATATATATATATATATTCAATTATAGAATTGATACATTTCATAGTTATAATAGATATTTGTTCAATGATGGAAATATTAAACTACAAAAGAGGAATTCTACATATATATATATATATATGCACAAATAATTTGGGAAGAAAAATTAAAGAATATTATCAATAGCATTCACCTGTGAAAGTTATCCCAACAATATGAAAATTACACACACAGTGAGAAGGGGATTGGATTCCCCATCAATGTCAATCTCTTAACAAATATTATGCCAATCACAGATTTTTAAATAATAATAATAATAATATGTGAATATAATTATAATGGGAAACCGTCCATGACTCCCTATTGGGCTATGGGTCCACTTCCAATGTGACGTTGATTCAATTGAAATTGAAATTGGGGAGTATATATAATAGCAAAATGCCCCAAGTTTTAGGTGCTGGAGATGGGGCCTATGCAGATTGTATGTATCTGGTTGATGTGGAATTGGGCTTAAAGCTGACATTGGTGGATAGTGATGTGAACAAGATTTATTTCTGTTCCATCATTGTTTATGTCATCAATATACAACATCATCTTTTTACTACATGCTCTTTGAATACACCATGTTTGATTCAGTCTGACCTAACTTGTAAATTCAAATTATCGATTCTTGAGAAAACACTGCATGACAATGTTTAAAATGATCATATATCATTAGTCGAAACATACACATCTTCTTTTCGAAATGTAAAAAAGATAACTGCACAACTTCGTGTTCAAATGTATCGATCTCGATCTGTTGGTCCAATCTACTGAATTGACCATGAGAAGGGCTCTTCGAGTCCCGTTAGTGTTTAGGGAGAATTCTTCCAATTCACATGAACCTATCAAAGAAATTAAACCGAGAAAAAATAAATAACCTGATAAAAATTATATGTCCAAAACCCATAATTTTCTTTGATGCTCATCCACATAAATGGAATGGAAATCATGTCACATGCAAATTATATACATATAAATGGGTGTTACAAAGGTAGAAAGTGAGCAACAGTAGTTGAGAAAGTTTTGTCCGAATGATAAAAACAACAAATATGTGACCAAAAAGTGTGTGTGAGTGGACAGAAATGTGAATTGGCCACATATATGGGAATTGTACTAAGAGGCAAAGTGGGAGTACTCGTGATTGGCTATGGGATACTGTACTCAACTATTTTCTGATATTTTTTGCTACTTCTTTCACATAGATGCTGACATTATACCAAAAAACAGAAACTAATTTTGGATATTTTTTCATCAAATTGATGAAGATATTTATACAATGTTTTTATTTCCATGCCCTCCAATGTGGTACCAATTTGTGAAGTAATTTAAAAGGACAGCTATTCTAGAAAGGCCTGTCCTATATTGGACCAAATTTTTATTTTGGGCTGTGTCTACTTTGCCACACGTGTTTGATTTAGACCTGACACCAAGAATCGTAACGGAAGGTGGTTGTTATCCGTTCGATTCGTGTAAGTCTTTCACGAATCTTATGATTTTGTCTTTAAAAGAAAATTGCTAAACAAATAAAAACATAAAACAATTCGAAATTTATAAGTCATTTAAACTTCTCTTGTGTAACTTATATTAAACGAGTGTCTACACCAGCCCCTTAACGTGTTCGAAGGAAGAAAAAATATTTTCATCATCGATTTCTTTACTTTGATTTTTGTGTTTGAAAGATTATCTAAACTCCGAGTTGATTATATAATTAAATATAATTTAGCATTAATTTTGTTAGAAAGTTAAATAAAAATTACTTTTCATTTTTCACCTCTTTTTTTTCATCGATATTCCTTAAAAAATTAGAATTAAATGGAAAATAAAAGGAGGGTTTGAGAATTAGAAAAAAAAAGGAAAAGAAAAGAGCCTAAGCACTAAAATTTCCTATTAATAATATGCAGCTTTTAGAGAAAAAGGATCCAACTAAATGAAGGGCATCAGGTACGTGTAATGAGAGATCAAATCAGCGTAAAAGCGTGTCTTTCCTAAAGAAGCGGCTTTGATGGTGAAAAGTCGTGTAATTGTTCGCACTTTTTCTTTACTATTTGCCCTCTTTGGTTTCTTTTATGTTATGCTCTAATTCCATTAGAATATCAAATACTGACATTATCAGTAATTAATAATTATAAGAATGAACAAACATTCACATTATTAATTAAATTATGACTCAAAATTTAATCAATAAATAGCATTTTAGTTTTCATAATTAATTAAATAAGCCACTAACAGAGTTGGTGGGTCAGATTAATTTGAATTCATTGGGCCTATAGGCAGACCACAGCAGGAATCAAGGCCCAATATAGCCCAAAATCCAAAACAACCACCCCTTTCGGCTCACCAAGCCTGAAAATTCATCAGTCATTCCTTTTGAACTGAGCTAGCATTTGGAGTTCATCAGAACCATCCGGGAAAAAAAAATGAAAAAATCATGCAAAATAATTGATGAACAAACATACAGGCAACATTGACACAGACTAATTCATTTCACATCCAAATTTTGTCTAAGTTGTTTCGGTCAATAATGATTCGACATGATATAGAAACATCAATGCTACAAATGAAGTACTCTCGGTTCCTGCATATTTCTGAGTTGCTGGCAAACTAACTAGCATGTCAACTCTAAGGTCAAGAAGACAACCATAAACGAGAAAACTATCCGCGTCAATGATTCATGGAAGTTTCATTCTACATTTCCAGAATGCAGCAAAGAGGTTTTCCTAGTTCTTCTGCCGTAGATCACTATCCCAGGTTTCATGAGAGACACAACATTTGAAAAGATACATGTCCTTACAATGAGTCTCCTTAAAAGTTTCCACCAACCTTACATTTGCCTGTTAAGATTCATACAACTGGTAAACAACCAAACCTAAGGATTCTGTTCTAAGGTTCAGTGTCTAAGGCTCAGACATCTAAACTGGCATGTTTCAGTTCTTCATTAGCTCTTTGGCTTATAGTTTGAATTAATCTCCAACAGAGGTTTTCTTCTATATATAATCAAACAGTGATTTTTACTTATAATGGGACAACATCATGGATTGGATCAATTTACAGTCTGATGAGTCAGATTCTTATTCTCATTGAAGTCTGGACTTAGGAAGTGTACTAAGCCTATCATGGCACACTTTATAATATAGTTTGTTACTTATAATCTCCATTAATGTAACACTTCTTATCTAAAACACCAAATGCTACTGTATAGTCATCCTGGAAAGATTCAAGGCCAACAACTCAAGAATGCAACGCTACACCAACCAAGAACAAACGCCATTTGACCTATTCAAACACACTTAATAAACACTCCGAAAATCGTTTATATTACTCGTCTTGAAGTCCTAAGCTTTTACTAGGTTGGATTGGATGAAATTACAACCACTAAGTTTAGCAGAAGAAGGGCTACCACTGAAATGCGTGAAAAACACAGCCGTATTACCTTGACAGTAATGTAAAGAGAAATACACTTTAAGTGTCTCAAGCAATACAACATGAATATAGCACGAGGTATCTTAAACACACAGCATTACTTAATTAGCAGACGCATTGTCTTTTGATAGGTGAGACTAGAGGTCCAGAAGAATAGTTATATATGATAATAGCAACTTCATTTGGTTTCAGAACAATTGTCGTTAAGAGGCTTATGAACATTAAGAATAACAAAAATTAAACTAGCATTTGTAGCAGCAAATTGCACAAACAGAATATAAGTCTGATCATAACACAGATAATACAACATATTCAATTGTTAGCAAATTAATGCTATTCAATTCCATCCAAATAAATCCACATTACATTTGCAAAACACCAGTAACATTACCAAGAACTCACTGTTCCTGCTCAGCTACGGAATGGCATCAAGTCTTGCCTCAAATACAAATCCACGACAAAGCCCGTCTCCGCTCCCCGGCACGCCTTCCACCCATCTCCACTCTGATTTTCCATCCCCGTTTTCTTCCCACAATGCTAACCTCCCAACCCTTTTTGCTGAAAAGCATACCCTATTCCCACCACCAAACACCTTAAACTTACTACTCTCCACAAAACACCTATACATTTCCACTGGCATTCTTCCTGCCTCCTCCCATTCCAAGCTCTCCAAGTCCAATCTTAATATCAAGATCGTGGTGCACGCGCTCTGCAAAGCATACGAGCTCTTCAACCCACCAACCATGTATACCTTCTGATCATTCCCGGCCTTCACCAATCTTGGCCGCTTCAAAATGTCGAAAATATCTCCCCACTCGCGCTTTTCCACCCTAACCCACTGCATTGTCTTCTCCATATGCACAATTTTCGTCTTGAACATTGCCCATTGTGATCTCCAGGGTGACCCCACATCGCACAATGTGAGTATAAAATCCGAAATTAAAACAGGGCTCCGGGGTTTCGATGGCAGATTGGATGAAAACTTGAGCCAATTATTCAAAACATTGGGACTAAAGTTGTCATCTTTAGGAATGTCGCTCTCAGAATAATACAGAATGGCGAGTTCTGTGAGGACGAGGACAACGCTAAGCGAGCCAGCTAGGACGGAACCGTGGCGCGACCAAGCTGAGCCGAGCTGGGGGAGGGTTTTAAACTGCCCGGTCAAAGGATTACATACAACGAGGGCTTTTTGGGAATTTTGGGAAGGGGCGTTCCTCGGACTCTGCGATGAAGCCCAGAGGTAGAGAAGGCCATGGGAGGAGGTGATGGGGTGGAGGGCGGAGAAGGGGAGGAAAGAGAGGGAGAATTTCAGCCATTGATTTGATGCAGGATCAAAGGCGTGGAGATTTGGATGGGGGGACACGTGGCGGTGAGAGGGCTTGAGGGCGAGGAGGGAGAGGGGCTCTGATTGGGTGCGGAGGAGGTGCCGGAAGGAGGGGGAGGAGAGGGTGGAATAGAGCGCCTTGCAGACGCACTTGGCGGCGGCGATTTGGCGGAGGGGCAGGTGGCAGAAGATCTGGTGGAGGGTGTCTTGGGGTAGGCTGTTGAATGGAGAGGAGTCCATGGGATTCGCCTGGCGCTGCAGCACAGGGTCAAATCTTGCCTTACTGGGACTTCGGAGATTTTGAGAAGATGATGTTTGGTCGGAGAATTGTTAGGAAGGAGAGAGAGAGAGAGAGAGTTTGATTCGGTGGTTGACCACGTCTTCAAATAATGGGCCGGCATCAAGCATCAGACCTCAACATCATATTCCTTTAGGGCTATATGGGCCTAAATTTTTCCTTAGCAGCCCATTTAATGGTGACCTATCAAAAGTAAACTGGGCCAGCCCAAATAGAAAGCCCAGATTACAGGGTCTGTTTTAAACTTGTGTGGCGGCAGACAGTTGACGTTAAACAACAGATATTCTGGTGTGGCATGGCAATGGTAGACCGTCCCCGTGATTCAGTGAATCTCAGCCTTATCCACACGTGGATCTTCTTGAATATTCAATCCCCTTCCCTGCACCCGCTCACGTGGTGGCTCAATCTCTCCAATAATTGCTCACCGAACCAAGATTTTCAAGGTGTAATTACCTTCCTCTTCTCTAAAGTTTTATATAATTACACCATAAATTCCTTAAATTTTAAAAAAATTATATATAATACTTTTGAGATTTATCTTCATTTAACAAACAAGTTTTTAGTTAGTAAGAATTTTTCGAATTTGCTTATATAAAAATATAAATATGAAATACTATAAAATTTCTATTTTTTTGTGAAAAAATAATTATTACTAACAATTATAAGTGAAATTAATAAGCAGAAAAATATTATCTTTTTAACATATAGGGGCAAAATAATTTTTCATTAATTAAATTTATTTTAAAAGTCATTTTCCTCTAAACATTATCCAATTTAGCTTGTATATGCTTTTCACTTTTTTGTACAACCACTATTCACTTTTGATTATGTTATAACTTCCATTTTTTTTTTGTTGCAAAATCACTATTTTAAAAGTATAAACTTTTGCAAACACTCCCTAAAATATTCTAATGCTTAAATTAGTATTGACAATGAGGTTATAGGGGTCATAGATTGTGAGCCGATATTTGGCGTCATAGATTATGAGCTGATAGCTATGATGCATGAACACGACAAGGACACGACAACACAAAAAATAAAAATAAAATAGAACAACACAACACTTACACGACTATATATAATAAATATATTTTTATTATATATATTCTTAATTTCTCATAAAATTAAGATATCCAATATGAAAAATATTAAGATAACATATCAAATAAGCATGTCTTACATCTATATTTTTAATAAAACGTGACTTCAAAAACATGCACAATCAATTTATTTTAAAAAGAACACAATGATTTTTTTTAATAATTTAAATTAGTTAAATTATCGTGAAATCTCTCAAATTTTTAATAATTTCATCCTAATATTTTAGTTTAAGAGGAATGGATTAATTCTTTGCTATATTATTGAGGCTAAAATTCTTTTTTTTTTAAATTATAAAAAAATTCAAAAAGTGTCCAAAACGTGTCAGACACGCTAAAAGCAATGTCCGTGGCATGTCTGACACCGTGTCCTTTATTTTTTTTTTAATTTTTGGACACTTTAATACCGTGTCCGACATGTGTCCCTATCCAACACTACATCAAATAATTTTTTTGAAGTGTCCGTGCATTATAGCCTAATATTATAAAGGGTCACTCAAATTAAATTATACAGAGCTACTTATTGTTTGGATATCCAGTGAAAAAGTTTGAGATCAGTAATTAATTGACAATTTTGATAATTGAGTCAGACAATCAACTCGTTAAATAAAAACGCATTTTTCACAAAGAGTTTGGGGTTGTTTTTATTTTTAAAGGGCAAATATGTCATTTTAAGCCATTTATAGGATTTCCCCCATTATAAAGAAACCTAATTTATCTTAGAGTTATTTAATTAATATATATTTAATTTATATTAACATATGATTTAGGGACCTTAACCCTGCAGCAAGTGGGTCCTACTGCTTTCATGATGAAGAAAAAGAGAAAATATCGGGTGGTCCCAGCTCTCGAAGTCCGGTTCTCAGCGTGCGTCTGCTGAAATACATAAAAAAGGACAGATGCCACGTAATTGGCCCTCCTTTTCGCCAATCAACCCCAACCGTTGGGACCCAGCCAATAGGAATTGGTATATTGTACACGTCTCTTTACCTTTCTTTTTTGGGGAAGTGGTCTCTTCAGCTTCTCAAGCAGCAAGCTGGGGTTATCAACCTACATTTCTATTATGTTATATGCTACTCGGATACAAAACTTAGTTTATGAAAACCACTTTATTACTCAAACTTCACTTATTTTATTACAATAAATTGCAATGATTTTTTTTAAAAAAAATTTATCATTAAAATTAGAGATAATTTAATTTTCTTTATAAATTTTAATATAATTATAAATGCACTTTATGTGATTTCGAAAATTTCATCTAACACCCTTAAGATTCATTAAATTTAATTTTAAAGTTTGCTTCCGTCTAATAAATAAGTTCATTCGTTAGTTAAAATTCATTAAATTTGCTGATATAAAAAAAAATAAAAAAAAATTATATTCAACCCAACTGACCTATTACACGACTTATTACATGTCAAATAATATATTTTTATGATAAATTACCTTCATTCATCTTCAAGCATTTATGTATGTGTGGAGATATAAGGATAGTTTAGTTCGAAAAAAATTATTTGAACTGCAATAAGTTATTAATAAGTTAATCGAGGGTAAATATTAACTTTTATTAAATTATTTTGTTAATATGAGAAAATTCGATGAATTTTGACTGACGGAGGAATTTATTTGTCAGATGGAAGCAAACATCAAGGGTGTTAGATGTAATTTTCAAACTACAAAAATTTTATATGTAATTACATTAAATCTTGGGAAAGAAGAGTGTAATTATCCTTTAAAATTATTTTTCGTATTTAAAAAATCATAAGTACCTTGTTGATACTAAAAAGGTGCAATAAATATTGCCTTGTGAGAAATTTATAGTCAAAGATATTTATAATTTTTTAAATAATAAAAAAATATTTATAATTAGAATAAATTTCAAAAAAATCCCCTCGTAATTTATCATAGTACCATATAATAATCGGAGTCGTCCACTAAACTTCTCCATTAATCTAAAAATCTAATGGTGTTGTTTAAGTCGGCTGCTCGATTTTATTTTATTTTTTTCGCTCGGACGTATCTCGTTCTAAAATGATTGTACCTAAGACGCACGACGTCGTTTTGAGGCGTTAAATATCCCAGTCAAACTGTTGCGCACCTGCTGTGTGTATGGAGTATTATTACTATATATATTTAGACAGCAAGCGCAGCTATATTTCCCCTCATAATCTCCTCTGAGCTTACACCTCCTAGTTCGGCCGATCTTTCCGCTTTTCCATATATTCATCTAGATTTATTACCAGGTAATTCAATTAAATTCCCCATTTTCTTGATCTTCTGTTTCTTTTGTTTTTTTTTGTTGTTGGCGAGAGTGATTGAATGATGGTTGTTTTACTTTGTGCATTTTGTTGAACTGAAGTAGCTAAAAAGTGATGGTGGGGAGCGGTGTTGAGGTTAACGCGACGATGTCGTCAAACGGATCTTTGGCTATTGGGAAGTCTATGGAGCGGTTGAGGGTGGCGAATGGGGAATCTTTTGATCCGACGACCGTGGTGTCGGAGCCGGTGCCGCCGGTCGCCGACTCGAATGGAGGTGATGCGGAGAAGGGGAGAGAGATAGTTCTAGGCAAGAACGTGCACACTATGTGCCTGGAGGTGACGGAGCCTGACGCCGACGATGAGTCTACCGGGGATAAGGAGGCGTACATGGCCAGTGTTTTAGCGAGATACCGGAAAACCCTTGTGGAACGGACCAAGTACCATTTAGGTATATTGTGTTGGTATTCTGATCTGTCTTTAGTGATTAGTTGTTTTGCGAAATAATAGACTGCTGTTGTCATTTTTGTGGTTTGATTGGATGGTGAAATGTGCGAATTTGGTAGTGTTATATGAAGTGTTCATGTAAATTAAGCGCGTAAAGGGGCTTGATTTTGTTCTGGATCGCCATTCTCTTTTTTCACTTGATTTATGATAATGGTGGTGGAGGAAATGAAAGTTGAGTTAATTGGCATGAGTAAACTTGTGAAACGGGTACTGGGACGTGGAGAGGTGGATTCTTGGATTTTGATGCGTGCATTTTCATGTGAAAAAGTTCAACAAATGAGTTGAGGGTGGCAATCCAATGGTACCCAACGGATCTGGGTGCTGTAGGATGGATGCCTGCAGGACTTATCATTTGTTGCCATTGCATATGAGGCAGCGGATGTCAAGACCTTGAATGCTTTGTTTAATTAACTTATTAATTTTCATTATAGGGTGGGCTATTCAACTATTCAGCTTTCAAATATATTATAGTTTTAAGTAGCTATGTTGGACTTGCTTAATGAAGCTTGCAGGTTCCCCTATAATTTCATTGGTCTGAATGTTTTCCTAATTGCTCTTTTTTACACAGGATATCCGTACAATCTCGACTTTGATTATGGTGCACTTGCTCAGTTGCAGCATTTCTCTATCAACAACCTCGGCGATCCATTCATTGAAAGCAACTATGGCGTGCACTCAAGACAGTTTGAAGTTGGTGTTTTGGACTGGTTTGCCCGCCTGTGGGAGATTGAGAAGAATGATTACTGGGGATACATTACAAACTGTGGAACTGAGGGTAATCTTCATGGGATCCTTGTCGGGTAAGTGTTGTTTTCTCTGTCTCTCTGAACAGCTATTTCCTTTTACAGGGGTGTTTGAGCAGATTCTGATACTAACATTTTATTAAAATGCACAGGAGAGAAGTGTTTCCTGATGGAATTTTATATGCATCAAAGGAGTCCCATTATTCTGTGTTCAAAGCAGCAAGAATGTACAGAATGGAGTGTGTAAAAGTTGCAACTCTGATCACTGGAGAGATTGACTGCACAGATTTTAAAAGAAAGCTGCTTCCTAACAAAGATAAACCAGCAATCATCAATGTCAACATAGGTGATCCTTTGTTCTTTGTCCCTTTGCTTGCAAGTAGACATGTACATGTGCTGTACATTTATGTATATGTGTGGTTTTGCCTGCTAGACCTGCAAATATGCATCTCTTGCTGCATCATATTTCTAAAGTTGGTCAATTCATAATCCAATATGCAGGAACTACTGTTAAAGGAGCTGTTGATGACCTTGACCTTGTTATACAGACCCTTGAAGAATGTGGATATTCACATGATAGATTCTATATCCATTGTGATGGTGCACTCTTCGGGCTCATGATGCCATTCGTTAAAAAGGTGCAAACTTTTCCATTTCATTTGTCTTCTGTGTTCCTTCTCCCACCCATAAGCTTTGTATGTTGAAAGTATGGCCATCCTTATTGCTTTGTCAATATAGGTTGCATGATTACTATTACTAATAGTTAATGTAGCATATTAAGAAACTATAGATGGACTAAGAGATGCCGCAGAAACATGTGCTGTTGGAATTGAATTTCTGAAATAAACTCCATAGAAAATATTCTGGCTTATGAAAACACAAAACTAATGCATCTGTCTAGTGTCTGGAACTGGACAACATGAACTAGTTTCATTTTAATTAAGAAAAAGTTAAAAACTGATCTCCAGCCTGCTGATGGACATGGATGCTATTTCTTTTCTGTCTCTAGCATTCATCTTCTATTTGATTTATCCGCAAAATCTATAATTCATGTGGTTATTTATATATTACGTTGACTTCAGTTTAGTCGTCTGTTCTGCCATTCTTTTGTTAAGTAGTCTGGTTTCTAATTCAGGCACCAAAAGTTTCATTCAAGAAGCCTATTGGAAGTGTTAGTGTCTCTGGGCACAAGTTTGTGGGATGCCCAATGCCTTGTGGTGTGCAATTAACAAGGCTACAGCACATAAATGCTCTTTCCAGTAATGTAGAATATCTTGCCTCCAGAGATGCAACAATCATGGGAAGCCGGAATGGCCACGCCCCAATCTTCCTATGGTACACTTTGAACAGAAAAGGGTACAAGGGATTCCAAAAAGAAGTCCAAAAGTGTCTGAGAAATGCTCACTATTTGAAAGACCGCCTAAGGGAAGCAGGGATCAGTGCCATGCTCAATGAACTGAGCAGTACGGTGGTATTTGAGCGACCTCGAGATGAAGAGTTTGTGCGCCGTTGGCAACTAGCTTGCGAGGGAAATATGGCACATGTTGTTGTAATGCCAAGTGTCACTGTTGAGAAGCTGGATTTCTTCCTGAATGAAATAGTCCAAGGGCGATCAATCTGGTATAAAGATGGGAAAGTTCATCCCCCTTGTCTTGCAGCAGATATTGGAAGTAACAACTGTTCTTGTGCTCTTCACAAGTAATGGATTTGTTGATTTGAGGACCTCTTCTGCTTCTGTTGTTTTGTAGCGTAACTCTTCTCCTTCGAAGATGCTTTTGATCGGGTTTATTTCAATAATCAAAATATGTTTCTTTCTTTAACTCCATGATAGAAAGGTTGTCTTAAATCAAGACTTTATTTAGATTGATGGAGACATTCTTTACAGTTAAGAGTAATGTGAAAGTATTTGAGCTGCTAACATTTTCAATAGTTTGAAGGAATGGTAACTAATGTTTGTAAAGGGTTTAGGGCTTAGAGAGAGGAGTATGGGAAGCAAGTTGCTGCTACATTTTTTCACCAAGTTATTAATATCTGCATTTTTGTATCAACCTTATCATGGATATGATCAAACAATTGCCAACCACATGCTAAGGTGTTAGCTGGTATATCTTGTTCTTTGTTATATGTTTTTGACTAGTTTTATAACAGCAAATAATAATCTCCTTGCTGGTTAACTCTTATGGCAGTAGCCAGTAGGTAATATCCTAGCTGCTGGTTAACTTGGCTTTCTGGTTTAACTCCAAATGATTTCAATTCAAAGATCTTTCTACGTGCGGGAGCTGGAAAGACTTATTCAGATCGACTTAGATTAGAATATTCTTATTACTGCTCGTCTTACTAGTTACTGACATGTCTGCAAGAGAACGATGGTCTACCAGCACAAGTATTCAAAATACAGTAAAAATTGCTTGAACAGAGTAAGATAAGATGGCATATGGTCATACTATCATATGCTATCTTGTTTTCCAAGTACATTCTCATCGGCCCACGATTTCCAACTGTGACTAATCTGATAGAGGCATGATAGAAGTGCCAGTGTGTTTGAACTTTATTGATGGCATCAAATGTTGGGTGTTGTCCTCATCCTTGACCTGGCAGTTTTGATTATAGGGACTCTACCAGAACAGGGTACTTGTTCTTTGGCATTCGCACAAGTGTTGGCTGGACTGAATCATCTTTCTCTAGGGGCCTCCACCTGCAATCAGCAGTAAATATAAATTACCCAAATGGAAATTGCAAATTTCTTGCATGGGAGGCTAAGAGTTAGTGGATGGCCATGCTGAGGGTGGATAATACAGGTTATGATTCTTCTCCGTGTGTGTGTGTGTGTAAAGATCATAAAACATCCATATTTGCTTAGCAGACCTCATCATTTGTTACCTGTATCTGCAGACCAAGTGATGGATGAAGACAGAAATTTCCAATTTGGCCAGGTTGATTCCAGGACACATCCGAGGTCCACTTCCAAAACCAAGAAAGCTAAATGGTTTTAAAGGCTCCTGTAATATATAAAAAGGATCACATCTTTATCATCTGGAACGTGAAATGTTGGAAAGCTGCATATTGATTTTGCATCTTGAAAAGCTTACGTCGAATCTGGAAGGATCAAACTTCTCTGGATTACGAAAAATCTCCGGGTCGTGGTGGATAGACACAACATCCAAGTTTACAGACCAGCCCTTTTGAATTTCATAACCTACAAGTTTGAAGAAACTTAGCACCCTTTTCATAATAGCTTCATCACCATACTGTAGCAGAAACTAATAATATATCAAACAATCAAATCTGCATGGCTTATACCATCAATATCAAAGTCCTGGGCAGCTTTTCTTGAAAACCAGGGTAAGATTGTTGCTTTCCTAAGAGTTTCACTGATGACCTGTAAAGTCGGTGAGGCAAGGTTCAGCTTTTTAACCTTAAATTACCATAAATCCCTTAAGGAGTGAGTGATTAGCCTGCAACTAACTTTTGCAGTGTATGGCATATTGTTCACTTCTGCCCAGGTAAGGCTTGTCCCATCTTCTCTGTTACTTCGGATTTTCTGATGTTCTTCCTGCAAAGCCCCGGTTTCGAGTTTTTAGTTTCTAAACTAAATGATGATATTTTAAGGTGATATGCGAGAATATTACTCTTAGACGTTCTAATGCAGCAGGATTTTCTTCAAGAAATTTGATTAGCCATGTCAAAGCAGCTGTAGTGGTATCATGACCAGCAACCAGTAAGGTTAATATGTTGTCCTTCAATTGTTTATCTGTAAGCTTATTGTCATCGTCCTGCTCTGAGCCATCTTTACTGTGCTTCTTTAACAGGGATTCGAGGAAATCCTGTTGGAAGCTTTCTCCCTTTCTCCGTTGGGCAATGGTAGAGTCTAACATGGCATACATCCTGTCACGAGCCTATCAAGATGTACTATTATATCAGCATAATTTCTAAAACTCCTCTCTCAAATAAGCTGTTTACACTGCTCATTCTTCTTAATCATGTACGATACCTTGATGCCGCGATAGAAAGCAGTTCCAGGGATTTTAAATGGCAAAGAGGCAAAACAGGAAGAAATGATCTTGAAATTGGCTCTGAACTTTTCTTGTTCCTCACCAGTCGGCTCCAAGCTCATTATCATGTGGCCTATCACCTTCAGCGTGAACTGCAAAAGACTTATTTACTTCAGAATCAATGCACATAAAAACATAGATCTATGAAAAATATACATCATCACAGGTCCAAAGATCAACCGTGGAAGCCTCTTCAAGAACCAGAACTTTTCGCCCACACCAGTGATCCAAGGTCTCCACAGCCAATTTATTGATGAAAGTGAAATACTTTTTCAGCCCATCTAGTGAGAGAGGCTCCCCAATCAGTCGTCGGAGTCTCTTGTGTGCTTCTCCAGTCTGTTGAAGCAAGCTCGTCGGGCCAAGAACCTGCTTCCCTGTATAGAAGAGGTTTAGGCTCACTAGCCCATCTTTTCCTGTTAGCAAAATCTTGCTTGCTTCTCTCCCAGTCATGAAAACAGTAAATCTCCCCAATACATAACTTTTAAACACCTTCCCGTACCTAATACAAAGATCCATGAAAACATCAAGATCATCACAAATCTATTTTCCAAATTTCAGAATTCAGTTGATTCTACTGATATGCTAATTACCTCTGTTGTCTCTTTTGCATGAAGCTGAATATACCAGCTGGGCTCGAAAAATCAGATAGAAAAGAGAAACTCTCCCCTACAAAAGGCCAGCCCATACTTCCTGGAATCCTGTCCATTTTTGTGGGAGCACTCCATTTCTGCAGCAAGAATGCTGAGAAAATGAAAACCAAGAAGAGTGCTACTAAAGTTAACATGATTATCTCCAGCAAGTGCTCTAAATTCTGAAGCTGTTGATCAGATGGAAGCCTAGGGCCAGTTTCCAGGACCCTTTGAACTGGGGAATCCTAATTATCTACCCTTTTCTTGCTGACTTATGCTGGGAGCAGCTTATTATATAGAGATGGCCAAAAAGTCCTCGACCATATCAAAATATTTGGTGATTACTCTGATTACAATTTCATTGTTTCATGCATTGCTTGTTGAAGATGACATCCTTGCTCTCTTTGATCTTCGTTCGATCCAATTGTAAGGAGGCTGGTGTCCGTGTTCGTCACATACGTTAAAACTCCACTTAGTAGATGAATCAATTGTGGCCAGATATTCTTGTTTTCTCCTTCAAATGCTTCTTTTATTTTTGCATGTTGACATGTGGAAGATCATATACTTCTTGCAAGATTATTTGACTAATGATGAATAAGGTTTGAATCTCACATGATAGTGATGTTCAATTTGTTTTGCCGACTATACTACCATATTCTATAATTTTTTAACATAAACATCTGCTTCTCCTTCCATGAGTCCTGCTCACCATCCATTGGAAATGGCTAATATTGGCAATGTGAAGTCGTGATCAAGCGATACAAACATAAACTTTCTAGTCTTATTCTATGAGTCGTTTGTCTTGTACGACGTAAGCGGCAAGATAAATCATAAATTATTTATCAGGGCAGACTTGCAACTATGGGTTCTTGGAAGTAATAACTTCATGTTCAAATTTTTGCTCTAACATCTAGATTTTTGCATCTTGATGCTTTCTAACAAAGATGGCCTGCGAAGAGAAGAGTATAATACAACTGCCTTTATGTACTGTAACTTAAAAAATCTCAGTTCTCAGACTACGTCATCTCGGGTTAACAATTGTTCTCCGCAAGCAATTTAAATTTTTAAGTACCTACTGCGTACAACCAGGACTCAATTAAAAGACTTTGAAGTTTCTGCTGAAAATTAATTGTTCTTTAGCAGCTTTTCCATCTCAAAGAAGTGAACAAATAAGAATGACAAGATAAAATATGAGCCTGGACCCTCAGCACTTCCTCTAGGCCAACTTGGAGTTGCTGTACTTCCAGCTGTTTGGTTATATATGTGTATTTGACATGGAACTGTGATCTGCCAATGAATGGGGAAACGAATCGAGGAAAGGGACAAAAGGAAAAGAAGAAGAAACATTTTAACTCGTCAGAAAAGAATAACAAGATGGTCATTCAGTTTAGGTACTCGTTGCCATCTATAATACTACATTTATATTGTATCATTTATAGGCCCTATTGGTAAACAGATCTAGTGTGTGTAGGATATAATGGGCTGAACGAGCAACACCTGTCACAACCTCAAGCTGTAATCCTGTATACATCTTTTATACACAAAAGCCTAGCGGGAGAAATGACGTTCTGTTTCCAAGTTCCAATTGACAGCAGCTGTGTCTTTTGAGACGTCATCAAACCCTCTGATTAAAATCCTGGAAGCTGGCTTGGGACTGCCCACTGAGTCTAGGATTATTGGAGCTGGTATGAGGCGTGTGAAGTGGTCTCTGTTGCTGCTGCTGCTGTTGCGCTTGGTGGTTACCAAAATAATGGATTGGAGGCTGGGAGGAAAGTTGAGAAGTTGATCCTCTATTGTTTCCGTTGACACCAGGACCTTGGCCTGCTGTAATCTTGAGCCACTGCAGTTCATCCCTCAACGCTTCATTCAGAGCTAAAATTCACGTAGAGGGAGCAGTGCACATATAAATTTTATTGACCACAAAACATTAATGAAACTCTGTTGTAGAAAGTTATCAAAAGTGGGAGGGAGAAGAGATACTTGACTGATAAAAATAACAGAAGAATGCATACCATCTCTAAGGTGTGCTTGCTGTTCCATTGCTTGTAACTTCAGCTTAAGTTCCTTATTCTCAACTGTTAAGCCGGTAGTGTCTCTCTGCATTTTATTACATGATACAAATAAGTATATTTTTCAAACCTGTTGTACATGTGCTTTAGTAAAGGGAGCGCTTCAAGAGGTAATAATTTAAATTTGAAATATATGTTTATATTGATCATTCCCTCATTTGGGAGTCCTTTAAGGCCTTGCATTCAAAATATTATTTAGCTCAGTATTACTTGAGATTTTCTTCAGTTCTTTCTTGGAGGCCCAGGGGCTGACACAGGTGACTTGAGGCCCCTTCAGATTTTGCTGTATGCTGCTCTATTGGATTGACAACCAAATATTCATTGATTAGAATTCCAGATGCTATACTATATCTTGTCATTTCCTCATACTGGAGTACATTCAGGCCTAGTTAGAAAAGACCATTGTAAGAGTTTTGGGGCCTCTGATTAACTGACTTATAAACAATGATATATAATTAATTCCTACCACCTACCACTAGTATTTCAAATTTGGCTACTGGGGTAATATTCTTAGGAAAGAGAAAAAACAGGAAGACAAAAACAAGCACATCATGTATCAGTTATTAACTGCTTTGGCTCCCTTTGTATGTTTGCAGAGCAGATCAATCAAGAACCTTGTTGTGTTAACATGCAATAAGGTTACTGAGCCTAGCTGAGTAGGGCTCATTTGTCTTTCATACCATAGTCTATTGCCAAATTGACACTGAATCGTCCAACTCTTTAACATTGGATCGCATCTCAATAATGAAAAGATATCACCTTTATCAGGTATAAGAAATTCATGATAGGGTGATAAGAAAGTCCATATGTATTGGTGCTATGTTGTAGAAGATAGTTGAAATTTGAAGTAACTGGTGCAGCTTTTCATTCTTGCTCCTAAGCGTAGTGCCAAGAAACTTTGTTGAACATGTAGTTTAAGGAAAAGCGATTTTAGAATGAAATGGTGATATGTCTATTTCAAGAAAAGGTTATAGCATCCAGTGGTAAAGAACTACTTGCCAAAACACACTATTTATCAATCTCCATTGTGCTCCCTTTTAGCAAGAGTCCTATAATTACCTGCTAGCTGTTTTCAAATTTATCCACAAATCATAAACATGTTTGCCCTACAGAAAGAATATTTGACTGTTTAGCATATCGGCACTAACAGATACTTCTAATATATAACAGCTTCAATCTCACTAATCACAAGAGACTTAACTGTAATCTTATATTGACCTTAATAGCTTTGTAAACTGCAAGAACTGAGAACAAACTTTCAAGCATTTCTTCTGAACTTTAAATATGGCTAATTGACCTGAGTTTACAATAAGTCCAAACGTGACAGCAATCATTTTCAGTAATTAATAACTTCTATTTTGTACACTTGATATCCGTTCAGTCTAAAACAAAAAATTCAATTTTTGATGTTTTGACTAATATATTAGTTTAGTTTCTACAATCAAATTCCTTATCTTCATAATTGTTAGGCTAATCATGGTCTAATTCCTAATGCAATATAGAAATAAACAACTGACACATAGGAAATGATTGCTAAATGACCCAGCTCATAGAAAGCTTCATGACTTCGTAATAATTCAACATATATAGCACACCAGCAGTTCTAAAGAAATGAATCAATAAAGGTCATAATACTTCTAGCAACAACTTGAAACACAAAAGCAAAGATCCTAGCAAGTCAAGATGCATCATACACACAGGATAAGCTATTCACCAAGATGCTATAGTTTCTTAATTAGGATCCACCATAACCAAAGTAGATGCAAGATGAAATGCATGAAAGCATTTCAATGCTGTATTTTTCAGATTACTGTTTCTGCAAACACCTGATTCAGATTTACTTCCCCATCAACCATTGCACATGTATCTCATACTTACCTTCCCTATCAACTGAGCAGTAAAGGAGCAGCAGAAAAAGTAAGGTTTTTTCAGTGTTTAACGAGCGCATCACTTATCATGACAAAAGCCTCAGTGTTAAGTAATTTACACAAGAACTAGATGTTTGGAGAGCCTAACTGCATTGGCATTCAGACAACTTTCTAAAGATTCACCCCTCTAGTGAACCGAGAAATCCAATCATGGTAATACTGTCCTTAGGACTCTCAACAAGAATTGAATCTGTCGCAAACTTTTGCTACTCAGACTAGATCCATAATTTTCTACAGGATAATGTGTTCTGGTGTTGAGTTCAAATGTTTTGTTTAATGGAAAACCAATGTCATCTAAGTCAATTGATTTCAAAGGAATTCTTAAACAGTTGAGCTAGCTGTTCCATTTGTTGTAATTAAAAAGTTTTCTAAGCACATATTATTTTAAGTATCAATCCAGCAGTGAACATACTTGCAACAATGTGATCTGAGCCGAGAGGGTGGTTGCTTCAGTCTGAAGAGTTTGTACTTTCCTCTCCAGCTCACTTGTGTAACGTGTTTTTCTCTCTTTGGATCGTGCTGCAGATTGTCTATTTGCAAGTATCCTACAAAGACAGCAATTCTCCAGATCAAACATGCAAACTACCAACAAAATATGGACATCAAAGTAAGTATATATGAATATGAATGTATTTTGTAATTACTTGACGAACATTTTATGGATTCTCGACCGAATATTGTAATAAAAATCTTTGATAACTCCATGTGTGTTTAAGGTGTTCCTTGAATCAAAATGACCAACGTGACCGAGTCAAACGATATTATTAAACAGTTTACGCGTTGCCTTTTCGTTTCCATGATTCGTCCTTTTCATTACCATGATTCGAGAAAGCAAAGAACATAAAATTCAAGAAACACCATTGAAAGACCCACGATAAACTTCAAGAAACACTAGCGAAAAATCTCACAACTCAATTCATATAAATTCATCATCACTAAGATCAAACCTTTTGGCTCTCTTGGGGTCAATCAAAGCAAGCTCCGCTAGTTTATCAGCAGCCATAGTCTTCTTCGCATTAGAGTCCACCTCAGACGACGTTGCACTGGAACACCCATCCATCGAGTTGCTATGTCTGTGTCTAGGCCCAGGACCCACTTCCGCCGCCGTCCCCACCGGCGACGGGCCGTCCAATCCAAGCCCCTCGAAGAAGTCTGCATCCACCGACAAGCTCCTTAAATGAGCCATGGGCTTGGTCTCGTTGGTCTTGCTGAACTGGGGCGGCGGCCCAGTAGGGAAGAGGGAAGGAGGGGTTTGGGGGAGGTCGAGGTTGAAGTCAGCTACAACATCATCGAGGAGAATGTCGTCGAGGTCAGGGAAACGGAAGAAGGTGTCGGAGTGCGCCCGGCGGTGGTGGGCCCCTCGAGTCGGTGTATCGGGCATCTGGTCCAAGTCCGTTCGACCCGGTGCATACGGGCTTCCGTATACGGGCTTCCCGCCGAACTTGGGGTCCATCATTTCATTATTGGGAGTGCAAAAATGATGAATCGATGAGAATTTTGTGAATGTTTCGTGGGGTTTGTAATGCGTGAGAGAGGAGTTGGTCAGGCGGAAAGGAGAGTTGAAAAAAGTTTTGGGGGTCGAATTATGAATTTGACTAAATTGGAGGACTGGGGGACCACCTTACCGCTAACATCCATGTGGCAGTTGGCGGCTGGGTGGAAAGACTGGGCCCAGCCCACGACTTTTCTGTTTTTAAATACTGTAAGAAAATAATAAAAAGTAAGGTGTTGTTTGGTTGGACAGATGGAAAGTTTTCAGAAACTGGGAAATGTGTTATAAATTCAGGAGGATGATTTAACCCTAAGAACTGGAGTTTGGGCCGTTTCATCAGCACTAATTTACAAATATTTAAGGCCCATTTAGGGAATAGTTATGAGGAGTAGGCGAATGGGTCGAGCCCAGTTTATAGGTCCAATACTATGCTCATCATTTCATGTTTAACAAAAAGGGAGATTACCAAGTTCTGTTTTGGGCTCCCAAAAGAAAGTACTTAGTTTTCTCAGAAAATTTTGTAATTCACATTTGTTTGCATCAAGTTAATACTTTTCAAATCGATTTAGATTGATTGCTTTGATTGGAAATCGGCCATGTGATCAGGTCGATTCATAGATATAGAACCATTGACATTAGAATCGATGCAGATGGGTCAAAACTATTTGTCCAGTAATCGATCAAAATTGAGTTTGACTTATTAAAAAAAAGGAGAGAAAGGATAGGATTTCCCTTACTTTGCAATTTGAATTTGCCTAAACCCTTAAGCCCTCAATTCAACTCAACTCAAGTTCTAATATCAACTTTAGAAGGCAAAAGGTATTATGATTTTACAAAATTAAAAGTACATTTTCAGTCAATATTTGTTATTGTGATTCTGCACTAATTATATTGAACTGGATTGTATATTTATTTTAATTTTTTTTATCTTTTTGCTTAATTAATTGACATATATAATATATTGACATATTATGTGTATATACATATATATAATAGGACTCGGGTCAATCAATTTTCTTAATCAGATCTGAACGGTCAAACTAGTCAGCCAATAGCTTCATAACTTAATCAGTTCGATCTCAGATCCGATTATCAAAACAATGCATCAAACTAATCGCCTTATAAATGAATATACTTGACATATGAGTGAACATTCTTTCTAAATTGTAAATCAATTATATTTATATATGTGTGTGTATTATACTTACCATATAAATTTTTAGAAAAAGAGACAATTTCAACGTGATTGAAATTATTTTTTGTATTTTATTTAATATTAATTACATACATTGTATGATTTTTGTTCCTAATTAAAGCTTGAGCTTCTTAGAGATTTTATTTCAAAATGGTTTGAGAATTAATAAAAACGAAGTTCAAGTTAACCTATATTTACTTTTTCATTTTTTAAATGCTTAACGATCATAAATTAAAATATGAAACAAATAAAAAAATACTTAGCAATTTAGAAAAACAATTCAACAACCTTACAAAATTAAAATATTATTAATTAGTCAATACTTTTTTGGCATATTACAGAAAATCTGGAAAGAGAATAAAATAAAACATGAATACAGAGATGTTTCCTTCAGCTAAAAAAGATTTAAGATAATGGATTTCAATGAAAGCAATAGTATGATAAGACGAAAAGTTATCACTTAAACCTCTTTAGTCTTTACTACATGATAACATGTCAGTTGTACGTAAAACCACATATAATATACACACATAATAATGACATTTTCTTTTTTTAGATTTGATTTAATTATACGTAATTTTTTTTAAATTTAAAAAAAATTATATTTAATACTATTGACTTGTATAGTTTGGTTCGAAAAAAAATTATTTGACATGCAATACATTGATAATAAATCTATTGGGGGAAAATGTGGATTTTCGTTCAACTTTTGTTTTGTTAATATAAGCAAATATGGTGAATTTTAACTAAAGAAGGATTTATTTGTTAAAGGGAATTAGATATAATTTTTCAAGCTACGTGATATCTACGTGTAATTACACAAAATTTTAAGAAAGGACAGTGTAATTATCCCTAATATATATATATACACAGCTAATACTTTTATGTTTTTGTAATTTTTAAATTTTCCTAAATTAAGAAGGGAATGTTTTTTTCTTTTGAAAATAGGGTAAAGTACACTTTTCGTGTTTGAATTATTCTTAATGTAATTACCATGTTGATCGTGTATTGATTAATATACTTTAATTTTTACCCTTTTAGGGTTTCCTTTATTTTGTAATTAATTTGAAAAAAAATGTTAAATATTGTGTATCATTAAATATTTGAAATTAACTAGATCGATATATATAATTTATAATTACGCGACTTTTAAGCATCTCTCCTTTTTATTGGTAATTGTATTTCTACCATCAAAATTGATCATCATTTTACAATATTTTGTACCCGAAAGTATATCTTTTTCAACGTAAACTTGCTTAAAACGAGATATATATCTATGAAAAATTTAAAATTGGAGTCGAGTCTGGCAACACCTGAACTAATTATACAGCAAGTATAATATATAAGCTTACCCTGTGATGAGTATACAATTCAAGAAAAATGATAAATTATATAACAAGTGCAATACGCTTATAACTAAGTGAGTGGTTTGATTCGATCGAATCATGTAACACTTAATCGGCAAAGTATCTCCTACGTGCAACAATTCATGTACCTACATTTCCTGCATACCTAAACAAGCAAAAAAATAAAGCTTCATCAGTTTGGTATATAGCTCATCGTCATGAAATGCTTTATTTCTATTTCTCCACTTAAAAGATGGATAATAATTAGCCTATCATCAATGATCAAACTGTACATATATTAATGTCCTCTTTGTTTGTTTAATGATTTTGCTGCTCATGTTTCCATATTTACGCAGCAAAATTAGTACAAATTATTACACATTGACAAACACAGAGAGACATGTGCTTTCCTATTAAACACATACACATTGCAATGTCTACCACATGCCTATCTTTAATTTTTAACTGCAAATAGGAAATCTTAATTATGTCGTTGAGAGCAAATTTAAATAATATGAATTATAACCCTACATGAAATATTATTATAAATTAATATTAAACATAGTTACATAGTCATATATATAACTCATGTATTGATCTAGCAAGAGGACTGAAAATGAAATTTATATAAATAAAAATTAAAAGATATTTATACGTAACATAATTTTATTATCGTTGTTCATAAATTATCGATTATCATAATGTCACTACATGATTATTTATTTATTTATTTATTTTTTTGGGCATCATGGTAGTGGAGCCATCCATTAACTGATCCTATATCTTTCAATTTCATAAAGTGGGGAGCCCAAATGCCCCCATTTACTTTACGATCATTTTTTATAAGTAAGCAATCATGTTGAATTTCAACATATATTGATAGTCGTTGAATATAACTAATATTTGATATTATTGGTTTGTAGGACTGCACCCACTTTTTTTTTTTTTTTTTTCTTGAATTATACTTGATTTGTAGTTTGAATATTGGGAAAATTATAATTTTAGTTCTGTGTAATTTATGGGGGTGACATTTTTGATCCTATACGAATTGATTTTCGTAATTTAGTCCTGTAATTTTAATTTTTTTTTGGCAATTTTCATCATTTTTTGACATTTTTAGTCCTGTAACTTAGGGGACATTGACATTTTTAGTCCTATAACTTAGGGGAGTTGGCATTTTTGGTCTGATAAGTTATATATAACTAATAGGCAAAATTGCATTTTTAGTCCCACAGTTTAGGGGGGTCTGCACTTTTGGTCCCGAGCTTTACGGGATTGATAACTCAGGTACCAAATTTTGAAAAATTTAGCATTTTTGGTCCTGAGTTAACTCAACTGTTAAAAAATAGACGGAAAATACATGTGGCCTGCATGTGGCTGTTAGTCAAACGACTTGGAGCCAGAATAACTGTTTGACTACCAACCTAGTGCATTTTGGAGCCAAAAAATGGCGCTTAAACCATTTTCCCCTTCATTTAGTGTCTAAAACTGATTTTTTTCTTTGAAAAATTGCTTCGACAATACATTCCCAAAATATATTACAAATATGATATAAAATAGACTTTTCAACAATTCATTACATTAAAAAATAAATAAATTCGTTAATTTACAGAATAATTAATAGGAAAAGATGGCAAAGAAATAAACTTCATTCAAATAACCAAAATGGCACAATTCATTACAATCTGCTCAAAACAATATTACAGTTTCTATACCAAAATGCTGCCCAAAAGATTGCAAATGTTGGGAAACCTGCTCCCACAAGGTGTGCAAATAACTTACAACATTTTAGCAAAAAACTGAATTGTTTACAAGTTTGTGCTAGACAAAATCTCAAAAAAAAAAATGCTACAAATCTGCATCATATTTTTTACTGTGAAGTGCTGTGTTTTTTTTTTTTTTTTTTGCAGCAACAACTTTGGTCAAGTTCTTCATAGTGACAAACTTTTTGCCTCCTCGTGTTAGGTATGGAACACCACTTGATGACGCATTTTGTACAGTTGAGCATTGTGTAAATCTATGCAATAAAGGTTGTGTTCCCTACATGTAAATGAAATTGAAATTAGTTCACATTGCAACCAGTTTGAGCCAAAGAATGAAATATTAGATTCTTACCCCTGTTGTTGTTGCTTGGTTGGGTTCTGTAGCAGCTGGAAGTGGTGTGCTCCTTGTAATCCTTCTTGACTGCAACAAAATTACACATTTAATTAATATGGATGCATTTATTAACAAATAATTTATGTTGCAGTCAGACTTACTGGAACATTTGCAGATGAGGTTGTGTGTGTGGCATGTACCTCCACTCCTTTTCTTTTCTTTGATTGCTGTAAAAAATAATTCATAACATGAAAAAAGAAACAAACAAATAAGGGAAAAATTAAAATGAAATCCTTACAGGCTGTGAATGTGCTGCCTCTTTCTGTTTGTTTTGAGATGGTGCTGTCTTTTTTCTTGCCTACAAAACAAGAAACCATATTTGAGGTTGTTAGCAAATAAACAATAAAGAGAGTAAAAGACACATTAAATATGGTAATACTTACTGTGAGTTTAGTGGCTGTTGTTTGGTCATTTGAGTTAGCATCTTGAGAGGTTGTTGGATGATCAATTTTCTTTCTTTCACAACCCTTTTGATTGTGTCCTGTTCCTCCACAATAATGACACATGACTTGATAAGGTTGTCTCTTCAGCCTTATAGGTTGTTTCTTTTGTCCTCTCTGTCTCTTCTTTCCTTTGTTGACTGGTTCATCATGCTCAACTCTTCTTGCCCTTGATGGTCTTCCTGATCTTCTTCCAAAATTTGGAGGTAGGGGTGGAATGAGACATGTTTTGGTCCATAACTGTGGCCCATTGACTGGAAGTATTGCATGCTTGTATACCTCCAGAAATGTCTCAACACTGTAACATGGATTAACAAAATCCTGTGGTTCCAGTGATTGACTACAAATGGCACTCATGCCATGGTTACATGGGATCCCAGTTAGGTCCCATTTTCTGCATGTGCAAGTGTGTTGCTGCAAATTTACAATATATCTTGAGCCATCATAAGAAATTTCATAATTCCAATCATCTGACTTGATTGGAATACAATCTGCAGCCTTATCAATGTTCTTCTCCACAATTTTTTGAATTCTTGGACAGATTTTTTTTCCACTCCATTTCTTTCTTGCCCTATCTCTATTATCAGACAGTCTAGTCATGATAAACTCCCTTATCCATTCCAACATTGTTAGGATAGGTTTCTCTCTAGCTTCAAGAATGCAGGAATTGAATGTTTCACAAATATTGTTTAGCAGCATATCACATTTAGGAAAACAATTAAAATGACTCCTGCTCCAATGCTCTGGAGGTTTATCACTTAGCTAATCTACAGCCTTTGGATCAAGATGCCCCATTTCTTCCATTCTCAAGTTGAATTCATGCAATGTTGTTGCTCTGGCAGCATTCCACAATGTTTTTTTAAATGCAAGTCCCCTAAACCCTGCTGTCTTCATATTGTTGTGTAAGTGTCTTACACAAAATCTATTAGTGGCACCTGAAAAGACTGATTCAAATGCAGGAATCAGACCCTTCTGTTTATCACTAATAAATGTGTAAGTGTCATCCCTTACCACATTCAAATCACCCTTCAAAAGTTCTAAAAACCACTCCCATGACTCCCTAGTTTCCCCTGAAACTACTGCATATGCCAAAGGGTACAAATTATTATTTGGGTCTATTGAAACAACAATCAACAATATACCACCATGATGACCCTTCAAATGACACCCATCCACCCCTATAACTGGCCTACACCCATGCAAAAACCCCTGTCTCAATGCATCAAAGCATACATACAACTTTTCAAATTTTCTCCTGTCTGTCCCATCATCCCTTCAGTCATAGCCATTATAACAGTTGATCTAGGATTGCTAGCCACAGTTGATCAAACTGATCCTCTGTTTTACCCTTTATTGCATTTAGTGCTTTTCTTTTAGCCCTATAAGCTTGATGTTTTGAAACATGACACCTAATATCTTTGATGATGTCCTTTCTAAGCCCCTTGACATTCCTATTAGGATCAGTCCTAAAGGATTCCTCATATTTTCTAGATAACCACTTGCTATTAACATTTTTCACATGGAAAGTTTTTCCACACTTGTGTTTTGTATTATACTCCCTAATTTGGAATGTGCTTTGATCTCCCAATTTTAGTGCATTTAATCTCCATTCACAACCCTCCCCCAAATATTTAGCATAAATCCTTCTCTTGTTATTTTTTATAACTTTTAAACTCCTTTTTGTACTCACTGCATGACAATGGAATGCCTCTCTCAATTCTTTTTTTGTGCTAAAGATCATCCCAATTTCAAAATTTGGTTCATATTTATTTATGGGATGAAAGACAGGATTTGATTCTTTTCCTTCTACATCAGACCCCACATCACTATCAAAATCATCTTCACTGACAAAAATCTGAATCTGAAGAGTTATCAGATTCAGATGACTCCTGCTCACCCTTTTGTACCCCTCCTCATCCCTGTTTTCCCCATCTTCCTCATCTTCTGGCCCATATTCAGATTCATGTAAACTGTCCCCTCACCAACCCCTTCACTATGCCCACTACCCTCCCCTTCACTCTGGAGATCAACCTGCATAACACCCTGATCACAATTCCATCCAGCACTCTCTCCATAGCTATCAACTAGTTTGAATACCTCAGCCCAATCCTCCTCATCAAACCTAGGACTGACTCCACCTTCTATTGCTACCCCCTTTGCCCTTCTCATCTCCTACTACTGCAATAGGATTTGATGAACCTATTTGGGTTGCAGGTTCATCACTATTAGCCTCCAAATACAGAGTAAATTCTCTGTTTTTGGAGGAATACCCATCACATAGTGCTAGAACATCAGTTTGATAACTAATCACTCTGAATTTGTTCCTATTACTATCAAGCCTATAAAACCTCTTTGGTCCCATATACCCTAACTTCTCACCTAATCCATTCAAGTATGATATACACATATCTTCTACATCAACAAAATCAAACTTACTTTGATTACCCCCTACAAACTCAGTAATAGGACTATGTTTTACTTCACCACCATGGTAAAGTATAATAGTGACAAATCGGTCAAGGCCTGAAAACATAAATATTCACATATTACATACTATATTATTGAACTCAGATATTAAAAAATAAAGCAACAGACAACAGAGATAAAAAATAATTATTAAAAAAAAAGAGAAACTTTATTCAATAAGGTATACAACAAAACAACAAAAAACACGTAAGGGACCACACCCATTAATATATTGAAGAAGGACAGAAAGTGACACATGCATTGAAAACCCTAAAAAAATCGCAGTCACAAATCCATTTTTAAACTACAATATTCAACATAACCTACCCCACTACACATATTTAACAATTTAAACTACAAAAAATAGTATATTGAGCACGGTAAAATAAAAATCTTACCGTATTTATCATATTTTGGGTTCGGGAAGTCCAGAAGCTGTAAATTCCTCAAACTCATCTTCACTCCACTGCTTCGAGCAACTCCGCCGCGTATATCTCCAATATAGTTCCAGAAACTTGAATTTTTTGGGTGAGATTTGGCTTGGTGAACATAGGGTTTCGATTTGGGGGAGATTTGAGAGAGAAAAAGTAAGTTTTTTTTTCTTCGATTTGGCTGAAAATGACTAAGGGGCTGGAGAAATTTTTACCTTTGACCGCCAGCCTCTTTGACTAACGGCCACGTGAAAAAAACGTGACTTTGCCGTTTATTTATTAACGGCCGTTTTGGAAAAGGACCAAAAATGCTAATTTTTGCAAAATTTGGTACCTGAGTTATCAATCCCGTAAAGCTCGGGACCAAAAGTGCAGACCCCCCTAAACTGTGGGACTAAAAATGCAATTTTGCCATAACTAATATTTGATATTATTGACTTGTAGGATTGCACACACTTTTTATGAATTATACTTGATTTTTATGGTCATATCGTGGCATCGTGCTATGTGTTAACGTTTATGCATGGATAGTCTGAGTATAAGAAAAAATACAATTTTAGTCCTATAACTTTAAAATTTTGACAATTTTCATCATTTTTCAGTCAATTTGACTGAAAAATTACATGTGATTTGTACATGTTTTAATTAAATTATATTTTTAGTCATATAACTTAGGGGGCATTTGCATTTTTAGTCCTATAACTTAGATGAGTTGGCATTTTTGGTCCTACATGAATTTATTTGCAGGATTAAGGCCAACTGGACTAAAATTGCCAAAATAAAATTACAGGACTAAATTACAAAAATTAATTCGTATAGGACTAAAAATGCCACCCCCTTAAATTAAAGAATTAAAATTACAAATTTCTCTTGAGTATTTGATATGTTTGATGCTAAATATGAAGATACGAATATTACGTGATGAAAATGGCTAGGTTGCCATTATTAATGGTACGTCTCCTCTTCTCCCTAAAATAGCACACAAAAATTGCTCAAGTTATCAATATTAGTATCTTCTTTCTCATTATAAAAAAGAAATATTGAATATTTTTTTCATAAAAACAATAATTATATATTTATATTAATATTAATAAATTCAAGAAATAAATTATAATAAACACATATTAAATAAAATAAATATTCACGCATTTAATGAATTCGAACTCATAATTTCAAATTTATTTATGAGATCTCAACCTTTATTGTTAAAGTATTAAATAGCTAACAGTCACGTCGATATGGGAATTGAATAAGAAATGGGGAGTGTTGGTGGCATTCGTGTGGAAACCACACTCCATCCCATTTAGAAATATTATCTCATCCCCAACAATTTGTGTCTCTACCCTTTTTCCTTCTTTAATCACTAGTGCTTTCCTCTTCAGCAATCCATTTGACACACCATGAAATGCTCATGTCGCCATAAATTAGGTGCTCCCCTCATTCATACATATAATTCAACAATAAAAAAAATGATCTTTTTTTTCCAAACTGTGCATATATATATAGTTAGTTCAGTTAAAAAATAATAATTCAATAGCTAAAAGAAAATTAATATTAAAATCAACTCGAGTTAATTAGTAAGTAAAATTCTTATTGAATTCGTTACTAATTTCAATATTTTACAAGAAATATATATTGTTGAAGCAAGGTTTAAGTGTTCAACTAAATTATATATTCTCTGGTTGATTGTCTACTTTTTTTCTAATAATTTATAGTCAATTTAATAAAGTCGCGGTTTCTTAATTTAAGAACTCACAAGAGAAGAGATCATAAATTCGTCTTGATCATTTTGGGCACAGTTGAAAAAGGTCGCGACTGTCGACATGACACATGAGTAGTATATTCTTTCGTTTTCTGAAAATCGATAGCATTAGGGTTTAGGAAGTGTCAGCCATAAACGAGATTGCCGTGATTGATAACTTTATATTTCCCTTTATTCTTCTTTCTCTTTTTTCTATCTTTTCTTAAAGGAGTAGGGTTCCGAACAAATGATGTGCTTTAATTTTTAATTTGCTTAAAGGTAGTTATAAATCATTCAATTCTAGGGTTTTCAGATTTAACATGAAAAAAAAAGTGATTGGGTGTCAATTACTTATAAATTAGCTTTCTATGTATATCTAAAATCTCGATATTATATCGTTTCATTGAATTCAAAATTTGAATGGAACGACTGATTGATCGATGATTGACACATAAATGTAGCTATGCATGTTTTATCCCATGAACGAAATGCAAACTTCTGTTCGTTTAACTTAAAATCTTCAGAGAAAGCAGCAAAATTATACAAAAAAAAAAAAAAAAAAAAACCAGTTGAGTGATTATAAGTAATTATAAATATTAATCAGAGCGACTAATTAACGGGAAAAGACACAAATTATTCTTCTCCGTCTCTGAATTCATTAACAATTTCCTCATGAAGCAGTGGGACGAGATCAGTCTGGTATCATGCATCATGGCCTTTTTGCTTATGAAAACCCTAACTGATCAATTTTGTACACTTGAAAACTATGGGGAAAGAACACCGTCAATTGGTGCTCTGTGTGCAGATATAGATAACTTCCTACGTACCTTCTCCAAGGTGCAACTCTTTCTGCAGGAATAGAGAAAGCATGTGAATCGACCTTGTCTGTTACCTCGAAATTTTGTTCTGTATCAGACAAGAAAGAGCATGGAATGGCTTTCTTTTACCAATATTTTTGTTTGTTTCGGACATGTAATTGCATTTTTAATTATAAAAAATAAAATACATATTTTATTTTTATGTATTGATATATTTTCGTTAATTGCGATTTCTTGACGATCTTGAACATTAATTAAAAAGTAAGTTGCATATATATATATATATATATATTTAGGATCTGCCCTTACTTAACAATACCACATGTGGGGGTTGTAATAAAAGTAAAAAGGTTTGGTAAAGGTCCAGATAATTGCTTTAGCACCAACTCATATTGTTCGATACGAAAATCCGATCCCCGTACTGTTGCTTTGATTTTGAAAAGAATTTATTCATATGATAAAAATTATTCTCATGACTCTGGGTGTTTAGAATTTAATAAATTAATCGAAGATAAATTGAAAAATTGATGCGTATCAGAGCCGGAATACAGATTTGGTTATTATATATATATATATATATATATATATATATATATATTTGATTTTCATTTTTACAAAAAATATTTATTCTGATTTTTAGTTTTAATTTATTGAACTGTATTGAATATCAAAATAGTATTTTATTTACTTTTATATTAATTTTCATATCTTTTAATTATTTTAAATTTTACTTATAAAAAATAAATAAACTAAAAGTATAATCACAATTCTTATTATTTAATATTTTTAACTATTTTTTTATCTTTATAACAAAAAATTGGTTTATCAAAACACTGGACCAAAACATCAAAGAAATTCAATAATTACTATCCAAATGAAAAACCATTAATTGATTCAATATTCAAATATAACATTTTGACATTCTAATTTTTTATATACCAAAGTTTCGATTAAATCCATTTCAATTAAAAACAAACACCCCTACACAAAATTAGGAATGAATTCTGACCATACGTCTAGAATTCACTTGCTCAAACTATATATATAGTTTTCATTCTATTTTAATAATAATTATTGATTAAATATAAATATTTGGTGATTGTTATAATTATTAGTAATTAACATCATGTGATTGTGGAATCGAATCTACTAAAAAAAAAAAAAAGCTCTTAATTTCACCAAAATGAACATATATAAGTTGATTTCCACAAACAGCTCCAAGCCAATTCTCAAGTGAATATTGATTAGGAGCAATTTCAGTTAGTAGAAATATATAGATCAGCTAATTAATCTATCATAATACCTCTGTGATAAACAAAAGAAGCCTCCAACACCCCCCACCTTTTCCCTCCACTACAAATTTCACTTTTCTCTTCTATAAATAGCGTAGACGAAGGCGTGTGCCAACCACACTCATCTCCTCACCATTCTTATAATAATCAAATCCTCAACTCCAAATTTCTCTTAATGGCTTCCAACCAAACACAAAACCCTGATCCCAAATTCCCTCTTGCTGTCGCGGCGCCTGCTCCTCAAACCACCTTGGACCTCGAACTCAACCAAGAATTCGACTACTCGAAACGTTCCCAGTGGCTGCGAGCAGCGGTGCTAGGCGCCAACGACGGGCTTGTCTCGACTGCATCTCTGATGATGGGCGTTGGTGCTGTGAAACAAGACATCAAGGCCATGATCCTGACAGGTTTCGCTGGCCTAGTCGCCGGGGCTTGTTCCATGGCCATTGGAGAATTCGTGTCGGTTTATTCACAGCTTGACATAGAATTGGCACAAATTCAGAGGGACAAGAAAAGGGCAGCTGCAGGTGTTGCGGAGGAGAGTAGTGAAGATCGGGAGAGCTTGCCCAATCCTGTCCAGGCAGCTGCAGCATCTGCGCTGGCTTTCTCAGTGGGTGCTATGGTCCCTCTGCTGGCAGCTTCTTTTATAAGGGAGTACAGGGTGAGGATTGCAGCGGTGGTGGCGGCAGTCAGTGTTGCTCTGGTGGTGTTTGGATGGTTAGGAGCGGCGTTGGGGCGTGCACCGGTGGTACGGTCATCTGCCAGGGTTCTGGTTGGAGGGTGGCTGGCCATGGCCGTCACGTTTGGTTTGACAAAGCTGATTGGATCCAGAGGCCTGTAAAGTACAGTGAATAAGTAATTCTGTAGCTAGGACGAATATTTATATATATATATATATATATATATATGTACAAATATGTTAAATTTTCTGATAGTTTCTACTTCTGAATGTTGGATTAATGGAAATGATTTCTATTAAAAGTAATAGTATAATAAAAGCTGATGATGATCTACTTCCTCATGTATATATTGCAGCTCCTCGGGAATATATATACCAAAAATAAAAAAACAATATTAACAATTATTAATATAGTTATATATATATAGTTTTAAAAATCAATTCATCTAAAACTATATTAATTATCAAAAACCAAAAATAGTTATATTACTTAGGGATAATTATATTTATACCCATTAACTACTGTTTATTTATACAAACTATTTACGTCTTTTGGATAGTTACACATACACTCACTAGAAACGTTATCATTATTTATACAAATTACCAATATTTTTAAAAAAAATTATATATATATATATATATCCATAAAAAAATATGAATATCATTACCCAAATCGATGATTTGTGTAGACAGATGACATTGTATACAGTATGTTGGATAAATCCTAGTAGAGGTGAAGTAGTACATGAGCTGCAGCAATTAATAATTTCTTGAAATAATATTGTAAAACTTTTAGCTTAATTTATGAATCCATATATATCTAAATTAGTGAGATTAATCCTGAAGCTCCAAGTGGAGGTGAAGGTGGTTTCTTGCTTTATTTCCAAAGGGAATAGTACGTAGTGATGATCCACGTCCTAATTGGTCGTCTAAGTTAGATTATTTCTCTATCTAATTAAAAAATATGTTTAATTAATTAAATATTTCGTGGAAAGTGAGAGTCAGACTAATATGGTTATAGTGGGAGAATATATATATATATATATATAGTGGGCAAAAATAATTTAATAATTTGGCCCCTAAGGTAACCTTAATCCTGTTCTGATCCTATTGATCACTATGATCTCATTCTCACCGACGAATTTATCTTCCATTTTAAAAATAAAAAACTATTTTCAATGATTCATTATGGTTAAGAGCATGTCAAATCTCCTGAGCCTTTTTTTTCCCTTCTAGATTTTACCACAAAATATATATTGAAATATTAACTGACAATTCATATATTTTATGGGTTTAATGCAATTTAATCTTCTATGATATGTCAAATGATCAAATTACCTCTTATGAAAAAAATATAGTAATTTATCTCCTTTTGTTTTTTAAAATGAAGACATTTACCCTCCCTGTCTCGGGAGGTAAATCACTTTATTTTAAAAAACACAGGGGGATAAATTATTGCATTTTAAAAAAACACAAGGGGTAAATTGCTCTTTTTTTTTATAGAGGTAATTTGCACATTTATAATATCACATGTGGGTAAATTGCATTTTTTCCTATATTTTACTATAGTTTATTAGTTTTAAAATGCATTTATTTTTCTTAAACGATCAATCATATTATTCATTCTGACGCAATAAAACTGAATACTTGATAAATTTAAATTCAAACAAAAACAACAAGAATAAGACAATAAGATTCGAATGCAATCAGTGGAAATTCTCCAATCCGTTTGCACAGTTCAAAGTAAGCTCGCTTTTGTTATTCCCTCGGTTCTCATGCATGTCTGAAAATCGAAACTTCCTTATTTTCTCCTTCTCATATAGTATAGTTTTTTTTCTAGATTTTTCATGTTTGTTATGGGGCTTTTTGCTGCAAATTAGAATGATCTGAGTTTGGCATGTGGGGTTTGTTTGACGTGGCCTTCATTGTCATGCCTCATGCACAACCAGTTCTTGGAAAAGTCTTTTGTGTTCAGTTGTTGCATGTAAGAGTTTGAGGTTACTGGTGGATTCTTCTATATATCTTGTCTTTAAGGTGAGTGTAAGAGAATTGAGCAGTAAAAATTGGAAAAGAGCAATTAGTAAGTTCTCTGTATACGGTTATGGATTTTCAAATAATTCGACAAGCAAAGTTGAAATCTTACAACTAAAACCAGGATTTGTATGTTTTCGATGGTTCAACAGGAAAACAAGGGAACTAAAACTTCTCAACACAACGTTCCACCTCCGTATGAGTTTTTGCAACTTGAAGGATGAAAAATAATGAGTTTGGAACTTCCTTTTGTTCTTCATTCTTGCTTGAAAAAGTTATGGATGTGGATAGAAACTCGTCTACTTTTTCATGATTTCTCCTGCTAAGTCTGTAATCACTTCTCCAGACATTTTGCCTCCTATTTACGAAGCTAAAATATGTGTATGCAAATGCTTACGCAGTTGAACATTCTGCATGAAACAGCCAGACTATGGCAATCAAAAGCACTAGCTTCTTGAAACCGAAATTAAGCTGCCATTTGATTCGATAGCTGGTAAGCAACCTGCTGCATGGTTGGCCGAAGCTGTGGATTAGCCTGCACACAGTCAAAAGCCAGCTTTGCCGTTAGCACCACTAGTTCTTCTTCCACTTGCTTTCTTGCAGGTGGGAGTCGAGTGTCCATCATATCTTTCAGTAACGTGCTATGGGATATTGATTCTGATGATGATATGGATGAAATTAGATCTCCGGGATGCCTCCCCATAATCACTTCTAGTGCTACCACTCCAAAGCTGTAGACATCACACTTCTCACTCACTTTCATAGTGTAAGCCAGTTCTGCATTCAGACACACATGAAAAGGAAACAGTTTCTACCATAATTTTCATAAATGCATTATGTTAGGAAAAAATGCAACTTGTCAAACATGTGAAAAAATGAGAATGCACAAACTTTTACTTGATTTTGAGATGAGTTGCATTATATTTACGGTTGTTCAAGTTTCTTCACTCCACTTGAGGAAAAAATGCTTCGAGTGCATAATATGGTGGTGATTTTATTTGAGTCTTGATATGCGATAGTGTATGTTCTATAGCAACACAATGCAGCTCTTACTATAATCTTGAAGTCCATTGGCAGTTGCATAAGTTATCAAAGTGAATTAGCTATATAAGCAGAGAAGGGCGCACCTGGAGCTGCATAACCATAAGTTCCAGCAAAAGAAGTCCAGTTAGATGAGTGTAGGCTCAACAGCTTTGCTGTGCCAAAATCAGAAATGTGAGCTTCATTCTCTGAATCCAAAAGAACGTTCTTGCTTGATATATCCAGATGAAGTATGGGAGGTGAACAATCATGATGCATGTAGGATAAGGCATTTGCCACACCCTTGACAGCATTTATCCTTTCCCTCCATTGAAATTCCTGTGCTTGTTCTTCAGAGTTCAGTTTTTCATACAGGTTTCCCCCTTCCAGGAACTCATACACCAAGAAAGTGTGACGTGGATGCGAACAAAAGCCTAACAGCTTCACTATATTGCGATGGCGAATCTCTGTTAGTGCACGAATTTCGTTCGTGTAACTTCTTGGATCCCCTGATTCAACATCATCTGAAACATGGAGCTTCTTGACTGCCACAATTTGTCCATCTGGTAACTCAGCTCTAAATACGCTACCCTGTCCTCCAACCCCAACACAATATCTGGGATTGAAGTCCTCTGTTGCTTCAATTATGTTTTCATATGCTAACTTGCCATCAAAGCTCCACAAATCGAACAATTTTTCAGCTGGTTGTCTTTGGACATCTTTGCTGCTGCTTCTGTCTGCTCTTGAAAACAAAACCAGACTGATGATGAAAACTGAAAGCAAGATGCTTCCCAACAGTACAGGTATCAGTACAGCAAAAAACTTTCGACTCCTTTGGTTTGGTTTAATTGACTGTATTGGCTTACAATTCGTCAGACCTGTAATGTTGCCACATAGGCCCTTATTATTTCTCAAGGCATCAAAAGGGGCCTTCTGAAATGCCCGGTTATCTGGAAGAGGACCGTCCAACTGATTAAAGGAGATATCTACAGAAACTAAACTCAAGCATTGCTCAAAGCTTGAAGGAATGGAACCCGATAACCTGTTATGTGACAGTATCATAGTTCCTAAGCTTTTCAGTTCTCCTAGCTGATTTCACCATTTAACATGTTGCTGCTGAGATCAAGAGTTTGAAGATCTCGCATAGCTCCTAGTTGAGAAGGAATATATCCGGTGAACAAATTGCTGCTCAAGTTCAAGTCGAATATTTTTGTGCATTGTCCAACTTGTCCTGGAATTTGGCCAGTAAGATTGTTTGCCGCCAGGTCTAGTGATGACAGTTCCTTGAGCTTTCCGATTTCTGATGGGAAGCTTCCACCAAGTTTGTTATCATTCAGCAGCAGCTCCAGCAGAAAGGTTAAATTCCCCAAACTTCTGGGAATACTCCCAGTTAATAGGTTGGAGGAGAGATCTAACCTGTACAGTTGAGAAGCCCCTCCAAGCTCAGGAGGTATTTCTCCCGAGATACCATTGTTTGAGATCTTCAAGGTTGTCAGGTTGCGGTATGCCCCCCAATTAGAAGATAGCTCACCATAAAAATTGTTGTAACTCAAATCGATGTAACGCAGGTTTGGGTAGAAACCAAATTCTTCTGATATATTCCCAGTAAATCTGTTTCTGTCAAGCCTGAGTCTTTGTAGGCTAGTGCAGTTTCTTAAGCTTTTCGGGACATGACCTGTGATCCTGTTGTCATTTACTGTAAGATTTTTAAGTAATCCACCTAGACACAAATTGTCTGGCAAATGGCCTGTAAGATTGTTTCCACTTAAAGATAAAGACTCCAAATGGTTAAGATGAACCATTTCTGGAGGATTAAACAAGACAAGTTATTTCATTGAGAAGCAGCTTATTCAGCTCTCTCAAGTTCCCTATTGTCGGAGGAATACATCCCGAAAGCAGGTTTTCACTAAGGCGTAAAATAGTTAAGTTCCTCAGATTGCCAATAGTAACAGGCAGCGGACCGGATATCTGGTTTTTGAACAAAGACATCTCTGTGAGTTCCGTTAAGTTCCCAATAGAAGAAGGAATAGATCCTGAGAGCTGATTTTCACCGAGGTACAATATTGACAGGCTGCGCAAATTGCCAATACTATCAGGGATTGAACAGGATAGCTGGTTCTTATACAGACACAGCTCGCTGAGTTTTTTTAAATTCCCAATGGCAGAAGGAATGCATCCTGAAAGCTCGTTGTCACAGAGGTACAAGAAGTTTAAGTTGGCCAAACTGGTAATTGAGTTGGGAATTGGACCCATGAGATTATTTTTTGACAGAAACAGTTCACTAAGTGACTCCAGCATTCCAATTTCGTTCGGAACATGGCAGGACAACTGATTTCCATACAGATAAAGCCTGTTTAGTTTTGTCAGGTTTCCAATCGACGAAGGTATGCAGCCGGTTAAATGATTCTTTGCGAATGATATGAAAGTTAAGTTCCTCAAGTTCCCAATAGAAGTAGGAATCGGACTTGTTAGGCTGTTGCTCGATAAATCAAGTTCTATCAGATGAGTTAAGCTTCCAATTTCTTGAGGAACAGAGCCACTGAGATTGTTTGCAGCCATGTGAAAGAATCTTAGGCCGGTAAGAAGGCCTACCTCAGGTTGAAGTTTGCCCGACAGACGGTTGACAGATAAATTAAGATAAGAGAGCCTTGACAGGCCAAAAAAGTTCATGGGAAGGTTCCCAATCAGAGAGTTATTCTGAAGATCAATGGAGTGGAGATGGGGCAATAAAGAGAAGTTCAAATCGTAAAGCTTGCCTTCTATGCCGTAGCCGGTGAGATTCACACGCGCAATCCGTCCATGCTTGTTGCATCCAAGGCCAGCCCAAATGCAAGGCCTACTTGCAGTACTCCACGACAACAAGAGCGACTGGCTTTTGCTATCAAGACTGGCTTTCCAGCTCAGAAGAGCAAATGCTTCGCTTTCTCCTTCAGACAGATTCTTTGCTGCTGCATGTGATAAGGTCATGCATAGAAATACAAGAAACAGAGATTTCATTGTTTCAGGCTAAGAGAAATTTTCTGTGCATCAGAAACTCTGGTCTGTGTTCGGATATCAAATGCAATGCCACAAGAATGATGGCATTTGAAAAGTCTTCTGTGGGGCAACTACTCTATGATAGTGATCATTATGAAATTGTTTGTGCCATAGCCATGAAAAAATTCTACAAATTGCTGATTTCGCTTTCAAGAGAATGACATGTCTGTGGTCTACAGCATGATGCATGGATTTTTCCCTTCTCCAACAGCAGCCCACTACAGTTTTACATACTCTCGACTGTAAATAAAAGTAAATTGCAACGAGCTCACTTGAATTTTAGTATAATTATAAATATTTTTTATTATTTAAAAAGTTATTTATATGTCTTGATTTTATTATATCCCTTGATTCAAATGGTCGAGCAACAATTAGTTGAATCTGTTACTTTTCGTTAGGTTTAGATCCATTTTTGTGGTAATTCGACCAAAATGTTTTTTTGGACTATAAATTGTAATTTTATTTATCTTTATTATTTCCCAAATTCTTTTTATAAAATAAGTGGAAAATTTTGAAATGCGCCCCCCCCCCTCCAAATCTTTTACAGTTTTTAAATTATTGTCCTTTTTTAAGAAGTCGTAGTTATATTATAAATAAATTGAGCAGACAAGACAGGAAAGTTTTCAGAGCAGACAAGACTAATATGTTTTCCTTTTTTGATGGGAGACTAGTATTTTTTTGATGGGAGACCAATATGTTGTCTTGTAGGTAGTTACTTTCTCGACTTCTCCACTATATAATTCAACATGTTGACACTTGACAGACATTAGCGTCAATCAAGTGTTCTTCCCCACATATCTTGGACTCATCTGGGAGATATGTCGCAACTTCAAATTTCGACCAGGCATGCTCACTGAACTTGGACGCTCCATTTTCACTGTTCTCATATCAGCCTGATTCAAAGGAAAACGAGATTTAATTGTTTTCCGAATCAGGACATCAGATTGTTCAACCAGATTCAGGTGTTGGCACAGAACAGGGGATAACTTTCCAACTGAAAACTATACTCTGAAGAATATTATGTCTTATTACATATCAGCAATGAGTAGCTGCAAGCTGGAAATGAAATTTACAAGTTTATTGCTCTTCAGCGGCGTACAATGCTTTGATTTCCTCGACATCATCATAGCTACCGAGGAATATTGGAGAACGCTCGTGTATCTGCTTTGGAACCAGATCGAGTGCCTGAAATAAGAATATGTTAAATGATTTACGTTGGATTCAACAGCCTCTCACTTTATTTGGAAAAATCAAGGAATCTTACCCTCTGCTTCCCCGTAAATGCCTGTCCTCCCGCTTCTTCCATCAGAAACGACATAGGGAAGACTTCATAGAGGACCCTGTTTCGTATAATAAGCCCATTAATTTCGTTTACGTTGATTATGAATGACGACAGGAATTGTTTGAGCTTCTTCGGAGTGTGTATGCAAGTTACCTCAATTTTCCATTTGGGCTTTTCTTGTCAGCTGGGTACAAAAAGATGCCTCCATAAAGTAACGTGCGATGGACATCAGCTACCATGCTAAAAAAAAGATGAATTTTCAAGGATGAGCATAAGTTATCACGTCCCAACGTCTGGTGATACATAAATCGTACTGAAATAATGCTCAAACGTAAACTTATGTTGCATGTTGGAGGCAGATCATGTTGATATATGTTTTACTAATTCATATAAGAATTTCAAATATATTGAGGAAATATGGTAGAACCCTGATTTACTGAGTGGAAGTTTTCATTTACCTTCCAATGTATCTTAGAGATTTTGCTGGTGACCCATCTTTGGGGAACTTGCATTTTTCCACATACCTGGTTTTCACAAAAGTAATTAGATACGGTAAATCAAACAGAACACAAGACTACCATATTGAAAGATACATACTTTGCTGTCGGACCGTCCCAGTTCTTGGCATTTCCTTCATTAACAGAATATTTTTTTCCTTTCTTCGGAATCTGTAACAAGGAAACAATCCAACACCTGGTTAATTACAAAATGGTTCTGAAACAGAAACAGAGAAATAGAGTTCCGAATCCTAATAATTCTCATTGTAATAATCATTAATCAGTTAAATGATTCTCAAAGAATAAGTAGCATCAGAAGTCTTTAGAAACTACCATGAGGTTAGTGCCTCGTACATAAAGATAGCATCTGAAAGTTTAAAACTGGCAAAATTGGGAAAATGACAAGGGTGGAATGTGAATTGACCTTAATATCTGGATGAGTCAATATGAATTCTCCAAGAGATGGATCGAGTGTGAATCCATTAACTCCAGATCCAGTACTCAGCACAAGCTGTAAAGTTGAATCATGAATGACAACTAAGAATCATGATGGCAGTTTATCACAAAAACTGTAACATTTGATGGTCATTTTAGAGCAGGCAATATACCGTGCAAGAACTTCCGTACATGCAATAGCCAGCAGCTAGCATATTCTTCCCAGGCTGCAACACGTCTTCTAGTTTTGGTTCACCTCCCTCTTTGATCATGTAAATCCCAAAGATCTATAGACAAAAGTGAGGTACCGTTTCATTTCCACATTGTAGTATATGCTTCAAAATATCGTTTTTCTTATCAGTCAGGGCAAGAACTCATACAGTTCCAATAGAGACGCCACAGTCGATATTGGATGATCCATCCAATGGGTCGAACACAACACAGTACCTGCATATTGAGAAAAGCCATATTAATTGATGTTAATAGATGTGAAAGGTTCAATGCATAGTCTCTGAAAACACATTAATGCAGAATATTCTGTCCGAGAGCAGGAAACACATACCTTCCACGCTTAGAGGGTTCCACAAATGTTGCCTCTTCATCCTCTTCAGAGACGAGGATGCACTGCCGGTGATTCACAAATTTATTAGCATGAACTATTCAATTTTTTATTGTCTTTAAAAGGAAATATATTTCATGACATACAGTTCGACCACTGCTGACTAATGCCTTGATGAAAACTTCATTTGAAAGAACATCTAGTTTCTTCTGCTCTTCGCCCTTCAGAAAATAGAAGCAATAAATCAGTTCAGTTTAAAGCAAGAACTATGATGATTGAAACTGCAAATTCTCGTAGGCAATATATGTATGCAAACTAATACTGTATCATTTTACCTGCACATTGGTCTCTCCAGCAAGACCGATGAGTTTGGCTAAACCAGCCTGCAAATCACAAAGTTGAGGGTTGATACATTTATAAATAAAAAACCAACACGGACTATTTTCACCAAATTAGGTTCCCGTTGACGGGGCGATACTTCCTCAGAGTACAATCATCCCGAACACCCTGTAATGGTCCACTATCCTCCTTATGGTATTCATATTTCCTTCTCTCTACCTCTCTCTCGGCGAGGCAGCAGAAACGGCCACAAAGCAGAGAGTAACATAGAAGGACATGGTAATGTTAAAATTCTTCATCCTCAACATACAAACGAGCACCAGGAATATATTCTCACTGTTTGAGAAGAAAGTGTAAATTCAAGTTGATTGCTTTGTCTCTGCCGAGTATTACAAGTTGCAAGAATTTGTTCAGCTATCAACATTTTCCTCTTCCACTTGGAAATTAGATTTATTCAAAGGCAAGGTTAGGTGATTAAAGCAACCAAAATGAACAGGATACAAGGGTTCATCAGCCAAGAAACATTGAAAACTTCAAATTTAAGATCCCAAGTGAAACTAAATGGTAGCAATAAATTCGGATTGTCTGTAAGACTTTCCTTTCCCTGAAAACTACAATGTTCATGAGCAGCAAAATTTACAGGTGCAAGAGAAGCATTTCAACATTAGAATTCATCTATCAACCTGTTCGTAGTCAAAAGAAAAGTTACAATAGAAGTGAATATTTACGACTGTAAAATACTTCGACAACTTTGATTGCATAAATCAAAGAATTATCTATCTATTTTCATACAAGTTCCTCAAAATTCAATCTTTGTCATCTTTTTCTTTCAACTACAACACCCCATATCTAGGACTTATCCCCTGCTTTTTCGACCAACTTCTGTATGAAAATTTCAAACCCACAACAAAATTCTCAGAGAAAACACCAGCTCAAAACTCAAAGATCATTAAACATTAAGACCCAATACACTCCAACGGAACCTAAACCCCAACCTTGTTAACAGCAGAGCAAACGAACTTGCAGCCAAGAACAATATGATTGAGCAAGATGGTGAAATCCCCGCGCGACTCCGGATGCTTTGACTGCTCATTCAACACATACCGAGTTATGGTCATCAAATCCGTCCGATGAGCCTCCGCCGCGTGATCCATCGTCAAACCACCACCCTACTATACGTACCTCAAAATATATACGTATAAATATGTGTAGCTTTGACTAGAAGCCGAAGCTATTATATTTAAAACTCCAAGAAAATTTAAAGGGCCGGTGCATATATATATATATATATATATATATAGTAAGCAAAGCACGTTATCGTGTAATTCTTGGAACGTCGTTCGAGGAAGACTAACAACGAAATGCTGACACACAAAGTACGTGTGATTGTGTGTGGATAGGGATGGGATGAGGCAGTAGTGGAGGGAAAAAATGGGTTTAGTATTATTATCCCATATTCCCATGTCAAAGGGATATTTGGGTCGACACGTGGTGGCTATGGCGTGAGGGTTCGGCACCAGTGGTTGCCACCTTTACTGTACAAGATAGATAAATTCAATCCCTCCTCGTCTGTCCTTATTCCTCTGCTGCTTTTAATGATTCTTTGTTTTCTTTCCATCAATAATACTGTTTTTTGTTCGGATTCCTGGTTGGAAGTATGGAGCGGCGGTTACTCGCTTTTTGTCTGATTCGTAGGAGGTTTTCAGATGACGGCCGACGGCTGACCACGACTGAGAGCTCTGTGCGGGCGCGGGTAAAATTGAGAGGGAGAGCCTGAGAGGAAATATTGAACGGGGATGTAAGTTCGTTTTGATCATCTCTCATTTCTCATCAATGGAAATTAATAAAAAAAAAAATCAATTTTATTATGTTCATTAATTTTAGAAATTCACAAAGTACAGTGTAGGTTAATAGTTCTTGAATATACTAATAAATTATATGTACTTTTCTCATAATCACATTAGTTATTATTATTATTTGATAATAAGGTTGTCAAATGTATGCACAAAGATTTTGCACCCCATATCAAACATTATTTCTTATTTCAATTAGAAAAAGTTTGACTAAGCGTACAGGACAAAATTTAAAATATTAAGCAAATATATCACAAACCCCCTCCCCAATTCTTTGAAGAGCTTACCAATGATATCCGATATGGATGAGTCAATGGGAAAATTATTCTCGACATAATAAAATTTTCAAATTTAATTTTCTTTACAGAGAAAACTTTTGTATAATTGTCTTGTCGAATTATGAATAACAAATGTGTGCAAAAAAAAATAATATATGGGTTTCTCTAATAGTTTTGGGGTTTTATATTGTAATAAGGTGTATATATATTTATTATGTGATTTTATATATGAAAAGTACTTGTATATTTTTGTAAAAAATTTAATATTTTTAATATATCCATCAGTGTCTTAGCCTTATGGTTGGCAATTCTGTCTTAACCTTATGTTTAAAGTTAAGATCTCCTTAAGAAATTCGAATTCATGAATTAAAATAAAAAAAACCTATTCCATTTTATGTGAATTTATTATAATGAATATTTATATTATTTAATATGAATTTTGTGAATCGCATTAATGTATTACTTAATTTCTTGATATTAATGTAATTATTTAGTGACTGTTCATGTTTTTAAAAAAATCTTGCAAGAACTTCCAAGATTATGTGCTTCACATTTTTCAGTTGAAAGAATTACAATTAATTCAAAAAACCCTTCTTCCTCCAAGAATTTGATAAGGGTCTAATCAAATTAGACTCTAAATTCTACAACATCATTGTTAAGAGCCACGTAATTTGCGACTGGGACTGGGGACGATGAACAAAAAACCATTTATCTTTTCCACTCATGGCAACCCCAAAGCCTGGACAGAGATAGACATTCTTGCTTCACAATCCTATGAGCATTGGTAGCTGATACCAATAACTCACATGGTTGCAATAAGTAAACTAAGAAACAAACGTGAACACGATTACTATACTAGGTGCACCGGCATCCCAACTGCATACAGCTCGGGTCCACCTGATTTTAATGCAATCAACCAACTATGTATGTTGAGTTGGTGCAGGCTTAGATACTTGACTTGAGCTGTCTGCTTCGCCCGATTAATTTGTACCTGAACCAGAGGATACAAGCACTTCGACCATGAATTCCTCAGGTGTCCACTGTGGGGGAACTGAAACCCTCAATCTTAGTCTCAGTACATAGAAAGAGTATCTCACTCGAGGGCCTAACCAAGCTCTGTTTGGAAGAGGAAGAATTTAGTATCAGTACAACAAAAGAAACCATCACTCATTAAATAAAAGTGAGCAAAGATCTAAAAAAGTAATTAAAATACTGTCCACATAACAAGCAATGCACTTTACATATGCCTACTTCATGAAAAGATAAATAAGCTAGTTACCTGCAATAATGCTTTTATTTGCAATATGATGGATTTGCTGGTCCATACTTTATTAACATAATATAAACTGATTGAGGGAATAATTCAGTTTAACACAAACACACATCAATGTAATGTGAATCGCAATTTTCAAATAAATACTAAACTATTATTTTCATTCATCAGAAGTCACAATGATTTATCAATTAAAAACCATATTAATAAGGAACTACTATGTATGTTTCACCAATGCTGTATGTCTCTTACATCACTGATATAATAAGTAAATTGGAAAGAGCAACTCTGGAACGCTGGTTGATATCCATATTCAACCTCTTAATAGAGAATAATTTTCTGGAAACAGCATAAGCATCAAGCAACGGAAAGAGGAAGGTTAAAGCCACAGCCTCTGGAAGCAAACAAAATTTGGATACTAGCATGAAAATGAACTATGTCAAGAAAATATAGGTTCTGTCGTTTTCTTCCTTAATCTTTTCCTCCTTCCCTTTGTCTATTGGTTGGCTGGAAAGGCGTATTGAGTAAAGATGCAGCAATAAGATATGGAACAGTCAGGAACTCAAGAGTCTGTTTTGGCACTTATTAGAACCTAGCAGTTTTTTTGTTTTTGTGCATAGTAACACAGTAAGCTGTACACAACCAAACTGGACAATTAAACACCACATGTTATCAAACATGAGGATGCAGTTCTTTCAGGTTACTTCACAAGCAGATTCTATTAACCCCGCAACATAAAAGAGAAAACGAAAATGAGATAGACCAAATGCCTTCTTAAATCCTATAGACTTAATCTGATCTGCAGTTACCAGTGCCCCAAAGGACATTTTCTCAAGTATAAGCCAAAAAGAGCATTTAGGCAACCTCAATGCAAAAAGGTGCTGGTATAAAACTTGCAAGAATTTAAGCAAATTGTGGCCCAAAACGACTCGTATGTAGGTTTGTGATCCAGAGAGCTATCATAAATTTCTGTCCATATTCACTTTTCCAGCTTAAGTTCTGAATCAGAAACTAACACCAAGAAACACCAAATAAAATACAGAACGATAAAGGACCTTGATCTTTTTTCCTCTGAAAGAGACAAGAAAATATCTGTTGCCTCAGATTCATTCTCAAACAATCTTCAGCCAAATTTGATGAATTGCATGAGATGGGACTCCTGTACTCCACAGGAGAAAATAGGAGATAATTCAGTACAGAAGCCTGCTAAGGGAGACATCTATGAGGTGGAGCAGAAGGGCCTTCAAACAAAAGTTGATTATATCATCTCAAGACATGGCTTCACCATCATATCAACTGTGATGTGTGACTGGTATTACAAGGTAAAAGACAAGTTGATTGTGTCCTGTCTGGGAGGAGGCAACAATAGCTTCAATTTTTTTATCATGCAACGCAACTCCTCTAATTTGTCCACCTCGCCCATCTGCACCAAAACCCTTTCCAACATTTGGAACACTATCACGCTCACAGTCCTACCCCTTTCCAGCATTTGCTTACAGCAAACAAAGGCTTCTTCAACTCTCCCACGGGCGCAAAGCCCCGTCACCAGGAGGTCTAGTGCATGGCTGTGTGGACAATGCCCTTTTTCCATCACATAATTCCACAAATCCAATCCTAGATCAACCCTGCAGTTCTCGCAGAAGAACTTGATCAACATAACAATCGTTCGTGTCTTTGGCACAAACTTTTTCTCAACCATCTTCACGTAAAGTGTAGAAACGCCATCGATACCCTCTGATCTCATCAGTCCCAAAAACATGGTATGATATGTTACATTGTCGTGTTCAATGTTCCTCTTCTCCATTTCGTCCATTAGAGCTGTCGCAGAGATCACATCCTTCGATCTGATGAGAGAACTCAGAAGAGCATTATAAGCCGCAGTATCTGGTTTTAGAGATCTTTTAGGGATATCCTCAAACAATTGTTTAGCCTTTGTGATATTTCGAGCCACCCCAGCTCCATGAATTAACGTGGTTATAGTTTCTAATGAGGGTGCACAATTTGCCAATTCCATTGCTTCAAAAAGTCTTAGAGCATCACCAAAATGCCCCTTCTTACAGTATGCGTCAATTCTGATACTATAAGTGACATTATTTGGTTTTTAAAACCTCTTCGAATCATCTCATGGTAGAACAACTCTACTGCAGTAACGTCACCTGATTCTTTGAACCCCAACAGCAAAATGTTCATGGTCTTGGTGTTGGGAGGAAATAGGGAATGCATCTTGTTGAAAACAGCTCTTGCTTCTTTCATTTGACGTTGCATACAAAATGCTCGGAGAAGCACATTAAACTCATTTGTTCCGAACTTGTTCCTTGAAAATATATCCATCTGCATCTTCTCAAATGCTGCCAGGGTTTCTTCATAGGATTGGAATTTTGCTATTCTCGACAACATGATGCTCATGGACTTGAGAGTGAGCAAGGAAGGGTGGACCTGCTTTATTTTTTCCATCAACTCCCATGCTTTGTCAAAGTAGCGCATACGCATAAGTATATGGAGCGTTTTCTCAAAAGCATCCGAACTTGGACTGTACTGCTGATTGTGAAGGCAATATTTAAAAAACTCATATGCTTTGAGTCCATTTGAGTGTGCAGCAAACAATTTACCAAGAACTTTTTGAACAAATGGAGTTGACAAAGCAGCCTGTGGGATTTGAGAGTGAAGGATGGGACTCAACGGCTTATCCGGGAAGGGATGGTCATTTATAATTCTCACAATTCTTTCAACATCTGTCTCCTTTTCTGTGGACGAATGAAGCTGGACAATTTTCAGATTCTTATTGACGCGGATAAGTTGATTGAATATATAACTTCGGCTTGTGAGAAGCATTATGTCTTTGATAAACCGAAATTTTCATAGTACTCTATCACCAATCCATCACACCAGAGCTCTGGACCTGTAAAATGCAAATGTTTCTATCAAATTTTAGAACCGGAAGCCATTATATCAATTTAGCCAATAAGCCACATAAATCATTAGCTTTTCATGAAACAAGATCTTGTAAATAAAGAAACCCACATCATCGCGTCACCAAAAAAAATAAGAATTGAACAGATGAAACAATCAATTAACAAAAAGTTTTCTTTCCTGTTATATTGAGCGGATGAAAGTGAAACTTGATGAAAGTTCTTGTAAATTTTTAGCTCAGGATCCTAAGTGCAAGAATTCACTGATCTTATATACTACCGAGCATTTTCTCAAACACATAAGATGCATCTGATTGCTGGCTAAAAACAACAAAATCCCAGGAGTAAATCAACAAATGCTTATTGCATGTGGAGTAAAGAAGATCTAATCCGCATTAAAAAATGTAGCAATCCACTATTTTCCAAAACGTTCATACAAAAATGTGAAGTATAAATTTGACTGAAGTTTGTGTTTGTGGGATTCGGCTCCTCTCCGTTGCACCCCCTCTTTATTTTCACCCAGACGGTAGTGTATGCCATGACATAAAAACTTAGTGGACCTGAAACTCAAAACTCAAAATTACTAAATTCAGTTTCTTTTTGTTTACCGAACATGGTAACAATTTGTAATATTTTAAAGAAAATAAAATTTCAAGCCCAAAATAAGATGGAAAGTTGAGAGTGCGAGATAGAGGCGGTAAGGCGCAAACGAGCCGAGCTCGAGCTCACGATCTAGCTCACGAGCTGCTCGAAAATTCATCAAATACCTTGAAAATTCAATCAGGCGTTTCGTCAAACACCTTAAAAGCAAAACTTGATTTTTTCTACAAACTGCAATAAAAAAAAATTGCAAAGAAGAAAAATACCTGTTAATGGTGGAAGCGGAGGGAGGGTGTGTCGTGTGCCGATGGATTTGTGGACGTGAAGCCGGAGTTGGAGTCCTGCAATTTTTTCTTGCTACTACTCGCGAGAAAGAGGGTTAGACTTTAGAGTGAGGAAAGAGTTCTCAATAGATGTCCACGTAATCACATTAACTCTCCTAACTTCATACCTTTTTTTTCCCCTCTATTTTTAATTTTAATTTTAATAAATTAATTGATAGATTGATTGATTTATTTAATAAATATAGAAATAATTAAAATATTTATTTATATACATTAAATAAATATAGGGATATGATAACTAATAACAAATGTATTTTGTTGTAGTGAAAATCAAAACGTATTAATTGTTGATTAAGCTTATTTTTAGATAATATGAAACCAAAATACCATATTTTAATATAATCTAAAATTAAGATATGATATATTGACTAATAATTTTTAAAATATGGCGAACTTTAAAAATAAATATATTTTGTCGTAGTAGATATTGAAATTTTAAAATTTTTTGCATTACATTAAATATTTATTTATAAAAAAATCAAAATGAACTAAATTGTTGATGTAGCTTTTTGTTAGATAATGTAAACGAAAATACCATATTTTAATATCATCTAAAATTAAAATATGAGATATGGACTAATGATTTTAAGGGATAATTACACTAACCTCCCCTCTTATTATGGGAATATACAAATTCTCCCCTCTTACTATGAAAATTACATAAACTTACCTTTTTGGTTTATTACCATTACAAATTGGTCCCTTCATTAGTCAAACTAACATTTAGATGTACTTTCCACCAGTATTATATGTTTGTGAGCCTCCAGTGTCTTAAAATCAGTCACGATTGATGGTGGAATTCTCAAGAAGGTTGTTGCACAAGGAGGAATAATTTTTGTGGTATGAATTAAAGGTTTGAAGAACAAGTAAGAGAAAGAAGATAGAGAGTATTCGGTCAGGTGAGGAAAACTTAAGGGTATTTTTGCCTTTTCAATTTTTTTTTAATTTTTTCTAATTATATATCAATATTTTTAATTTTTTAAGTGGCGTAAAAGTGTAAATTTTAAATTTCCGCCAATCAACCTTAATGTGGTTAGTTAGAGGGGTGTATTTATAATTTTTTATAATAAGAGGGGAGAATTCGTATATTCCCATACTAAGAGGGGAGATCCATGTAATTATCCCTAATTTTAATATATAGCGAATAAATGCATTTTGTTGTAATGAATTGAAATTGTAACGAAAAAATTTATATGCATTATATTAATGAAAAAATTATCAAAACATATTAAATTGTAGAGTAAGCTTATTTTTAGATAATATAAATCAAAAGACCTTATTTTAATATCGTCTAAAATTAAAATATGATATATTGACCAATAATTCTAATATATGGTAAATGTTTAAAATAAATATATTTTGTTGTAGTGGATATTGAAATCATAACGATAATATTCATTTGCATTATATTAAATATTTATTATAAAAAATTATCAAAATGTACTAAATTATTGCTTAAGCTTTTATTTAGATAATATAAACTGTAAAACCATGTTTTAATATCAGTTAAAACTAAAATATGAGATGTGGACTAATAATTCTAATATATAGTGAATAAATGCATTCTATTGTAATTGATTGATATTGTAACAGTAAGATTTATATGCATTATATTAATATTTGTTTACAAATAATTATCAAACTACTAAATTGCCTATTAAGCTTGTTTTTAATATAAACCAGAATACCATATTTTAATATGGGTAAATTAGCATGAATGTACATATTATTTTGGGATAATTACACTTCCCTCCACTGAGGTTTAGTGTAATTACACGTAGACCCTCTGTGATTTAGAAAATTACACCTAGCATCCCTAGAGTTTGCTTCCATCTAACAAATAAGCCACCCGTTAATCAAAATTCTTCAAATTTGCTAATATTAACAAAAAAAAAAAAAAAGAAAAATTCTGTATTAACCCTTGATTGACTTATTACTGACTTATTGCAGGTCAAATGAGTCTTTTTTATGATCAAACTACCATCACATGTCTTCACACGTTAATGAATGTGAGAAAATATATCTTCATTGTTACAAGGGTAGTTTAGTCCGAATTGAGGGTGAATATCAATTTTTATTCAATTTTTCTGTTAATATCAACAAATTCGATGAATTTTGACTAATGGGGGACTTATTTGTTATATGAAAGCAAACCTCAGGGGTGCTAGGTGTAATTTTCAAACCACAGAGAATTTACGTGTAATTATACCAAATCTCAAGGGAGGGAGTGTAATTATCCCTATTATTTTTACTCAAAAATTTGGGTAATAACTCGTCATTTCTTTTTGTTATTGTAAAAAGATTATCTATTAAATTTTTATTTGGAATTAAACTAATGTGTATTATTTATAAAAGCGTTTTATTTTAAAAAAAAAACAAAATTTGTTAAGAAATAACAACTTATTTAATTCTAATGGTACACCGTACACATGTCCATTTTAGTCATTTTACCAATTAAAGACCTTATTATGCCAAACACCCTAATATCTAATTAAAAATGCTTTCACATCTTATAAGCTTTAACATCTTTTACCCAAAAACTTTAGAAGCTTATTTTTAAAATAAGATCCAATATCTTATAAACCCTTAAAACATCTTATAAGATGTAGGAGCTTATAAGATGTTTAAAAAAACCTAACCAAACACCCTCTAAATTGTTGCTTAAGCTTTTTTTTAAACAATATAAATAAAATATCGTATTTTATTATATAAAATTAAAATAAGAGATATATTCATAAATAATTCTACTATATGGTGAATTTTGAATATAAACTTGATATAATATTGAATATGCGATTAAATAATATTATAAAAAAGAAAAAAGAAGGCTCACAAGCATACGAATATAAACTATAGAGCTCAAGCTCAAGCACGCTTTGCTCAACTTGCACCCTTAGTTGATTTTCAACCAATACCATATCACGTCGCAGTTGGTTGAGCACTCGTAGCTTAAAATTACAAAATAAAGAATTTTCTGTAATAGAAACTCTAAATTCAATGTTTTATTCACGTGCAAAGTTTGTGCAAATTTATAATTTATAAGAAAAAAGTACTCAACAAATGCAAAATTGTATTTATATTTTCCATTTTTATATTAATTTTCATGTGTCTACTATAATTCTAAAGACATGTAAGGCTTTTCTCAAATATCTTTTAAAACAAAACAAAATCAAAACATTGAATTTTTGAGTAATGGAAGTGTAGTTACTAGAAATTATGAGTTTTTATTTTTGTATTTTAGTATATATATGAAATGTTGGATTTTGATGTTTTTTATATTTATTTTTTTCATTCCTCCAATTAAAGTAAATGTAGAATCAAACACATAACTATGTTGTTGGATGTTGTCAATATCATACCTTGATCAAAAAGTACTTGAAAAATAAAAAGGGAATGGACAAGCAAAGTGAAAAGTATTTTCACGTACATTGCTTGTACAAACACAAGAACTATAGTAGCCAAGAATGATGCATTCTTTTCGTGGCCAGCGAATTGGAGAATAAAAAGACCATAAAATATTACTAAGTCCATCCTAGAGAGTTCAGTGTATAGCGTTTCCAGTGTGGTCATGACAAGGGTAGGACGATTTTGAGGTTTGATTATCTCCCTTAGACCATTCAATAATTGTTTCTTCTTTGTGCTTGCTACAAGTTCTGCAAATTCCACCTCTATATCTGACCCTCTTATTGCTTTTGGAGTGTCCTTCTTCTTGGCAATACGGTTCTGCTCCAAGAAATATTGGGGGGGCTCGACCATAAAGAATGATAGAGCGGCAGGATGAAAGTAGGGAACAAAGCCTCTCCTAAAGTAATTCTCCATGTATAGAAGCGAGATGCAATATAGTTGAAACTTATTGCAAGTATGTTACCCAATAATCAGCCAGTCTTACACCGGATATTTGGCGTTTGGAAAATCGTATTAGAGTAAATGGTAGGAATTACCTACATATCAACAAAAGGATTTTAGTGTGTAATTTTGATAAGAAAAATTAAATATCACATGAATTTTCACACATCGAAAAGTTTTTGTGAGAATATATATAGATGATTGTTTGAAAAGTAATTTATATGTAAGATGATCAATTGTAAATAAAAGATAATGACGTCTTTGATTGGTCTAACCTGGTAAATCCATCCAACTCCACATCCAATAAATTATATGCCAATGACCTCTACAGCGACATTTGAAAACCATAACATGCAACAAAGATCGATAACTGACAAGATTGCACCAGCTATCAGCATGTATCTTAGCCCCACTATATACTGAAAGTTGATAGAAATATCCCGAGAATCGCCATAAGATTGATTGCTGAAGAGTAGAGGATAAGCCATTGATTTTTGTAAGTACATAAATCATCCTGACAGCTTTTGAATTTTTGCTTGTAGATATCACGGCATATTAGAAGTAAGTATTGAGGTAGAGCTATTCGTTCTCCTGTTTATATGCCACCAATTACTTATTGCTTAATAAGCATGTTTAAAAAAAAAAAAAAAAAAATACAAAATTTGACATGCTAATGGTATGTAGTTATAACCTCCTGTTTGTAGTATTCTGTGACATAATGTTATTAATGATTATTGTGTGTATTTCCATTCATGTTTACAGGTTAGGAAAATTGTCAAGAGTTCAAACTTTTTTCTGAGAAAATGGTCAACTGTATTCGCTAATATTGTCTTAGTCATTTCTGAAGCATTTGGCCATTGAGAAAGACCATCAATGAAAAGTTTGACCAGGTAAAGAATATCATCGTCCGAATTTCTCGTTCTCGTCATGTTGAATATCAACGACAAAAAAATGGACTTGATTTTCAACCAATACCATATCATGTCGCAGTTGGTTGAGCACTGGTAATTTAAAATTACAAAGTAAAGAATTTTTGTAATTGAAACTCTATATTCAATATTTATATTGATGTGCAAAGTTCGTGCAAAATTTTAATTTACCAAAGAATAAGGTTTCCAACAAAGAAACAATTTTATTTACATATTCCATTTTTATATTCTTTTTTATGTGTTTACTAAAATTTCTAAAGACATGTAAGGTTCTTCTCAAATATCTTTTAAAACAAAACAACATCAATATAATAAATTTCTGAGTAATGAAAGCGTAGTTAACAAAAATTATGGATTTTGATGTTCTTGATATTTGTTTTTTTCATTCCTCCAATTAAACTAAATGTAGAATCAAAGAAGTACCTGAAAAATAAAAAGGGAATGGACAAGCAAAGTTAAAATTATTTTCACATACATTGCTTGTACAACACACAAGGACTAGAGTAGCCAGGAATGATGCATTTTTTTTCGTGGCCAGCTGATTGGAGAATAAAAAGACCATAGAATATTAGTAAGTCTACACCTAGAAAGTTCAGTGTATAGTGTTTCCAGTGTGGTGATGACAAAGACATGACGGTTTGGAGGTTTGATTATCTCCCTTAAAGCATTCAATAACTGTTTCTTCTTTGTGCTTGCTACAAGTTTTGCAAACTCCACCTTTATATCTGACCTTCTTATTGATTTTAAAGTGTCCTTTGCCTTTGCAATACGGTCCTGCTCCAAGAAATATTTGGGGGGGGGGGGGGGGGGGGGCTTGACCATAAAGAATGGTAGAGCATGAGGATGGAAGTAGGGAGCAAAGCTGCTCCTAAAGTAATTCTCTATATATAGAAGCGAGATGCAATATAGTTGAAACTTATTGCGAGTATACTACCCAAAATAATCAGCCAGTCATACACTTGGAGATGATTGCAATTTTGGTACTGTAGTTTATGGAGCTTTGCAAAACAAGTACCATTATTCCCAAAATCACAACTTCGATACCATACTTTAAAGAGATTTGCAGTTTTGGTACCTCCTTTGCTTTTGGCCTTTAAAACTTTCAAAAAGTATCAATTTAGTCCCTAAAACTTTTTTTTTTTTTTTCCGCATAACTCAATCCCTTCCCTCTTCAATTTATCAGGCCCAACATGCTTCCCAAATAAAATTAAGCCTCTATAAATTCATACCTTTTTTGACCGCTTTGTTGCCGGGTATTCCAAGTCCTCGATTTTACGGACTTCTTCCAACCACACTACCGCAGCAGATGGTTCGCAGGTCCTTAGCTCCTTCAGCAACAAACAACACAGCCCTATTTCGTTTCCTACCTTAGGGCGTAGAGATATTTCCAATGTAGAGACTTGATAAAATTTTGGGTTAACAGGTTGAACAAAAGCCTTTCTTTTATTGAAGAAATATAAGGAATATTACATAGATACTATTTCCTCCGTTGGAGGAGACAACTGTTTAGCCTCTCATGGTATTGAGGGCTAGACTCTTTGGGGAAACCCCCATAAACTAAGAACTTTGAAAAATTACAAGGATAGACACTTGGAATGTTATGCTTTGAAGAGTAGGGGAAAATATTTGATGATCCCTTTCTGCTTCGCTGCTTCTTTATTTATAGCCATCCGCAGACTTCAAATGCGGATTTCAAACTTGTTTTGATGACGTCCTTGCGTTCGTCATTTGGATGACGTCATTGCTTCCGTCATCGTCCTTTCCAGCTGTATTCCATAATGGCTTGTTGGCCATTCAATTGCTAGCTGGCTCTGACTGTTGGCTTTTGTCGGTTTCTGCCGACAGTCTTCCTTTTTGAATTTTTACATCCTTCGATTTTTTACTTGTTCTTGTAAAAATTCTTCCTTTTACCTTTGTCCGGGTTTGGTTCGGGTTTCTTTTGGGTCACCCGTATCTTTGTGCCGAACAGTGGTTTTTCCTGTTTCTCGCAGCAAGGGCATACATGGTTATGCCATTGCCCAACATGCAACATGTTGCATGCCTTCATCCTTGTGGACTCGGTTGCAGGCAGCTTGTTCTCCCATATAAGCATTCGTTTCTTTTCGAACATGCTTTCTGCAAACTCAGTGCTTTTTCCCGTCATGGAATTTAATAGGAATGATCCATTCACCTTGTTTGAGAAGATCTTGAATGGATACTTGACTTTGTCCATCTCCGTGAGACAGACCCATAGACCCTAAGCTCTTCTGGTGGAAATATCGTCTTCACTAATAGCCGACACCAGCGGAGCTGCTTCTGTGGTAGCTTTGATTCTGTTAAAAGCCACCATGTCTGGTCTCTGTAGCTTGATGAAATGAAATGCTGGATGAGACCCTTTTCCTGCCATCTCTGGAGCTGCTGAAATGAATTTTAGCTCCAAGATATCTCCTCTCTTTAAGTGGGGATTGTTTTGCCATGAATCATAAACCGCCCCACTAATCCATTCCGGTAATTTGGAGATTTCCGGAAAACTTGGTGACATAGTATGAACTGAAGCCAGAGCTCCAAACTCATACCATTCTCGAACTTCTTCAGGTTTTGATCCTTCCATCATCCAAACCCTGTTATATTTTCCAAAGGTCTCGATAATGGTCTTGCTTGGATTGACACCTTTGCGGGAAATTAATTTTTCCCACATCCTTTGATATACCTGCCAAGCAAAAATGAAGAAGATAATTCATTAGTATTAGTCTTAGAAGTGCCTGTCATTGGCCTAAGACTAATCTCTCCCTCTTTAACCCCAGAGGTGCTGGGTTGACTCGAATCATCAGAGGTTTTCACTCCCTGTGACTCGTCCGTCGCCGTTTCACCAGAATCTGATGATGGCCTTGTGCAAGCAGTACTTGAATCTGCCGCTACAGGTTTAGAGTCCTGTACTCTAAGTGCAGGTTTAGAGCCCTGCTCTCTCACTCGCGGTCATCACCGAGGGCGATGCCTTTCGAATTGGTTCTGTAGAGCGTTCCATAGCGCCGTTGAAGCTACCAAGGAACTCCTGATATTTGTCTGGACTTATCCAGATCAGCTCTTTGGACTTGTCCGGCTACCTGGGCGTTAACCGCTAGCCGTCCAAATTCTCGATCAAGCTCCTCGAGGTTTTCTCTGAGGTGCCTGAGTCTCAGCATGACGGAGTTTGCTTCAGATCCCTCCATCTCTTGTCAAGAAATCTGCAAGAACATTTTCATGAGATTTAATAACGACAATATTATAACAATAATATTGGCATTCAGCTTGCCATCTGATAATACGAGCTTTCTCAATTTTGGATTCCAGTTTATTTTTCAGGAAAGCTTTAACATTAGTATAATCAACTTTCAATGTAAATTCTTTAGCAAGTAAGAACAAAGGCCATTTCTTAAAAGCCTTCCAAACCGCAAAGAATTCTTTCTCGTTGATGTGCCACACTTGGGCTGGTTGTTCAGTGAACAACCCTCCTGTGTATCTACAAGGTTCTTCCCTGTAGTAGTCTTTTCATGAGCACTGCTGCCCATCTGTAGTCATTGGCGTCTGTGTAGACTACCAATTCATCCTCGTCCTGCGGTATTGCAAGCTTTGGCAGATTATTGCAAATCTGCTTTAGCTCACGAACCCTTTGGGTGTGAATTTCCTCCCATTTCCACTTTGCACTTTCTGTTTCTTTCAAAAGTGGCCGGAAATCCTTTCTGTATTTTGCAAGATCCTTTATAAAGATACCTGCAAAATTAACAACTCCCAAGAAGCTTTGTAATTGCTTCTTATCTTTGAGTACATCGGGGAAATGCGGATTTTTCCACAATATGTTCCTGCAACTCAATACCTACTTCGTCAATAAGAATTCCTAAAATTCAATCTTTATTGACCGCTATAGTAGCTTTCTTTCAGAAAGTACTAATCCCTCTTTATGGCATGCATCAGAAAATATTTCTAAATGTTTAATATGATCTTTCATATTTTTAGATGCAATCAGGATATCGTCAAGACAAACATGAATTCAAAATAATCTTTAAAAAGATTATCCATTTTCCTTTGAAATATCTGGGGTGCATTAGCTAAACCCATTGGTAATACATTCCAGATATATTGACCCTGTGGTGGAGAATGCAGTAAACTTTTTGATTCACTCTCCATTTTAATCTGATAAAAACCAGATTTGCAATCAAATTTAGAAAACACTTTTGCACCTTTAATGCAATCAATTAAGTGCTCTCTACTCGGGATGTAATAACCATCAAATTCAAGTATTTTATTAATACCTTGATAGTTAATTACCAACCTGGGTTTACCTCGCTTTATCTCGCCATGGTTTCTTACCAGAAATCCAGGGCTACTGTAGGCAGAGATTCCAGGCTCAATGAGTCCAAGGCTAATATGCTCCTTGATAATGATCTGCATATCCTTCTTGTCCTCCATGTTCATCTGGATAGGCTTGTATCGAACATACTCGTATTTGCATTCTTCTTTAATCTTTAGAGTAGCTTCGATCTTGTTCCTATCCCACCATGCCAGAGGATTTTCACTGAAATTTCTCTGGATGAGTCGCTTGACATTTTCGAGAGAAAGAATGCTTTCCTCGCTTATGTCCATTGTCTTTAGTTCTACCAGGGCTGCCCTGAGGTTCTTGATTTCTTCCTCAGATTCCTCGTAGAAACTATCGCTATCGATGAGTCCCTGTTGCCTGAAAGACAAGAGAACTTTCCCAAATTTCCTTTTATCCTGCATTTTTGGATTAGTCAATTTGGCATCACCACGCTTGCTGCGAAAATTTATAGGCATTATCCTGTTAAATGCCTTTTCTCTTCGCAGAACCTGTATCTCATTACCACAATTAGTAGTAAAGATTAACAGATTTCTCTGATTATCCTGCATATATCTTGCAAATGTTTGAATAAAATTATTACCCAGCAAGATATCAGCACCTGTATCATGAAAGTAAATGGGAGGTGTTTTTACCCTGAACCAGGGCGTTCCAAATGCTCCCCCGATCATGATTTTTGCCTCTCGAATTCCTGTATTGAGTATCAGGATTTTTTGTGAAAAATCCCTTCCTGCAATAACAGGTAAAGTTTCCCTTGCTTCTTTAGGGAAAACTCCAGGCTTTGCTGTGCAAATTCCTGATCCTGAGTCAATGTAAGCTGCGAAATATTATGTCTTATATTGACCATATAACATACCAACAGATATGTATATAGAAAAGGGGCTTGTCATTCAATCCTTATGGTTACATCATCAAGACTGAACTCCATACCGTTACCTTTTCTTCCCCATGGTTTATGATCCTCGAGGAAACTTATCCCCAAAGTCATACACCCATTTTCTCGTCCTGCAATACCTGCAACTAGAAATTCATGGCCTGCTATTTCTAACATGCCTTCATATCTACCAACAACAGGTTGCTGCAAATGATATAAGTCATCACAAGGAAAAAAGTTTTCATTCTTAGTGATGTCAAATATAACTTGTATCTCTTTCCATCCTTCAGGGCATAAGTTTTACGTTATCTACCCTAATCTCTTGAGGAGTCAAGACTCTTGCTAAGTCTTTCTCTTTCATTTGTAGCCTGTTATCCTATCTTCCGAAAAGGACATCCTGCTACCTACTCAATCCTACTCATTGTTCGTCTAAGACTGGGTGATCTTTTATAATGATATCGACACCACCTATTCTAGGTATCCTAATTGGATCTGGTGCCATTACCTTAGCAAATTCCTTGAAAATTTGGGAATTTCGATATACTCTTTCCTAAGGAATAAATCCGAATGATGTGTATTGGAAAGGGCATAAGCAATTCTATAAGTTATAGAATATGGTCTATTTCCTTCTTTCATTAGATCTTTTCTTTTAAAATCCTGATGAAGGGTTAAGACTCTACTGAAATCTTGGTCGGCTAGGTTGTATGCAATCCTAGGATGATATCAAACATCAATTTTCCTGCATACAAATTACCTATCATTGTCCCAAGACAACCATCTCTTAAGTTATTGATTCTTCTATCCATTATTGATAAATGTATTTCTGAATCAATTCCTTCCTTAAAAGTTGCTTTTATTACTACTTCAATAGTTCCTATGTGGATCCATTTCATAGTAACAGCAATCTCTTCTCTAAGCCTACTTAATTCTTCAAGAATTTCTTCTTTAGGAATAAGCTGCATTTCCATCACATTACCAGTAAATTCCATGGGAATAGCAAACTCACCTGAACTTACTTTGTAGATTATGTGATGTTTCCTCTGGTGTAGTCCTATCTGGTTGAGGACTTTACCAATTCCTCCAATTCTGAATCCATCATATGGACTGAGGTTGGAGTCTTGTCGCATGATTCTTTCCATGGTTTTGTTTGACACCGTCATTCTGAAAAAGAATCCTGACAGGCTTTCAGAGGTCTGAAGCCTATCTCCCTCATCGTGACTATTCTGACTCGGTTGAAGATCCATCCGACTCAGTCACCATTTCCTCCTCATAGACACTTTCGTCTGAAGGAAGATCTTCAAATTGGTATATTGGTACCAATTCACCATAGTAGACCGCGTCTAATATGTCATCCGTGGCTTCGAATTTTCTGATTTCACCACGTTTCTACGGGCAGTGTGGAGCGATATGTCCTCTTGCTCCACATGTCCAGCAGTTGCAATTCTTGAAACTTTCATTAGTTCGGGTATGGGCCCGTCTGAAAGTTCTCTTCGTAGGGGTTCATCCGGTGGATCTTGTGTCTGTTCGTCTAGATCCTTGGGATGAAGCCCTAGTTGGTCCACTCCGTTGCCCAGATTTGTATATTCTGGCTTTGGTTTTGGACCACCATGATCTTCGCCTAAAAGGAGTTCTTCTGGAATTCCTGGAGTATAGATCACTCCTGTGTTTCCTCATTTTCCTCGGCTCACCTGATTCTCCTATAATAGTAGGAAAATCGTTATTATCACAACAGAGAGGGGTTCGTTTGATCGTACCTCTCAGTCTTTTCATGTTTTTCTGGATGGATGCCTGATAACACCAATCCTTCAACTTGTCTTTGAGGAAAGACATTCTCCTTGCTACTGAATCCATCTGTCCCTCCAGTACTTTGTATGATTGTATCAACATTTCCCTCAATGGACTATAGATTTTAGCAAAAAACATTGGAGCTGCAACATCCACTGCTACTCCACTCTGAAAGAAATATTTACGAAACCAATAGATATATTCATCTACTGCGCAAATACTCCTTAGTTCAAGGCTGAAAAGAGCTTGTGCATATTCTCTAGCCTTTTCTGTTCTACTTCCTTCGAAGTACCCATCTCCGATGAAGTGTATCTTGATAAGCCTTCCTAGCCGATCCGCAATTGCACTTTTGGAATCTCCGGCAAGGATACTGGCTTTAGTATCAGCTGGGGTATTATCCCATCCGATCTTCACAGAACCTTCTAAGCTCAACTCCACTAATTTGATGAAGTTTTCTTTATCGAGTTCTAAGGTAGTTGCCGCAATCTTTATGGCTGCTACCCATTCATCTATCAGCTTCTCCATGTTTCGGAAGTCGATAACATCCAGGTTTAGTACAGCATCGTATGGATGTAAGGGCTGAAGCATCGTTCTTGCCCAAGGTGTATTTTCAGGTGCTCTTCTAGGATTTATTCCTGGATTCTCTCGGAGTCTGGTTCCTACAAACGTTGGTGTTGCGTTTGTGTGGAAATCTACACTTTCCCTCATCGGGTGATCTTGTGGAGCTTTGTTTGAACATGTGCTCCCCTCGGCGGTGGTAGTGCTGGAGTAACTTCATTGGTTTGGATATTGACTAAATCCACAATCCCTAATTGGGAAAACGATTCAGCCAACTCTTGTAGATCTGATAGATCCGCTCTGGTTACTTTCATTATTTTATGGAGTTAAGAATCTCCTGGATCTGTTCATCCCGAGTTTTTGGTCTCGGAATCTCCTTTGCCTTCCCCTTCTGGTGTAGAAGAGGCACTGTCCCAAGGGCGTCCCTGATCCGTTCTTGTCTGGATATGGATGTTTCAGGTTTATCCCTTTGGTTCTTCTTCAGATCTGCAACTTCTGTCTTCAGATCTATAAGATTCTTGTGTAGATCTGGGAGGATCTTAAGAATCTCATCCATCTTGTGGCACAAGGAGTCTACTTTCATAGGTACGTTAGATAACCTATGTCCATAGTCTTGGACCGTCTTATGGATTTCCCTCAGATCTTGAGAGATTTTCGAGGTATCGGCCTCGATCTCCTTCCAATTAACACCTCTAATCATAATTTTTAGAGAGATATTGGTGTGGGTAATTGACCTTTAGCTGGGGCTGGGCGTCCATGGTCTCAGTGGCCTGCAATCGCCGCACCACCTGTCCTGGTACTTCAAGTAGGACCCGAAGGTGTCTGGGTCCTTCTGGATCAAAATTCGGGTTCACCTCTGTTTGATCCCTGTTATGTGGTTCCTCGGGTGTCCGAGGGACTGCTTTCATGTTACATGGGCCTTTGTATGGACGCATTTCCAAAGAATTTCCCGAAGGACATCCTTTCTCTATTTTTCCAGAATCTGGAAATATTCCCTGTTGTTATTGTAACTCGAACTTTCGTTCGGTTCCATTGTCTCTTAAAAGAGTCTCCTCCGTTAGTGGGAAATAATAATATATGTAATATAACCATATATTCTTCAATAAACCTAGGCTCTGATACCATTTTGAGCGGGGGAAAATGTAAAACTCATTTTAGATACTTTGGCGTTGTATCCTCTTCGATCTCAGATCTAAGAATTCCTTTTTAGGATGAACATAGTAACTGAACAGATCGTAAGGTCTTCCAGCCTTATATATCTGTTTAGAGTTTCACAAAGTTTTTCGATCAAGGGGACTAGATCTGCGAAAATCAAACCTTTTTGGGGCTAAAATGATATTTTTAAAAGATAAGCCATGATAAGAGGTTTCAAAACATGAGCTGTGGTATCAAATCTGCAATTTTCATAACTTATGGTATGAAATCTGCTATTTTGAAAGGTATGGTACCTGAATCGCAAAGTTGCCCAAAAGTATAGTACCTCTTTTGCATTTTATCTCCATACACTTGGTATTTGGCATTTTCAGACATCATCTTAGATTATATGGTAGGGAAATACCTACATATTAACAAAAGGATTTTAGTGTGTCACTTTAATAAGAAAAATTCAATATCACATCAATTTTCGCACATCGAAATGTTTTAGTGAGAATATATATAGATGCTTGTTTGAAAAGTAATTTTCATGTAAGATGATCAATTATAAATAAAAGATAATGACATCTTTGATTGGTCTGGCCTAGTAAATCCATCCAACTCCACATCCGCTAAGTAATATGCCAATGACTTCAACAACGACATTTGGAAACCATAGCATGCAACAAAGATTAATAACTGTCAAGATTGCACCAACTATCATCATGTATCTTGAGCCCTCTGGATATCGAAAGTTGATAGAAATATCCTAATAATCGTCATAAGATGATTGCTGAAAAATAGAGCATAAGCAATTGATTTCTGTAAGTACAAAAATCATCTTGATAGCCTTTGAACTTTTCCTTGTAGATATTACGGGATATTAGAAGTAAGTATTGAGGAGAGCTATTAGTCCTCCTGTTTACATGCCACAAATTACTTATTGCTTCATAAGCATGTATAACTAAAGAAAATGTAAAATTTGACATGTTAATGGTATGTATTTATAACCTACTGTTTGTAGTATTCCGTGACATAATGTTATTAATAATTATTGTGTGTATTTCCAATAAAGTCTCTACAGGTTAGGAAAATTGTTGAATATCAACAACTACGAATGGATTTTTTCTATTTAAAAATCAGCAGAATATTATAAAGATTGAAAAAAACCCATATGAGAAAATAAGAAAAACTTAGCGATCCAAATGAAGAGATTGAACTTTAACAACCCAAATGAAAAAATCACGAAAAAGTTTAATTTCTTAACAAAATCAAATATACTACTATTCTATAAAAAAGGAAAAATTAAATCAGAAAAATAAAAAAAAAAAATCGTGTATTTCTATCGGCGCCACCATCAAGCTTATGTGTATATTTCAATCTGTGCCAACATTAGATTTGGCTTGTAAGTGAAGTGGTTTATTTGTAAATCAAGCATTAAATTTTTTGAATTCTTTTTCCTTTTTTTTCTCCATTTTTTGAAACTTTTCTCCATATTTTTTCTAATTTTTTTTAAATTTATTTTATTTTTAGAGTTCTATTTTTTCTTCAGCTTGACCCTTTCATAATGATGTTGATCTCTTTGTCAAAAATTAGGATTATTGCTTTATGATGGCTTCGTGTTATAGTTGTTTAGTGGCATGGTCATGTCATAACCCGTGGTCCAGGGCGTGACATTGTGTATGTAATATATTTAAAATGTAATAGAAGACTGTCAGATTTTTTGTTGAAAATTTTTAACAAATAACATTAACGACACATGATAAGCAATGAGATAACAAATATAAGATTGTATAGAAAATTAAACTTTAGGATGCTACAATTAATTACGAGAGAAAAGTTAAAGATTCTGAAGAAGAATAGAGTAAAATATTGTTTTCAAAAAAAAAAAAAAATAGAGTAAAATATTGTTGAATACTTTTTTTGTCAAATTATTTTCTATGATTTTTATCTTTATTTAGTTAATTATTAAATCAAAACTATCCACACTAGTTGAAGTTTTTCTTTTCTCGTCAGATCATGAGCTCTGCATTATCCAATGTCTATCTAGTTGATCAGGAAATAGAGTAAGAGATGTTCTGTTATTGCGGATTAATTTATATTCTCTAAGTTGAAGTTTAAGGTAAGTTTTGGGTTTTTATTTAAACTTCCTTGGAGGTTTAGATGTTTGGAAATAAAATATCATTTGTTTGTCACTTAATTCGGCCAGGAAGGGGTGTGAAGAGACATAGAACGTTGTTTGCACATTTTAGTTACTCCAATTGTTTACAACATATATTATGTTGCTGGATCAACGCTATAATCCGCAATATCGGACATTCAATTATGCAGTGTTATTGCAATCCTAATAATTCACCCAACTATTGCGCTTTTAGAGTATTGCAAAGCCAGTGTACATACTAACCACATTACTTACACACCCCGCACCAGCAATCGTGTGATGTCAGCAACACTAAATAAAGGTGGTGAACCATGAATAGTTCCTGTTGTTGTTTTGATTGTGGCTCCAATAGTGTTAATAGTATGCTTTGTCCATGGTTCAACAAGTACAACTCATTATATTTCTCATAAAGTTTCTCATTCTCCATATTTTATTCATTCTTCTTTAGTGCCAAAATTTTCACATTTTGACTACTTTCAACACTTCGTGAGAATATATTGGGTTGTAGAGATGATTATCGCTTGCCATTGAGGTCAATTCAGTGTGACCTCAACTGCGTCCAATTGGTCTACGCACAAAATGCTACCAACCCCTATTTCCTTCCCTATCGATATAGTACCAATTGGTGATCTCGTTTGCGCTTAAATTTTACTACGAACCTAGTGCGGTTAGGTCATTACGGTGGATCTCTCTTTATTATTAGAGTTAATACCGCAGATATTTATAGATCTTTAATTGGATACCCAATATAATTTATGTACCGTTGGCTGAACTTGTGATTATTCTGGTGGAAATCTTGTTATACAACTGATTCCTCAGGGTGTATATTTAGTGTGTGGGGTGAATGCAGTGTTATCGAGATGTGAGACTCCTCTTATCCCCTACTTCAGTGACAGCACATCTTCAAATTATATACTTCAGACTTAGTGATTGAGTTACAATGTTCGAATTCGATTTCTTTTTTAGAAATTTATTTTCTGTTTATGAAGGAAAAACCATCTCGAAAATGATTTGTTATACATAACCTAACATGAGTTATTCATACAATCCCAAATAGTAATTATAAAAGAATATGCTTATCTAATAATCTCAGTAATTAACCTTATAATATTACTTTTTCCATCTGCCTTATCGCTATTAAGATTATCTTGATTAATATTTCGCATACAATTTATCCAATAAATCTTTCCCACTGTGTTGATCTCCTTAGAGTGGGTATTCTCTGTTCTTTAGCATTTGCATTTTCATTCCGTCTCACCACTGCACCATCCCTTTTACCACGGTGTCTCGCGATCACCCTTATCTCTTGTAAGCACAAACTAGAGAGGAAAAGTGATATATGTGCCTAATTACGAATTAGAAGTGTTATTATATTTGGCGATGAGGCTACTTTACGACGATAAAGTTTAAATCAATCTCAGATAGTTAAGTATAATAATCAAGAAAAAGCCATGATTATTATTAGGAAAGTATAGTTCATTGGTAATTTGATTTAAGTAACTTTAATACATAGGGAAGCTCAAATATGAGGTACAGTTTTTAACTAGAGTATTTTTGTAGCAAAGTGCTTCGACCTAAACTTACCATCAACATTTGCAAGCCCTGACCGGACTGGAAGCATACGCAAGTACGAGCTGAATCTGTTATACGGGCTGTAATAGAAGAGATGCTCAGAATACAGATGATTCATATTTTTGATGATACCAATGTAAAAACTCTTAAACTTTTACTCTTCCTACATAATTATCTGAATTAACACTCTTTTTATTTATATAAAAATAAATGTATTACACAATTAAAGTGAGAAATATGTGATGATAGGAGAGCGCAATGTAAATTGTTATCGTAATTACTTTATCGTGTGAGATTATATTTTGATCTGTATCCGAAATCTATGTTTGGACACCGTGGCCTCGATCTTTCCAAATCGGTTTCAATAAAAGATCCGGCATAACCACTGAGGGTTGATGATTACTCGAAAGGCATTACAATGTGTCTCGTAAATTCATTGTGTAGGAGTTTAATTGTCCCGCAACTTTTAAATCAGTCTCATTATTGTTTAGATATTGAATTCTAGATAGCATATCTTTCGAACAAAAATAAATGTATGTCACTTTCAAAGTAACGTTAGTTATTTCGAAATGAAAAAATAGACAACATACTGTGTGATGTATATATTCCTAGATTGGATAATTGCTCCCAGGTTGCGCTTCAATGGTTCCCTGCGTACAACCTAAAACTCGGAAGGTAAAAATAGGATTTATCTATATCTCGGTAATTTAGTTTAGAAACACTAATAACTCAAGAACAAGTGATACATCTTTTTTTGTGCCACACAAATCAGCCTCGGTTAATTTCATATATAGAATATTTCACATCCTACTCTATAATTTTGCATCATCCATTTTAAGCAACGTAGTTTTGCAAAGGTTGCGAAACAGCCGTATGCTGGTATTTAGATTGGATATATATTATTTGCCTTTTTAAATTTAATTATTTCTTCTATATGATAATAATTGAATTAATCATTCATTATCATGGCCACCATTATAGCATGTTATATAGCATTCCTCTAGCTAAGTTTCATGTTTATATCATTGCAACAATTATATATCATGACTAGTATCAAATATTCTCACCCCATCTCCTTCCTATACACTTGACTTTTTATTTTAGCAAAAGCCCTCCATTGCAATTCCAAGAAAGTATTGTAAATCAATACTATAGAACTTATATATCCGAGATACTTTTAACAAATTTACTAGACTAGGAATGTCATATTTTAAATGTAAGTACTAATCAAAAGGGAGCATGTGGAGTATTTGACTTGAAACGTAACTATTAATTACATAAGAGAAGCGTGTCACAACAGTTCTGTCAAAACTTAAGATAAATCAAATTACTCTCTTTATCTACCATCTCAAGTAGGTCTTTGTTTAAGTAGATTTGATCCCTTGGATTTATTTTATTGAAATCATAGTATTCTTACTTAAACTATACGCACACTGTTTAAAGTTATAGTTGTAATTACAAGTACACTAGTAATGTAGCTGATGACTCAACCGGTGCCCTATTATGCGAGGTATTGCTCGCTCTCAGTTCGTATAAACCTTATGATTTTGTCATCAAAAGACATCTTACTAGGGAGAGGAAGCATTGAGGCTTATAAATCGCTCAAATTCCTTGACTGCAATCAAAATAAAAAGTTTATCTACATCATCAACCTCTAATCAAGGGGTTTGGGATGGGCACACGGTCTCGTTCACACATACAGAAACCAAATAATGTGGCTTGCGACCCAATCAGTATCCAGTTGTGTGAGGTATTGTTCGATTTGATTTCGTGTGAACCTCAAGTTTTGTCCTAATGAAATGTGCCTCAATAGAAAGAGGATGCCCTCTATTTATAAATTGCTCAAGCTCCTCGCTTGCAACCAATTTGAAACGTTTACCTATATCCTTGCTCGCTATTCAGTGGCAAAATTTACACAAATACCCTCCAAGGTATATTGCACTAACACTCTTTTAAGAGTATATCTGTAATTTTATCCAAAAAAAAAAAAATAAGGGTACAATATACCAACACTCTTACCTTGTCTGTTTCATCGGGCGTATTAGTATAATCATACTTATAATTTTAAAAAAATATATTTATATAAATACACTTAATTTCAAAGAGTATATATTAATGCAAGTCACCAATAATACTTGATACAAAAAATATATTTAGTAGAGATTGAAGTGAAGGGTGAGAATCATTGGTCGGCTGCAACCAAAGCAAAGAAACCACAATGTTGGATTCTTTCTTGGTTGTGATGAATGATGACATTGATATTGATGGGGATGGGGATGGTGGCAAGTGAAGTGGGAGTTCAATTAAAAGGAATCAAAGCACGCGCACACGCGTGGCTTTTCCTGCCTCCTACTCTACAAATCTTGTAAATCACCACTAATTGCACCACATGCCCTGGTTCTCACATTTTGACTAGGAGCATCCAAGGTTTGGGCTTTACTTTACAGTAAATATGCTCCCAGACATTGCCGCACTATTCCTCTCGAGATGTAGATTAAAAGGTTTATACCGTCATTCTGAAGGGTTTGGATTTAACCCTCCTACCAGATGCGCGCTTTAGGCTTATTAAATTATACTCAGCATTTCCTGGCGATGCGCGCGGCACATCCATCCTGGGTGTCATGGAAGTGATATTCCCTACTGTTATAATTGTGCTAACGCTCATTTGTTCTTCGGTGACCTAATAAGCCAACTTTACTGCCGATTTCTCCGCGTCTGGTTAGGGCAGCTATGTAATCTCTGCAGGTGACATAAGACCTCTGGAAGACCTTGCCGATGCGCGTCGCTTGCTGGTTGCGGCCATTTTTGACAGCTGTCGATGCGCCGCTGCCTGCGCGGCCTGCCAGCACCTGCCCGAATGCGCGGGCGCGCCCCTGTCGATAAGTCGCATGCCCGCGGTGCACGCCTGTGCCGACTTGCCTGCCGAAGAGTGGCGCGCTGAAAGTGTCAGGCCCTGCAATATTGACAACTTTGTCGCTTGGATATGTCGCATTGCGCGGTCCTTTACTGGAGTTCTCCATGTGCCAGATTACAACCTGATCGTATTGCCTGGAGCTTAGCGCTTGACGAATTCCCATTTTTTGATCCCCAATTTACCTTGGTTCCTTATGGATTATGGAGTCGTTGAAGTCGGTGCATGACAGCTGTCTCGTTGCGCGCGCACACGGGCCCTGCCGGCACCTGCCGATGCACGCGCGCGCCCCCCTGCGAGACCTACCGACTGTGCGCGCGCCCTTCTGAGACCTGGCGATGAGCACGCCGTTGCCCGTGCCGGTCAAGCTTTCGAAGCGCACGGGATTCGGTGGCCCTGCTGGAGCTGCCTACGCCGCCCCTTTGCGCCCCCGCGGACTGCCGATGCGGGGCTGACTCAGACATGAGCCGTGCTGGACCCTGTGCGTAGTTTCTTACGGAAAAAAATATTGTCGCGCGCTTTTGTGCGCCATAACGGTGATGACCTGGGACCTCAAACTCTGTATATAGTCGCATAGTTCCAATCGGGAATATTATAAATATAATTGCTTATGTCCATTGTGTTCTCACCTTCCTGGTCCCGACAGCCCATAGTTGAGTTGAATTTTAACGAGCGCTGTGCCTAACGTGCGCGAGCCTCCCCAATCCGATCTGGCGCCCGTATCGAATACTGAAGATCGTGTATTTTGTTATATAGGCAAAGAAGCTCCTTGACGGGTTTAGGAGGTTAGATGAATTTTCAACTATTGGATCTACGTTATATACACTAAATTTTCGGGATGGAGTGTTTTATTATCTCTAATTTTAAATCAAATTTTGATCGGGTCTTGAAATTTCTATCTGAAATGGATCTTGAGTCAGAACAGATCCACTCCATTGTTATTCTTAAATGAACTTAAAATTTTAACAAAAAAATAAAATAAATTTGTATAATTAACCTAATTTTAATACGAATTCAGGATAATTTACCCAGTTAAAAAATATCTGGGAGAGATGGAAAGAGTTGATGGAGATTTTGTGATCCGTTGATTCAACAATGATGTCTACTCAATCATATGATGACTGAGATGAATTCCATTCCAATTTCCAGAACTGGTTGTGGTGACTTCCAAATTTTGTTCCATTTTCTCATACAACAAAATCATTACCAAATGAGGAAGCATTCCACTTCTCTACACGTGTCGATATCCATATGTTTCTTTCTAATCCATAAATCTGAATTTTCTCAAACCAAATATTTTTACCTCG